>OX596244.1:20379037-20979037 GCA_951394255.1 Polyploca ridens
GGCCTTAATAAATAATATTTTGTTGACTAAATTGATTCTAACTCGCACTTGGCCGGCTATTTTTGTTTTTCAGATTCAGTCATAGATCTCGATTCAGTATATTTAAAGACATAAAACGAAATAAATTCGCTCTGTAGTGCAATTCTGCTTTGGTATTCTGAAACGTTTTTGACAGCAACCGACGACGACTCCGTTGTGACGGTTAGTCCGGGAGGTAGCGTTGCAAACACAAAAGTCATAGTAAGCCGGCTGACGTTGAAATGTATAGTTGATCTTATATGACTAATAAGTGAACCGACCGTCTGCTCAAGTAAGTGCTCAAGTCTTCTACATCCGTCATCAGCCACTCCCAGTAAAAAAAAAGACATAGTACGCCGGCTCAAACTTGTTTCATAAGTATTTGACATAATACTGAGCTGAAAAAAATCGTCTGCTGCATGGTGGAGGGGGGAACACGCGTCAGCTGCTCGCATGAATTTGTAAAAAAAAAAGTTTACCCCTGCCGTAACCTTCCAATCCTAAACCCACCGCGGGTGCATCGCTGATGCGTGGTTCACATATTAGTCATTCAAGATCTATTGAAAAAGATGGCCATCGATCGGCATATTAATACTACCTAAAATGCATCAGTACCTCCCGGACTATTGCATGTCGAAACAATTGAATACTTGAATAGGTCAAAAGAATTAAAATGGGCTGGAAGGTGTATTGTAAACATCAACTGCGCTCTGCGAGTGGATTTCATTTATTTTAATGATCTGAGTCGTAATCCCAAGCTAAGCAAACTTATGATATGGAAACTAGATAAAGGCTAATTTTATTTCATATTTTAGTAAAACTTTAATGTACTGAATATACCAATTTTAAAGGTTTAATATGAAGGCTATTCATTGGTTTAACTTTATCTTAATATTACGACTTAAACTTCACAAAAAGAAAGCTAGATATAGCGCCCATATTTTGAAAATATTGAAACAATTAACATTTTTTCACGAATAATGTTTAATAACATACTCGTATGTAAGTACATACTACTAAATTGACGAGGTATTTTTTTATAAGGAATAATAAAAATAAGCCAGATATCAAAGACTTCTATATAGAATTTGGAAGAATTTTAGCATTTCCAGTAAATAAAAATGCATTGACTTTGTAGTGCTGTGCACAATTTAATCAATGTTTATTTCAACAAGAATAGTTAAAGAATTACTCGCCAAAAGTCTCAACTGTTGAGCTTGACGACGTTTTTCCAAGATATCTTCATCATTGGCTGATTTAAGGATGCCCATAATATGACTTATCCGAGCTGCAGATATCTGAAATATGTATACCAACTCTGTAACCACTATAAAATTAGTATCATCATCATATTCTGTCACGAGATGTCCTCTGCTGAACTGGGCCTTTGTTTTTGACTGATTTCGACAAAGAACAGTCTTGGATTTATAATAAATAATTTGTAATAAAACATACTTACTTCAAATATCATAACATTACACAGAAACTATCATAAATGAAAGTGATCCACAAAGTGACAGGTTTTTTTTTTATAATGGATACATAATACGACCTTAATAGGAGCTTCCTAAAATTAAACATTAATTAATTGACCAATTGAAAAATGTAGCACCGCACTACGAATGTATAGAGAATAGACCGCGACGACGGACGTCGTCGTCGTCAGCTGTCAAAAAAGAACAGAATTGCACTACTGTTTAGTTTGGGATCAGATAACTGTGTTTTAAGAAAGTCCCAGGATTATATCATATTTTTTTGCCGTAATTCCAATGGTGCATTACAAAACACCAATAAACCATTACAAAACGAGTAAACTTCTTCAAAGTAAAATTCTTAATTAATCGGCAAAATTAAGCTACCACCGGTGTGGCCGGTGTACCTGGATGGGTGACCGCCTAGTCCCAGATATCACATAATTTTTTTTTTCGTGGCGCGGTGTGGAGTTAATGACAATTTTTGCAACGAAATTTTTACATAACATAATTAACTTTATATTACAGGTAAAAACTAAATACGAGCCAAAAAGCGAGGAATTCTCGAGAATGCGCGAGGATTCCTCGAAAGACGCGCGACCTCTTTTTTGGCTCGTATTTAGTTTGTATGTTACTCAATTGACATAAAGTTCATTATCCTATATACAATTTTGACTACACTGAAAAAAAATGATCTACAAAACTAGTTATGTAAGTTGACGTTTTGTTGTCGGGAAACTAACTTAGTTGTTACATTTAATCAAATAATTTAGTGACATACAAAAACTAGTTTTGTTACTGGTAAGTTTAGTTCCCAAGTCACTCTGTTTAGGTCATCAAATTTTGTGTTACTGTAATAAAAAATGTAGTCACTTGTAATTCATTTTTTTCAGTGTAAAGTTCCCTACTATTCCAGCGTGCTATGGTTTTCTCACCTTTTTTTAGCTTTGTTTCTAAACTATGGTCAATGTCAAACGACATCAATACCTTGAAAAAAATAATCAGCTATCAAATGCATAATATCAAATGAATTCATGAATCATCTTCACACGCAGCCATCTGCGGGGCTTTTACACAACTATGTTGCAATCTGTTTCATATTTAATCTGGATATTGCGGGTTTCTGATTACTTTTTACGTTCTGGTAACTGCATATGCAAACAGTACTAAATTGGAAACATTAACATTGTTATATTTCTATGGATAAAGAGGTTGTTTTTTTAATTAAAACTGCAAAAAAGTTACGTAATCCCAAACTAATCAGAGCTCGTATATTGGAAACCAGATAACTGATACATATGTTATATAATAATAAACTCAGGACAAACAGACAAATGTGCATCAACACAAATGACTATCATTGAAATGTTATCCATAGTGATAGTAAATATATGATACCTACTAACAACTATAATACTTATTTAAGGGGGCGTATACAAGCTAAACGGTGATTCAGAACTAGCATTCAATTGTTTTGGGGTTCCGAAACAAACAGCCTTCAGCGTCAGATTTCAGTAACTACTGGTTGCTGAAATCTGACACTCAAGTTGTCGGTTGTTTTCGATTTGGAATAGTTTACCTTTTTTTTTCATATATATTTAAGAAAATTGCTTGCCTAGTGTTACGGCAAATAAATATAATTAATGAAGATTTTATTTTCTTTGCAATAGAGGCCGAAATGGGGGCCCAAAATTTTAATTTTATACATTACAGGTTATTATTTCATTAATGACGCGTAGTTTTGATTGATGATGAAAATTAAAAAAGTATCATTTAACTCTCCCCCCACTTATCTCCGAAGTTCTCAATGCAAATCTGAAATAATTACATTTGATAAAAATGTATGTAAATATTACAGAGGAAATAGTACGAAGTTTGTAATAAATAGCACAGTCTTTAAAAATTCTTCAAAATTCCTTCACCATCAAACTTTGTTTTCCGGTTGTCCGTATGTTGTCCGGTTTTTATCTAAATTGATGACCTAACTAAATATACCTAAATCCTAGGAAGGTCGGAATCCTCGCAGTCTCAACTCGCACTTGGCAGCCTTTTTTAACCAAGTTCAAAAAGGAGGAGTTTTGCCCGAACATACATAAAAAAATATAAACGGATAAAAAATATATAGATCGATTTGCATAATTATTTTTTTGTTCGAAAGGGGTTTATGCCAAAATGGTCCCATATAAATTTCATATAGATGAAACTAAAAATTCAAAAATATATATATTATGAAATAACTCTTATCTGACACTCTTTTGAAATCTTTCTATAGAACACGTCATGCGATTTCGCTGACTTCAAAACAGTGTCAGATAAGAGTTATTTCATACTTTTTAGTGTACTTTGAAGGCGGTTTTTTTTTTAAAGTTAATTTACTGTGTCTATCGTATAAAGCTTTTCCTTACCGTAGAAAAAAAACCAGTCACACATAATAGGGCATAAATTCTGATCACCATTTAATTTTGTATAGATAAATGGCCAATTCAGAATTGATGCTAATAATTTAAAAAATGTATTCCCCGTATTTAAAAAAGAAAATGTAGCTCACTGAAAACGTTGTCCATAAATATTTATAAAGTTGTAATCTTGTTATCAAAATAAATTTCCATCTTATAGAAGAAACATGTAAACGGAACACCTCAAAATTTATTTTAGTAATATTTGTATTGTTTATTTTTTTATGGTTTTTTTTTTTCTGTTTATAGGCCTGTGTTTGACTGCAATCTCACCATGGTAAGTGATGATGCGGCCGAAGGTGGTAAGCACACAAAGCCTAGAAGGAACTGGCTCTCAAGTGCAGCTATCGGAACACACCGAAAGGTGCTTGGCGATAGATTTTCAACTTGAGTGTGGTAGCCAGGCAGGCGGGTACTACAAAGTACCCTACCACCGTGCTATGGTTTCCTCACGATGTTTTCCTTCACCGAAAGCTCAAGCTCATTGTAGGATTCGAACCCGGGACCTTCATCTCGGTATCCGACGGCACTACCACTGAGCTATCATCGCCTTAAAGTCTCTATGAAACTGTATTGATTATACGATAATATTCTTTTATTGAATTAATGGAAAACTGTTTATGACTCATGTCCTACTTGAAACATATTTAGCTCAAGTACCCAGCGCCAGGACCCTTTGATATGTTTGACCAGGCTTCAAGAAAAAGTACCCTACAGATGCGCGCACCCAGCTGTGGTTGAGGAAATATACTCTTGATATTGATTAATGAGACCTGCTCGAGACAAATTGACACCCCAACCATCTATCTGTCTTGCATCTAGGAAATTAAGTTGGATTTTCTGGAGAAATTGCCAATTTACGAGACTTTTCCATCCTGATGTATTTGCTACTTTTGTTACAGCTCGAAATCTGTTACTTGTTTACTTATCTGTAGTTGGGCTCAGGCTCTTGCTGTCCTACTTAATCTTCTCTTTATAGAAAATGACGTGTTGGTAGTAGGTATGGGTCAAATATTGTACGATTCGCCAACGTTTGTCTAACGTGTAAGGGCGTTAAATATAAAAGAGATGTTATAACAACACTAAACGCTTTGAAACTGGCTGTAAAGAATTCAGAGGCAACAGAGCGCAAGGAGAAACGTTTGAAATAAAAGAAAAACACAAAATAAACAAACGCGGGAAACTTGCTATTCCATTTTTAAAACAAATGACGCTCTACGCGTGCCTAGATAAAACCAACCAGTTTGGTTGAACTGTTGATTTTTGATAACCGCCTCCCTTTGCCTCGTATTTGAGGTACTGAGGAGGGGGTGGGGGTTCTTTTAGAGTTGGAAGTGCGTTACTTAAGGCACATGCCGTTGAGTTAACCTGCGCACAAGTTCGTGAATCAATCAACGTGGTTAGTCTGCCCGGCAATCGTTGGAAGGCGCCTTGAGCGCATGCGTCGACATTAGGGATGACCGCCACGATGCTTTAAGGGAGAACTTGTAAAAATCTGTGAGACGCGTAACTAGAGGTTCTCGTTTTGTGGTATTAGTTACCACAAATTACCTAAACTAGTATTTGTTTTTTTTATGAATGATAGATTATTTTCCAAATACTAGTTACCAGTACAATACTTTGAGTAATGAGACTATTAATTATTCATTTTGAGAGATATGCGTAAACATTTATTCAATATTCAATACATTAATAACAGAATACATAATTAACGCGCAGTAACGAAATCACAGGTGGGTAATTATTATGACGATAACAGTGTAATTGGTATTACATAAAGTTTTAATCGATAGTTCATACGCGTGATATGACATGTTTATCGATATAGAGACGTCTCTCGTGCGAAGAAAATCCCGCGGAAATCAGCAAGACTCAACCGGTTAGCAGTATTCGCGCGCAATCGGTGTGCGTTGGTCGTTTCATATGCCACCCGCGACAGCTAACCACGTCTCGAACGAACAAGGTACGTCACTAAAAACTTATTTGAAATTAATTTTAAAATTTAAATTCGAATTTAGAATATTACCGAATACAATACCGTATTATTCTATTTGAATGTATTCGGTTTTCGAATAACGTTTACGACGCGATCGGTTTCTTACATTTCGCCGGGAGACACGATTTGGGTGATAACGAAAAAAATATTATTTCGGCACATTTGTGGAGTTTGGATTTTAAAATATTATCATAATATCCTAAGTTAAGCAAAATAATTTGTAATTTTTAAGTTACATAAATACCTAATTATTAAAAAAAAAAAAAAAACAATGCGTATATTATTCGCTAAAATAAAATATATTTTTTTAAAATTTGGTACATTATTTAATGAGATAGGTAAAATAAATAACAAAAATAAGGTTCTGGGGCGTGAGTTTTGAACGTGACAAGATCCTATAGTAAGTAAATATTATCTGTTAGTGTCTCTCGCGCTACACGTTTTGATAATGTTTGGTGCTATGTACAATTTAAACTTAAAATTTATACCTGATTAGAACTAGATTCGCGTAATTTCGAAACTCTTTATAATTTATTGAAACTTTTATTGAGCTATATTTTTTTAATTAAATAAAACTCAACGTTGTGTTATCGAAAATTAGATACTTTTGAATTCAGAGTTAAACTACAGTTGTTCGAAAAATTTTCTTCCAAATACAGAACAACATTGTTTTTTTTTTAATTATTATTTTTTCTGAAATTTCTTGCTTAAGTCTGATTTCTCCATCGCTAGGTTAAACTCAAATAAGCTTTTGGCTTAATAATTTAAAATTAACTGTACCGTTTATCTGACCGTTGAAAAATCAGCCCTTATCGAATTTTCTTTCGAAACTATGTTGTGTATTTATATACTTAGGGCTGATTTGTCAATGGCAGATAAATGGTACCCGATCAATAAGAAATTAGAACAGTTCTTTTATAGACTTACCAATGAAATAAAGCTTATTAGAGGTTTATGTAGAGAACTCTTAAAATATGAAATAAAACTAATAGTATTATTAAAAATTTAACGAATATTTTACCTTAAAAAAAACTGGACGGTAACAACACACAAAAACATTAATTATTCCTTTTTCAAAATCAGTCAAACTAATTCAAATAAATAATTGATAGTTAAGACTTCACTGCATGAAACCGTCCCTGTATTTAATAGGTAGGTTATATTTAAGCATCGCCTCTCAGTCAGCCACCAAAAAAAAAAACTGGCAAGATGAGGTACAAATTGAACCTATACCTATGTTATTTTCTATACTACCCGCGCATGAAAGTCCCCAGATTGTAAGAGTCTGAAATCTATCGCCAAGCACTAAACAGATTCCACCCACCACCCAGAAAAGGTTTCATACAAATTTGTAATCGAATTAGTGGTTTCCGAGATAAAATAAACAAAGCCAGCATTTGCGCATTGAAATAATAAGGAATATTATAAATCATTTATTTGATATTCCGAAACAAGATCTCAAAGTATTATCATGATTGTGGTATTAGAATAATCTTTAGTAAGTATCAAATCACGCTATTTGCTATTAGTTCTTAAAAATTACAAACAAACTAGAATTCGATATTCAAACATTGATAACAAAAACGAAACGAAACATTTTATAAACCCCACAAGAATAAAAAAAATCCACAATAAAAATAGTCCCATTTCATCATCATCATCAGCCTATAATGTCCCACTGCTGAGCACAGGCCTCCTTTCACAAATGAGGGTGAAAGGGAATGGGCAATACTCTAATACCACCACGCGGTCCCACTGCGGATCGGTGGAGGTAGGCTAGTGGTCAACCTACTGTTGGAATTTTTCAAGCCGCCTAGGAGTCATCCAACTAGCTTAACTATTAATATCACAATTAAGTGATAACCGGGACCAACGGCTTTATGTGCCTTCCGAAGCACGGAAACGTTCGATTTGAAAATACCACTAGGCGGTCACCCATCCAGGTATCGACCACGCCAGTGGTAGCTTAACTTTGACGGTCGATTAAGAACGGCTAATTATGCTACACCACGAGTGCTTCAACATCACGTCATATATGTAATTCAATATGTATATAATATATTTCCAAAGAAGGGACTTATTTTGTTACATATTGTAGTACAATGTATACTTACGTTACTCCGATTGAGTATGCATATAATAGTAAATTATGATACATGTGTGCAAAGTTGGTTATTATACTCGAGGCGATATTAAGCGAGCCGAGAGTGTAATAATCAATGCACACGTGTCATACGACGTTTTTCAACACACTTGCGAGGAATAAAACAGACTTGTATTTTTTTAAGTAGATTTTTTGATAATAATCAACCACACAATGCGAATGTTAACAAATATGGCGCGCAAGTTTTTTGAAAACGTTAAGTTTTCAAATTATTTTACCCGTTTAAATTAAGAATGCTTGGTCTACACACATATCACTTGCAGTGAGGTACAAAACTTATCATAATCGGGATTATGCCTATCATAAAACTGTGCGGTAATGTAAAGTAAAAAGCACTAGTGCGTAATAAGCTGCATTAAGATACTAAAAACGGTACAATAAATTTCACTTTACGAAATATTCACAATCTTTAATATATAAAATGATAAACTGATTGTTGATATATCAACGCACAGCCCAAACCGCTGGACCTAGAGATTTGAAATTTTGCACACAGATATCTTATACAGTGGAGGCATCCACAAAGGAAGGATTTTTGGAAATTCCACCCCTAAGTGGGTAAAATACGGGATTAAAGTTTGTATGCAAGTCCGTCAGTTTTGAAGTTAGGATCTTAAAATTTTTTGTTTAGGCTTACGATTGAAAATTAATGTATAGTTGTCTCATCGTTTATGATAATTCCACCCCCGAAAGGGGGAAAACGAGGATGAAGTTGGGTATGCAAGTCCTTCAATTCCACAGTAAACCTCACTAAATTTAATATTATACAGTGTAGGTATCCAGTAATGAAGGACTTTTTGGAAATTCCATCCATAAGAGGGTAAAATAGGGGATGCAAGTTTATATGAAAGTCCATCAGTTTCGAAGTTAGGACCTTCAAATTTTGTGTTTAGGCTGACGATTGAAAATTAATTTATATGTGCCTCAACGTTTTTGATAATTCCGATCCCGAAAGGGTAACAAGGGGGATGAATTTGTGTATGGAAGTACATACAATTTATTTAGGTTAAACTAACGCAACGAATATCGGCGTTGTTGGAATTTGAACCCTTAAGGAGTGAAAAAGGGGATTAAATTTAGTATATGAAGTTCTTTAATTTCGTAGTGAAAATTACAAAATTTATTATTTCGGCTTATGGTATTAGCGTATTGAAATGACAAAGGATGCAATGACTCGCCTAAACAACATCAGGAAAAAGAGAGGAATCGGTATTAAAACAAAGATCCGATTAATAGGAGCATTGGTATTCCTCATTTTTACGTATGGAGTGGAAGCGTGGACTACACTGGCCCGAGAAAGAAAAAGGATTGATGCATTCGAGATGTGGTGCTGGAGACGGATGTTAAAAATACCTTGGACCGCTAAACGCAACAATGCATCAATCCTATCGCAGCTCCAAATTAAAACCCGATTGTCCACCATATGCCACCAACGTATTCTTTCGTATTTCGGCCACATGGTGCGCAAAGGCGATTTAAGTTTGGAAAAACTGATCATAGTTGGGAACACGGAAGGAAAACGACTACGTGGTCGTTCACCTAGATGGTCCGATCAAGTAAAAGGCTTATCGTCCTCCAAGTTTTACACGGTCGTAAGGAATGGGTTGGACAGAAACCGGTGGAGGCAGATCATCCGCTCTAGAAGCAAACCATCGGGTTTGGCTCCACGATCTTTTGCTGACCACGATCCTCAGACATGAGGGAAAGACTATAGAGAGAAAGAGAGATAAGGCCTCCAAAATTGTGCTGTGGAACTAGACTACAAGTAACAGCTCTCCGCCGCAATGTTATTGAGGCCAAAATATTTACTGGTTCTGCCAGAGGAGAAACAGTCTTCTTGCCGCGTATAACATTGATCCCAAATCAGCTTCCGTTTGAATTTAAAAGATTACAGTTACTATAGGGTCCGCCAAATATTTTTTTTTTTGAAAATGCTATTAAAAAAAACTACTGAATATTTTCTCAAATTTCTTTTTTTATTTGAAAGTACAATCCTTCCGGTTAATAATGAAAAATAATTTCATTCAAATGGCTGCCTCGGCTGGCCATGCAGGAGCCTACACGATCGGTCCAACAGCCGAAGCTACACTCGATGTTTTGCATTATCAGCCGCAGAGCTGATGTCGTTTGGCCACCTCGGAGCTGCGATTTGACACCGTTGGACTAATTTGTGGGGTGCCGTCAAAGATAAGTGTTACGCCGACAAGCCAGAGACAATTGACGCTTTAAAGGACAATATTCGTGAAGCCATTGGTGAAATACAGCTGCACACAATCGATAATGTGCTTAAAAATTGGACCGATCGTGTAGGCTCCTGCATGGCCAGCCGAGGCAGCCATTTGAATGAAATTATTTTTCATTATTGTACTTTCAAATAAAAAAAGAAATTTGTGAAAATATTCAGTAGTTTTTTTTATAGCATTTTCAAAAAAAAATGTTATTTGGCGGACCCGTTAATTAAGGTTTGTTCTCTCTTAAACTCTGAAATTTGCTAGAGTTGATTGGGACAGTTTTATGTGGCATCCTCGCATGTGAGCTCTCAATCTACCTTAACTTTTGTCAATATCACACGTAGTGGCGGACAATAGCCATGAACAAAGCTCTATATTGTTACAATAATTCATATCTAGAAAAAAAAAAACTACCCGGACGAAGTCGCGGGCTATAAAGCTAGTATTAGTATAAAATAAAGCAAACATCATTTTTATAACGATTTGCTTTATGACAAGTGAAGGAATCAGTGAAGTCAGTAATCTTCTTTTTATCTTAATTATGGTTTATGGTGTTGGTTGTTGGTGCAAAGTATATTCTAAAAATTGAACCCAAAAGGCGCAATTTACACTGCCGCAGAATGGAATGGAAGCGAATTTTTGCAACGAAATTGTACATAGCATAATGAACTTTATGTCAATTGTATAACTTACTAAATACGAGCCAAAAAAGAAGTCGCGCAAGAGGAATTCTCGAGAATGCGCGAGGATTCATATGGAGGAGGAAGAGGAGGCATACCTATGTTATGCAATTGAAATAAAGTTCATTATGCTATATACAAATTCGTAGCAAAAATTCGCTTCCATTCCATTCCACGGCAATGTATTTGCCAAATTGCTTCTAAAAAAATCTATCGTAAATGTCCAATAGAAATTCACTCGAAAGCTAAAACATTTCGATTAGAGATTTAAACAATTATTATTAGAACCTGAATCATGAACATAAAGTATATTCTCGATTAATACCATCAACACGTCAAAGTTACTAAAACTGTCAGATGTCGGAAACGTAACTGCAAGTGAATACCAAATTTAAATGGTGCAGAATAAAGTTAATTTTAAAGTGATGTGGTCAGCTGGAAGCCGAAGTTAGCTTCAGCGCTGAACGAAGTTGGCTGACATGTCGGAACTTTATCAGCACTTCCTGAGACTACCTTAGTTTTAGACTATATCAGGTTGATACTTCACAAGCAATTAGCTGGGCTATCTAAACATAGCATATAGTCATGAGGAGTTGGGTTACCTGAGTATACTCTTTTTTAAGGTTGCGCACACAGATATAAATATAAATAGATGACGCGAGTGTATGTACTTCACGTGTCAAAATCAAAATAAAAAGAGAGAGCAATGCTGTTATTTTGCAACTGTTTCGCACGGACAGGCAACTCGCAGAAGGCAGCATGTGCACCAGAGATGTGCATATGTTTAGCTGACAAATAGGATAGCTTCATTTTCACGTTAAAAATCTAATGCCAGCCTAACTAAATCGATCTTGTGACATTAGCGGTCTGTACAAAAAAGTGACACGCTTGGTTTTCATACGGATGGAGGGACTTGCGTTATCTATTTATATTTATGTCTGTGGTTGCGTACATAAGCAGCAAAACCCTGTATTTTTATGTCACGGGTTTTCAGCTTGTTATCGAAATATGTTGATTCAAAACCGAACAATAAACGAGTGATAGTGATAATAATTATCCCATATGAAAATGGACGGAGACTTTTTCCCTAATGCTAGGAGTTCATCTGCGTTTAATGCCATTAATTAGCACGTTATTTGACATAGTGCGCAGATAGGTATAGCCGGATGCTAGCGCGCTAATTTAGTAATGGCCTTAATAATGTCGTTAGACGTTAGGCGATAGCTCAAATCAAATGATAGTATGGCCACCCATTTAGTGTATAGTTTATTGCATCATTTAATTTTATTTAATTGTTCCGATAATTAGGTGTTAAGCGTATCGCAGGTGAAGCCTGAATAAATATATTTTTATTAATTTTTCTTCAAAAATAAAGAAATGGGGGGCAATAATGTTGTCAGGTAAGTAAAATTTGTAATTATCGTATATTATGCACCATTTTTTTCTGTATTTAAACCAATGATATTATAATAAAAAGAGGATTTAAACAGTAAATACCGAACATGTCAAAACAAGATGTAGTTTCTAAACAGTGTACAGAACCCTAATTGGAACTTAGAAACTCACTATTGACTAGTTTTATAAGTTCTTAATTAGATTTTGAGACCTTCCCTAGTATCCAAACAAGCTGAAAGAATCATCAATCAATCAGCTCTGTATTACATACAAAAAAACAGAAGCCGCAAATACAATATTCCAATATTGATATTACATTACCAGCTACATGTTAAACATGAATTATTGAAGCTTCGCGTAATTAAAATATTTCATTAAAAATTCGTTTCGACAGTATTTTATTTTGAATTAAAATCTCGCTTACAGTCAGCTACAAAAGTAGGTGGTTGTTTTAGTACCGTGTCACATTATCGGGCCAGTTGGCGCAGTTGGTTAAGGTTCGCCTTACGCGCCGCAGGTCGTGGGTTCGATTCCCACACAGGACATGCATTTGTGTGCATGAACATGTATGTATGTCCTGAGTCTGGGTGTAATTATGTATATTAAGTATGTATTTACAAACAAAAAGTAGTATATGTATTATATCAGTTATCTGGTTTCCATAGTACAAGCTCTGCTTAGTTTGGGATCAGATGACCGTGTGTGAGGAATGTCCCAGGATATTTATTTATTTATTATTTATTTATTTATTTATTATGCAATTGACTGTACATTGCTTGTTTCTTCGTTCATCACAAGTTTGGTGCTTTATGACGCTGCAGCAGATGGCTTATCCAGCTTTAGGTGGGATAAAAGCCTGCCTTCATTGGTTAAATAAACGAGGGGTAAAAAAGGCAAAACCTCCCTAAATAAATAGATAAATAGTTCTCTTAAGTACGGCTACACAACCATTAGCGACAGAAAGTAATAAAATACTATTAGCGAAGTTGAAAGCCTCGGAATTCTTTGGACGCTCTATTTTCTGGGAGACTAACTCAATGTGTCCCTTGAAGGGTCAACCCATCTTCTCCCATGGGTGTCGTAAAGGTGTGAAAGAGACGCCAAGGGTAGACTGAGGAGTATTGTCCACCTGTGTATTACCAAGATAACCAACTCTGTCGACAAGTGACTACAGCTATACCCTGGGGAAGGCCTATGTTCAGGACTGGGCATTTTGTGTTGAAGTTTATTTTTGTGACTTCGTTTTAAGGATAAAAAAATATTGTTAATATTTTTTCTGCTTCGTTCCTTTGTCTAACTTATAACCATATACCCCCTTACTCATAAAACGTTATTTAACTAATAAGCTGATTAAGTGTTCACCTAAATAACGTCAAATTGTTTGACAATGACAGCAAGGTGACGTTATTTATTTGATCACTTATTCAGTAGATTTAGTTAAATAGCGTTTATGAGTAAGGCCTTAGGGTTAAAAAGTTTTTATTTAATATTTTTTGTAGCTATAACCTACTAATTACTACATGCTTATTTTTTATTACGTTTTATGTTATACACAACTCAGTATTAAAATCTATGAGTGAACAATAAATCACCCCTATTTTCCCACCCTTAGGGTAGGTATTTTTTTTCCAAATTTATATGAGACCAACTTCGAGGTATATCCTATCCAATAAAAAAATAATTATTAACATCAAACTACTCTGTAAAAAGCTATACATAAAAAAAAAAATACGCGTTGACTTTTTTTTTTTTTTTATACTACTTAGTTAGCAAACAAGCATACGGCCCGCCTGATGGTAAGCGGTTACCGCAGCCTATGAACGCTTGCATCACCAGGGGTGTTACTCGCGCGTTGCCGACCCTGCAGAAATCTCTTCACACCCTTTTTGAAGAACCCCATGCTGTACTCCATTGGGAAAACCACGGCAGGGAGCTCATTTCACAATCTGAGCGTACGCGGAAGGAAGCTCCTTTGAGACCGCACAGTTCGAAACAATTTTGGTTCCAATATGTGGGGATGGACTTCCTGTCGATGGCGAGAGTTGCGATGGTAGAATGTAGCCGTGGGCATCATCTTAAACAATTCTTCAGAACACTGTCCGTTATACAAGCGGTAGAATACACATAAGGAGGCAAAGTCTCTCCTCAGACTGAGGGGCTCTAGACCGCTTGTGAGCTCAGGATCGTTAACAATTCTAGCAGCACGTCGCTGAACCGAGTCTAAAGGCCCAAGCTGGTATCCAGGTGCCCCTGCCCACAGATGACAGCAGTACTCCATATGAGGCCGGACTTGCGACTTATAAAGTTGCAGTCTTTGGCCCGACGTGAAGTACTGCTTCGCTTTGTTGAGCACTCCAAGCTTTTCGATGCCAGCTTAACCTTGTCTTCTAAGTGACTACGGAACAAAACATCGCTAGAAATGTCGACGCCAAGGATCCCAATGCTTTTACTGATGTTCAAGGACGTGTTCTGGAATTGTGGAGCTACAGCAAATGGGGTTTTCTTAGCGGGACTTGTAAATCTCCTCCGTTTATTCGTCGGTTAAAAAAGAGGCTAGATGGCGCTGTTCATTTTTAAATCGCGCTATCGTTACGTTTTCAACATAATATATAAGAGCGGGTGATATTTAAACATTACTTCAACCCAAGAACCATAGAGTAAAGTGTCTCGTCCATGCCAAGAACGCATTCTTCAACCTTATAAAATTAGAACGCAATAGTAAATGCAATATTTTTGTAAACTGCGATTTATACCCTTCTTTTTGTATAAATGCGGTTATTATAACAATAAATCAGGGGGGGGGGACCCTCACCTACAATACGAGTAGTTTGACTCGTTTGGTAGACGAACGCATGCCGCCCGCGCCCCTGCACCGCGCACACGGTTCCTTTTCGTGCCCAAATGGAAAGTACCTTTCGGAACGATACCCTAATTATGAAGAAGGCTGCCATTGATTTTTGAAACATGGTCAATGATAACCTTAATCGGATTTTTTAAAACATTTTCGGATGGAGTCTTCTCGCAAATGTTTGATAGCCTTTAACTTTCGTTATTTTTACAACTACATACCTACACCACAATATTGAGGCTGTGCATACGAGTATCCAGAAGACAGCTCGTATTAAATAACCCCAACACGATTTTACGGTAAAATGGAGTTACAATAATATCTATGAATACTTTCAAAACCTGTTTATTTTTAGGTTTTTTGTGTTTTGAATTTTTAGTCTATATACCATGTAAACATGTATATTTTTATTTCACTGTTAGTATCTATATAAACACAATAAGCAACGATAAGCTTCTGCTAAAACAAGCTAACTGTAAGTAGGTTAAAAATATCTGCTCAAATCTAGCTGTCTGTCAATCAACTCACTTTCCAATTAGTTAATCTGTGGCACAGTGGGCAAGTTCGACAACCAATAGAGGCCATAAGATAGACAAATAGATAATATATTTTCATATTACGGACACAGGGTGGTTAATGGGTGGCTAGGAAGGGATACATTGATTTCCATTCCGGCCGAGGCTGTATAAAATATGGACAGCGGTGATTGGATCCAGGGTAGGCCGTTAGGGTTGTCCCCTTTAATAGAAACTTGTATATTTATTAGATATGCCTCTCGATATATTAAATTTTCAATTTATTTAGGGGTTTATTATAAAAGATTGAATTTAGTAGTCCATATCACGAAGGAAGAAATTTAGTGCTGTAAGAGTTTTTAGATCATATTTTGTAATAACAATTTCGCCGAGGATTTGTACCTTTAAGTTGGGAATTTGCACTTGAGACCTAGTTTCTTTGTAAGCCCTATATGCTTTCTTACTTAAGCTAATACTATCATAAACTATTCAAAATAAATAAAAATATGTATTCAAAAAAGTGTTTGAATTTTTACTGAAAAGAAATAAAAAAAAAATATGCATGTGGCAACCCTATTACTTTACCTAACAAAAACCTCTAAAACATTTCGACCTTACTTACACTACATTTACTTTATCCACCAAACCAATCAGCACAAATAGAATAGAATTCAACTAACAAAACTGGTTAAAATTAGGCTTTCGCAAACTGAGCAACACACAACTCGTTGGACGACAAATAAATCGATAGCCGTAATCCTCTTTAACAAACACGAGTACCCTAGTGATGTGCGATACCGAGGTATTGCGTCAATCGAAACTGTTGCAATTCGTCTAAAGCCAAAAGCCAGGCAGTCGATGTTTTTCGATTGCCTTTGAATATTAGCCTAGATCGGCTAAAATTTTGTAATCAGAATAAAAGAAAGAAAGAAAAAGAAAGAAAAAAAAAAATTCATGACAACACACAACATTACATTAATGACATACAATATGAAATATAGACAGAAAAAACAATGAAAAATTTTACAGTAATATAATGTTGCGTGATGCCCGACTCAGCATATGCTTAGGACAGTTGAAACATAACTGACCCTCGCGCTGGTTTTCAGTCGAGGCCCACGTTCATGACATCACAAACATACAGTGATATACTACAAGAAAATAATAATTAAAAACGTACAATATAAAAAATACACAAAAAAACAGGCATGGTGACAAAAATGGCGAACAATCTAACCAAGCCTGCCAGCTGATCGGCTACTAATCGGCTAACATTTTCTGTTATAGTTTTGTCGCTATATTTTTACAGTAAAACGGTAACGGCGCAGCCTTCCCTAGTCGTATCGCAATGATATGCGTTTCTGACACCAATTGGCCAAATCACGGAAACGGCTGATCTGATTAAATTGGGACTTTCGTTAAACTATTCCTAAGGAAATACTGAACCATCTTCGTAATAGAATTAGCATTTCCCGAGATTACCCCAATATTAAAAAGAGTCAGAAATGCATGCTCTCGGCGCACTGTAGCTCATAATCCCCTCAATGAACTCCCTACCTAACTAGCAAGATAACAAACTGTGCAAACAATCCGTTCAGCAGTTCTAAAGTTACTATTGTTAGACAGACAGATTGAAGGAGAAGTTGCCTTTGCTGGTCGATTAGTCTCAATTATTTCAGAGTCAATTCCGACTCAAGTCGCTAAGCTAGTAAAGATACCTAGAATCATCGTTAGTTTTGAATATTCAGAATAATCGACTAAACAGTAAACATCTCTTCGTCGTATAGGTAAGGTAAACAAACAAAACAATCGGTATCTGATGCTAGTTATCGTACCTTTGTGTGATCTGAGATTACCATTGTTAAAAGAAAAGGGTAAGGGCGTGCACAAACGTTTCAACAAACGTCTCTTTGATTTCAACTCGAAGTTTATGGAACGATACAAAGTGAATACTGATCCCCTGCGTGAAGGGGATCGAGCTGGATTTCTGTACAACAGATTTAAAACTCCGCGTAGTTTTTTCATTCTAAATTTACTTACGTAATCGGTTTACATTGACAACTATCTGTTTTTTGATCCTGCTTGTCATATTGTATCTTTATATGCGCACAAACATGCATGTTTGAGTGCATGTTTACAACTAAATCACGCCTGGACGGATTTGAATAAAATTTGACACAAAAATAGTATTTGACATAATAAAAGTACGCTAAAATGAAACATTCTGATACCTTTTCCCGTAACTCAAATACTTGCTTTCTTATTAATAATTTACTAATATTTATGTTTCGACAAACTATCATCGTCAAGAAATGTGACCAGTTAAACAGTTCTTTTGTTTGCAGCGCTTTAAGTATATCAAATAAAAAAAAATCCAATACATTATAATAAAACGCGCCTGTCGTAAAGAAAACAAAACTGTATCAGGTAACAAAAGTCCAAAAATAATCCAATGGAAAAGTTCGACGATTCACAATATTGCAATCGATGCGAAGGCGGCAAGGCAGCCCACTGAAAACTTACATATACAAATTTGGACGTGGGGTAACCATGATTTATGAAACGTCAAAAACTGTAAGTAAACTATGGCCTAACTTATAATATGCTGTTTACCTTACTAATGTGGCTGATGTGGTCACGTAAATAACGTCACATTGTTTGACAATGACATTAACGTGATCGATAAATGTATGTGACAACTTAAACAGTGTTTAAATAGTTTTATGAGTAATGGTGCTAGTGTTTGACAAAGTCATCAACTTACGAAACAGATACGTAATTTTGCATACAGACTAGCGTTATAAGTCAGTTAAAGATGTCCCTAACAATTGTTTAGTTCAATTGTAACCTTTAAGAGCACTCAATTCGTCATACTTTTCATACAAAACCTCTGTACTTATTATGGCGTTATTAAACATTTTTCGTTAGATGTTTTGAACGAATTAGTATCTTGTGCACTATATCTAGCCGTGTATCTAGGCGTAATTTAAAAAAAGTGTGAAACAAATTCAGTCAAAGCCTCCGAAAAACAGCGTTTTTGCCTGAACTTTGACCATATCTTATCTACCTATAAATTGTAAAAGTAAAGAAAACATTTAGATACCAGGCTTGCAAATGTATTGGAGATTCTAAATAACTAACTTTTTTTTCACAAACTTGTAAGATTTTTTCACAAGAAGTATACTCTTGGAACAAGTTTTATGAATGCGAAATCATGAATGACGACCTAGCGAAGCGGCCGCGAGTGATCAGCGGAATTTACCGACTGATAACCGACGGCTCTGATGGTGTTTCTCTTTTTTCGCAGTCAAACATTACGTTGGATGAAACAACAAGCTTTTAGACTATGCTTGCGTTGAAGTTGCGCCGGCCACAGAGGGCCGCCTTAAAGTGCTCTCATAGGACCAATTTGAATAATGACCTTCACTTTGACTCCAAAGTTCCATAGCGGGTAATGGAGTGAGATTATTTTCAGGTTATGAGGCAACTAGCTGTTCCGCGCGGTTTCACTCGCGTTCCCGGGATATAAAGCCTATAATACTCGGGGATAATGTAGCTTCCTATTAGTGAAAGAATTTTTCGAATCCGACTGGTAGTTCCAGAGATTAGCCCGTTTAAACAAACAAACAAAAAAACTCTTCCGCAGTATCATAATAAAGCCAGGCAGGTTGTACAAAATAAAAATTAAGAGATAAGAAAAGCCAGGTACAAATTTAATACATTTCGAGTATATTTTGAAGTCACTAAATTCATAGTTCTCAGAATTAGTTAATTGTGAATATGTCGCCAAGCACCTATCGGTGTGTTCCGATTGCTGCACTTGAGAGCCAGATCTTCTAGGCGTTGTGTGCTTACCACCATCGGCCACATCATCACTTACCATGGTGAGATTGTGGTCAAACAGGCCAATACAGAGTTAAAAAAAATTGTTGTCAATTTGAAAATACATTGTTTTCTGTCAACAGTGACCTTTAGCTGCACTTCGTGGCTGCACTTGTCGGTTAACTGGACTTAAAGAAAAAAAAAGTGACTTAAAGTACATACCATAGCATGGCCATCCTACCCAGCAAACGGGATATAGTCACAAACGCGTCATAATTCCCCAAGTCTCAAGTTATTTCACAGAACTTCGCTGAATCCGGCCATTTTGCGAATCGATGAACATCGACTCATATTAAAAGTGCCTACAATAAATTCACAACTCGCTGAATATACACTTTTGTACAGTACAATCCATTTAATCGGCCGCAGTTCACGGGATTTGAAATCTGCGCAATTTTCGGGGAAAATAAAAACTGTTTTAATGTATTCAATATAATAAAATGTAAATGTTTTAAATAGTCAATTATTCCGCAGACAAATAACTGTATATTTGGCGCATGATATTGAGACTAGACAAATGGCTTTGAGTCAACCAATCTGCCAGTGGCTTTGTTCAGGGCCAGTAGACAAGATGCAGGTTAGAAATATTCGTCATCGTTAGTGAACGATCAACCTTTGTAAGGGATTGACATTTCAAATCGAAATATCACGTGATTTTTAACAATCTCTTATGTCAACCTTTGTAAGGGATTGACATTTCAAATCGAAATATCACGTGATTTTTAACAATCTATGTCAGTCCCATACAAAGGTTGATCGTTCACTAACGATCTAACCGATAGGTGCTTGGCGATATATTCACAATGAACTATTTTGAGAACTAAAAGAAAAAGAAAGAAAAAACATTTATTTTGAGATAACACAACACAATTACATACACTGTTACATATGACATACACAAAAAACAGTAAGAAGTACTATGAATTTAGTGGCTTCAAAAAGTATTAATTTTTGTACTTTGCTTTTCTTACAAATAACTGTATATTTGGCGCATGATATTGAGACTAGACAAATGGCTTTGAGTCAACCAATCTGCCAGTGGCTTTGTTCAGGGCCAGTAGACAAGATGCAGGTTAGAAATATTCGTCATCGTTAGTGAACGATCAACCTTTGTAAGGGATTGACATTTCAAATCGAAATATCACGTGATTTTTAACAATCTCTTATGTCAACCTTTGTAAGGGATTGACATTTCAAATCGAAATATCACGTGATTTTTAACAATCTATGTCAGTCCCATACAAAGGTTGATCGTTTACTAACGATGACGATTGTCGACAGCCATCTTGTCTAGGGGGGCTGATATATCATGTTTTGAAAGTGCAAATCAAACAAGAATTTCAAAGCCAAGCATATTGCCTCTTATTTATTTCCAAATGTAAGTTACCAAGCATACATACCTATCATACAGGTCGTTGTTTTGGTCAGCGACGAGCGACTCAGGGTCGATAATATAAATGATACTGGTGCTAAAAAAATATAAAAAAAATACTTAATTTTTTATTAATAATAAAAATAAAAAAAATATTTTTTTTAAAATCATGTAATAAGCTAAAGTGTAGACATTATACTCAACGGGAGTACGAGGGAGTAAAGGGGTGGGGCGATGGCGGCTTGTGCCTAGCTCTAGTCTGTGCACGTGCCTAGTAACCATACTTTGCAGTAATTTTATTTCAAATTGAATAAGGTATTTCTCAAGATATTTTTTTTTTATACTACTTAGGTAGCAAACAAGCATACGGCCCGCCTGATGGTAAGCGTAATTTACAGTATTTAATGGAATTAAGTCCATTTTTGGGGAATATATATTTTGTACTACCGCTCCTGGGTCGCTTGTCGCCGACCAAAACAAAACCCTGTATATTGAATTCAGAGAACTAATCCCCTTCTTCAATAATAAACGCGATTTCCCAAAAGTTCACAATTCAAATCGCTCGATAATCAAACACGGTATAATATCTAACTCGATGTTCAAATAACTTGATTGAGTTTATTTTAGGTACTTAAGCTACAATGAACTAACGCGCTACGCAAATACGCTTTGTGAAATAATTCAACATAGTTGATGCTTTACGCTTCAAATGCGACAGGGAGCGAGCACTGGAATGTAAAAAGCATGCGATCCTGTGAACAATTATTGAACGCTTCCTGTATTGTGTATTTTTAGGTCTGCGTATTTATTTTTTTTGAAAGTTAAGGACAGTATCCGTTAGTTTGCTAAACTATTAATATTGAGTGGGTTTTGATGCAGTTTTTACATTTTCTTACGGGTTTCAGGTTGTCACTAAAGAGATCTAAGCATAGATATTAGTGAAACATCTATACTACTATAATAAAGCGAAAGTTTTTTTGTTCGGGCTAATCTCTGGAACTACGATACGGATTCGAAAAATTCTTTCACTAATAGGAAGCTACATTATCCCCAAGTATTATAGGCTAGGCTAGGCTTTTTTTACCACGGGAGCGCGGGTGAAACCGCGCGAGATAGCTAGTCTCATATAAAAATCTTCCTAACTATCCGAGCCTTGGGTAGTAAGACTATAGTATTGTACCTGGTTGACCGTGTTTTGCTCGATGGACAAAAAATACAAAATGATTCGCTGGATCGGGGGATCGAACCCACGACCTACGAGAAGGAATTCTAATCCTTAAGTTTTTAAGAAGTTACCACCAGTTCGTAAGTCGGCCTTCAACTGAGAAGAACAGATCCTGTTCGTTCGTGGCTCGGCTCGTGCTCGGTTCGTGTAGGATCAACGCACCATAAGACTATTCCCCCTAGAAAGCGGGTGTATAAGAGAAGCGAAAACATGTTTTCTTGGTATTACGAGTACTTGTACTTATTATTATTAACTCTGTGGTTTTACTCCTTGTTTTCGATCAATACCCGAAATCTGACCAACTATTCCGGCGTGACGACTGTCATATACATAACTAGCTATTTCCCGCAGCTTTACCCTATAATCTTCATCAATAAACGGTCTATTTAAAGCAAAGATATTTTTTAAAATAATTTTTTTAGTTCTTGAGATTAGATCGCTCTAGATCAAACATACAGAGCATATATTATTATATGATTAGTAAATAAGTAGGAAATTTGACAGTGGCCCTGATTCTGTTGTTCACAACTAAACTAATTTTAATGTCACTATGTCTCTTTCTAACAAAGAACATATGAAAAGGATGTAAGAAATTTAGTCGCCATCTATCGCGGTCACGCCTAAATACACGCAAAATAAGACGGCAAAGATTAATTTGACAACTTAAAATATGTTCTATCCTTTTTCAATCATGTTCGTAAGAAAGAGATGAGATGTGGCTAAAATTAGTTTAGTGCGATTTACAACAGAATCGGCACCATTACCTAGTAAAATAATCACTGGTATTATCATAGAAAGCAAGTCGGGAAAGTACCATTCGGGTAATTTCCCCACTATCAAATATTATGAGATCATGGAAACAAAGAGGTTTATATTCATTTCATATGTACAGTTAATGCATGCTACCAAGCGTAAACCGCTGGATATAGCAACATTTTCGCAATCCTAAATTCGCAATTTTCCTTGTAGCATACATAAAAGAGAACGTACTAGCTAGCTGACTCCTCAACTAAACCTAGGCTAGAGGCTCGCAATCTTTTTGTCCTGTATATTTACAATAATATGTAATAGAACTTACGCGATATATGAAATATAGTTCTTAATTGATATTATCGTGTCTCGGATGAATAGTCGAATGAATATAAGACTTAAAACTCATACTTAGTTCATAGGTAGACGCCCTGTAGGTCATCGCTTCGCCAGATAAGCAAGTTGATGGGTTTTTGCGTAAAAATATTAATATGGAAAACGAGGAGCCTCCTAGGATAAAGGTAAGGACTTACCAGGAACTCCTATGGTAATCCAGCACAGTGATAAGCACTATTATTTCATATCAGTTCACAAATCACAAAGTTCAATGTGTCTCGGTCTGTAGCGTTTTTCGTACTAAATGTTGCGGGGTTGCGGGCGCGCGCGTTTCGTTTCACTCGCACACACGCGTTTGGCGATGCGTCGCCGAAGTATCTCGAAGATTCCCGAAGCTCTTTTCTCGCTTTCACATATGATGTGGGAAAAGGAGAGGAATCGGGAAGTAGAGGCTCGTCATTGAAACTCAATATGAGTAGGTTTCTACTATAAATATTATTATAGGTATTTTGGCCTAAACACAAGTAGATAAAAGAAACACATTACGGAAAGCCAAAGTTTTGGTAAAACGTACTTAAATATAATATCTAGTGGAACTTTATTAGCTAACATGGATCCCTTGCTAGGGGGGCTCATATAGTCCACTTTGGGAACCAGTGGACTATCTAGACTAAGCCCGAGCTAGGAAATTTATTTGAGTCTTTTGTGTGGACACGCATACAGAGGAAACATTTCTATAATGCGAGACGTTTAGATATTTAGCATGGAATTTGAATTAGGCATGAATTAGGTGTTTAAAAATCACACATAATTGAAAAGAGGTAGAGGCATAGCGTTTATTTTCTCAACGAGCAGCTCGACTGAGGAAGTACCACCACCTTACAGAATACAGCAAAATAACTTTTATATTGTGTTCGGTCCGGCTCCATTTTTTCCGTACGATGTCGGACCGGAATCACTTTGCGTGTGACAACGCGCATACAACTTCAAACGAATTAGTACCGTCTGAAGTCCGGTGCGCCAACGCGCTTATGGTGCCACTCCGTCCGTCCGTCACAGCATTATATTTCAGCAACCACTGATGCTATAGATTTGAAATTTGGAATAATTAATCATAAATATTGCTTACCCAATCCTAATCCAAATGAAAAATGTTAAAAGATATTTTTAGTTTTTATAGAAATTTTAAAGAACAGGTTTTTATTTTCTTTTATGTTGCATTGTTTTTGACTAATGAAGAAAAAATATTTAGAAAAAACATTGCCACTTATCTACGAAGTTCACACAGTAAAAAAACTGAAATTATTACAGTAGATAGACATTGATGTAAATACCACAGTATTTTTAAAAGCACAACTTTAGTAATGCGGTCTGGTTTTATCTACAGTTATGTCCCAAACAAAGAAATTATAGTCTATGGAAGGTCGGCTGTGGTTGGAACCCTCGGTGCGTCAGTCGGGCTCAGAGTCTTGGCCGGTTTTTATTTATTATGTTGTCTTTAGATCGCAAAATATCCATGTTGTATGTGACAGTCCTGTCGCGGTGTAACAAAATTTGAGCGAAGATATAAATCAGATTAAAAGGCTTGAATTCATTTTTAACCGACTTCAAAAAAAGGAGGAGGTTCTCAATTCGAATATATTTTTTTTAATGTTTGTTACCTCATAACTCCGTCGTTTATTAACCGATTTGGGAAATTCTTTTTTTATTTGAAAGGGTACACTTCTAGTTTGATCCCATTTTCATCAAATCAGGATTTGATTACTTATTAGTGTACTTTGAAGTCGGTTTAAGTTTTTTGTAAAACAGTCCAATTATTAGATAAAGGCATGCTAGGTTAATCTTATTGAGAGACACGTGCTCTTTTGTTTCGCTCGCACAATAGATATTCCAGTCACTAATAAAACCTTTTTAGAGAACGTATATTTCAACCACTTTCAACTACGGTTGGGTTTGTCCGGGAATAAACCCAACTTCGAGTAAATTTCCAATTTGGTGGGAAAAAACCCGGGAATTTTCCCATTGGCTGGGAAAATACTCAAATGGTCACAGTTACTAGATTTTGCGTATATAGCGAGAGACACCTTAACAAAATCGTTTGAATAACATTTAACAAGATTTCTATTAGGGTCATACCACGGTCATACACATATATCATACAATAAAAAATCTTTGTTTTTTGTGACGAAGGAGTGCATTGTTTTTTAAAAAGTGACGTTTTGGGGTCACTTTTTGGGACAGGCGGCGGTCCCACACAATTACCACGCCGTGGTAGTACATACTCGTCCGACTCGAAGTCGGGAAGTGATACTCGGTCCAGTCCGCGCAAGGTCCGCGAGGGTCCGCGCGTAGGTAATGTAGGTACATACAACAGCGAGTATGATTAAAATAACAATTAAAAGAATCTAAAAATATTTTTTTAGGTTCAAAAAGCCACTTGAGTATTTTCCCGCCGTTCGGGAATTTACCCGTATTTTTATATTTATTTATTTATATTTATTCATTCATTGCTTCATGTGGTACATGTATATATAGGTGTTACTATATCTAATATCTAATTTTTCCATTCTTTCCCGTATTTTCCCGTATTTTTCTTTTTTTCCCATATTTTTTTTTTTCCCTGCCCATCCCTACTTTCAACACGAATTGTTTTCTTTTTTTATTAAAAATGGTCAGTGATCATGTGTGGTCGAAGGTGGTAAGCACACAATGCCTAGAAGGTAGTTTGCTTCCTTCTTGGCCTTAAATTTGAGGATGGTAGCCAGCTACAACCAGTAGGAACCATTTAATTGTACGTATCGTAGTCTATGTTTAATGTATGTTGAAGTGTATGTTTGTAATGTCAAAATAACAACTTTTTTTTAACGGTAAATACACAACCACATTAAAAAAAAAACTGTTTGTTTGTTCGGGCTAATCTCTGAAACGGCTGGACCAGACATTTGGTGATAGAAAGAGTGAGGGCACACTATTACACTGATTTAGTTAAAAAGCTATTATGAATAAGGGGGTAATAGTACAAGCTCAGTGAAAAAGAAAAATAACAATCATAATACTCTGACAGAATTATAAATTGATTCAAATTAATGTGTACTTACAGAAAAATATTCAACGTTATATTTTATGTAGTTGATAGGTCAGTCAGTCAGTTAAGACTTTTGATATTAATAAAGACATATAAAAAAAAAACACATACCTAGTATAAATGTAAATATTAAAATAAGAATTTAATTATGTTCGAAAATAGAATGTATGGAGCTCGAGATCTATGTTAGATGTTACTCAATATGCCACTAGATGGCGGGGCATCGAAGTTAGATCGCGCTATCGTTACGTTCTCAGCAAACTACATATACCAGACTCACTAATTTGATTTTATGATTCCTTGAGCATCATTCTGCCCGACCGGGTTTTTATAACAACTGGAAACAATTGTTATTTGGTTTTTTTGTTGTCCTGGCACTAATGCAAAGACACAAACAAATAATTAGTAATTTCCTCATCATCACTGTCCGACCATGTCAGTGATGATGACAATATTCCTATCTATTACCAATTAATCACTATACATAGTGTCGCTTGATAAATTAAGTATAGGTATTATATTACATGGTAATTAAGTATTTCATGCTATTTAACCTCCTTTAAAATTAAGTAAGGATTGTTTTTGAAGTTTTTAATAAAAATATACTGTCGAACGGCGATACTTTGTATACCGTACACGGGCTGACAGAGCCGACCTGTCCATCTGTTCGTATGTCACAGCTATTTTACTCGGAGACTAATTTTATGAATCCATCCATACTATATTATATAATATTTAATATCATATTATCATATTATATATTATAAATATAGATGCTAATTTCCAGACTGACGGACTTTCATAAAAACTTACATCCCCTATTTTACCCGCTTAGGGGCAGAATTTCGAAAAACCCTCTCTTAGACCCAGTCAGTCAGTCAGTCAGTCAGGACTTTGAATTTTAAATATACATGCATACAAATACGTGATCTGTGGCGTGACTGTATTATTATTATTTGTATCAAAGAACCACTCCAAATGGCCCGTCAATCCTAACTAATATTATAAATGCGAAATTGAGTTTGTTTGTTTGTTACGCCTTCACGCCTCAACTACTTAACGGATCGTCATGAAAGGCATGCAGATACACTGAAAAGAAATGATCTACAAAACTAGTTATGTAAATTGAAGTATTGTTGTCGGGAAACTAACTTTAGTTATCGGGAAACTAACTTCAGTTACATTTAATCAAAAAATTTAGTAACGAACAAAAACTAGTTTTGTTACTGGTAAGTTAAGTTCGCAAGTCACTCTGTTTAGGTTATTGGTCGTAAAATTTTGTGTTACTGTTAAATAAAATTTTGTAGTCACTTGTAGTCAATTTTCTTCAGTGTAGCCTATGGTATGGAAAAGGACATAGGCTACTTTTTATCCTGGAAACGCGGGTGAAACCGCGGGTGACATCTAGTATATTATAATGTCGAGAATAACTCACCTCCCTTTCCGTATACTTTTAAAAAGGTCTGACACTAAATGCAGAATTACTAAAACTAACATACATACATCCAAAAGCTATACTTATAGTTGCTTATGACCTATAACAGTGTATACGAGGTTGATAGCACACTAATACGACGGGATTTTGTTGCGGAACTGCTGTTACTTTTTACGACTGCGATTTGGCATCCGAACAAAATAACATGTTAGTATGTTGTATAAAATAAAAACTGAGAAGTACTTATCATAGTTTATGGGTTTTAGTAATATGAAGGGATAATATTCTGAAGAATTGTTTAAGATGGTGCCCACGGCTTCCTTCGACCATTGCAACTCTCGCCATCGACGGGGAGTCCATAATCACACATTGAAACCAGAATTGTTTCGAACTGTGCAGTCTCAAAGGAGCTTCCTTCCGCGGACGCTCAGATTGTGGAATGAGCTCCCCGCCTTGGTTTTCCCAATGGAGTACAGCATGGGGTTCTTCAAAAAGGGTGTGAAGAGATTTCTGCAGGGTCGGCAAAGCGCGAGTGACGCCCCTGGTGTTGCAAGCGTCCATAGGCTACAGTAACCGTTTACCATCAGGCGGACCGTATGCTTGTTTGCTACCTAAGTAGTATAAAAAAATAAAATAAAATTGTAGTGGTATAGATATATGAATCTTCATGACTACCGAAAATAAAGAGATTGTGGTCAAGTCAGATTTATTCATGGTCACAACAATGTTAATAAAGTACTTTCTTTGGGAATATTTTGGCCATATCAATAGCTAGAAAAAGTTTCATTGATTGCTCTCGCTGTGCTAACCAAAGTCTGCATTAACGCGAGTGTGTAATATCAGCTGCTTCATAACGAATAAAAGACTGAAATTTTTAATTAGAGCTAATTAAAATCAAAAAGTATTTATTCAAGTTAGGCTGGTTAGGCCCTGATGCGCTCATGAACGTTAACAAAATTACTCTACACCGGTTGCAAATACAACTTGGATTCGGTAGACAACATAATCTGTTTGCCATCTGAATCGGGACTGGAACCGAGTAGGTCGAAATAATCCCGATTAATTATATATTACTAGCTATCCCTTGCGGTTTCACCCGCGATCCCGGGGTAAAAAGTGTATGTTCTTCTTTATACCATAGGCTATCTGCATGCCAAATTTCATGATGATCCGTTGAGTAGTTGAGGCGTGAAGACGTAACAAACAAACAAACTCACTTTCGCATTTATAATAGTTATATTATAGGATGGGTAGTATAAGTAAATAGGTAGTCTGGAAAATTTCACAATGCAACTATAACAATAGTAACACAACAGTAATTAGCGCTGCAACGCTCAACTTAAGAGTGCGTATAAAGCAAAATAACAATCTTCGAATTGAAATTTACCCAAGTAAATAGTATTTAAATGAAAAAATATTTTTATATGGGTATTTTCATTATATAGGTTCTATCTGAACAAAAACATAATGGAATGAAATTTCCTCGATAGAAAAAAATCACAAAGCTACCTCTAATAATAATGAATTTTCGTATTTATTCGTTCATGGTGTATCTAATTATGACAAAAATTCGATAAATAATATCACTAACTTATGACCTAGGGCTGCTACTAACGATTTTTTAAAATATTCTATACTTTACGAGTTATTTAGATAAAAAGCGCTTAGTTAATTTTTGTTCCGCGGAACACGCTATCTCCATCTCATCTCCACGCGAAGATTAGACATAAGTTTGTTTCATCTGACATTGCCATATTTTTCTGACTTGGTACGCACTCTTAACTATTTTCATTTAGTAATCTGTGGCGCAACGTCTCAACTAGCAGCATTAGCTGAGATAGGTGCCTTTTTGGCATCACAAAAATCTTTACTCTACCAATGTGCTTCATTCTATATTGCTGTATATTCTGTGCTAGTTCAATTTTTTTTTTTATTTGCGTTTTCGTGTGAAAATCGCGCATCAGTGTACTAAAACGCGTCGGTCCATTTTCCCGCAAACAATAGTGATTATTTATATACTGAATGCACCTGGAACCTCGGTAATTGCCCACAAAATGGACATTTTTACCTAACCGTGCCCCAACCTCGTGGATAAACGAAATACAGCGCTACCATTGTTCACATTATCATTTCATTATCACTTCTCGGCAGTTAAAATGTGAGAATGAATTATTTTTAGTGTTTTAATTGCTTTAATATGAATATGATTTACTTAGGGGATATTATCCATCTGACATAATAAACATTAATGAATTACTAGAATTACATATAAAGAAGAGGTTTTCGTGGGTAATAGAAATTATATCACCAGCAGCATGTCATATCAAAAAAATTATACTGCATTGCATAAATAGTGTTTTTCATAGTCTCGTTTCAACATTCGTATAATCTTTACATAATATTTCATATTTTTATTTCACTGTTCTAAAAATTAAAAATTTTAACTTATTTTTCAACATTCTTATTTTAAATTCCTCATGTTATTCCTTATTGTTGTTATAAAGGTAGTAAATAATGCTTTATAAAAACAGCTGTGTTTTTTTATATTTCATACTTTTATTTACAACAAATATGTACATATAAAATACAATCTTTATTTATTATATTATAGGTATAGAAAATATCCTCGAGTAAAACAGCTTATTATACTGGATTTGCAGTACAAATAGTCTAATTTTGTTCGCTAAGCTTAATAAATTTGTAGTTAATTTATAATCCTTTACTGCTATTAATGTTTGCAATATTTTTAAAACATGAACAATATTTTACGAGTTACATAAATAACTTTAATTTATTAACACTTGAGTAACAATAGGTACTTACACTGACTTACACTATGTTTATCATTTTTATTGTAAAACTAGCTTTTGGTGCCCCACGTCGCACTGGTGAAATATCTGAGTTTTCCGGTGGATATTCCAAAAAAAACGTCGTCCTGATAATAACGAACACAACAAATAAGGAATCCCAAATCAGTCAAGCCGTTCTCATCTTAACTAGGCAAATTATTTTAATCTTAACCCAGACAATAAGATTAACTGGCAATACTCCCACGTCAATTTTCATCAATAATGGCAACCCAGTCGTTCAAAATGACAGTAACGATGAAATTATACCGGTATGAAAGACAGCTAAAGCATATTAAGCTGTTATAGTACTTGTGCAAAATGTGCTTGAACACTGCCGGTCAATTACTGGCGACGTATCGGTGGTAACTTGTCCAATAACTTAGATTGTCATCTCACGTAGGGTTACCATGCTAACATTTGAAATTTCCTGACTACTTCCAGATATTCAGAGGTAGCCAAATGTAATAAAAACTAAGTGCAAGTCGGACCGTACAATAATAATGAAACTTTGCTATGAGATGAATAGTAGGCGCAACAAAAAAAGTTTCTTGTATATTGTTTCTTTAATTTTGAATTTTATTTCTATTTTATGACTTGTTGTTATAGCGGCAATAGAAATACATATTCTGTGAAAACTTCAACTAAACCTATTACGGTTCATGAGATACAGCCCATTGACCGACAGACGGACGGACGAATGGACAGCGGAGTCATAGAATAGGGTCCCGTTTGGCATCTTTTAGGTACGGAACCCTAAAAGAGAGAAATGGCATACACACGGATTATCCCGTAATTTGGAGTAGCTTAGAGAAGATCCCAGGCAAATAACATTAAGGTGTTTTTCCTATGAGTTTGCTACCACTGCCAGTTTCTCTTAGTCCCTTTTCAAACCCTTTATGGGTGTATATGTTTTGTAATGTAAATGTAAAGTTGAAAAATTAGAACAAAAATCCAAATACGGACAGAAGATAATAAATCCTTTGTTAAAAATTTTTTTTAAGTACACGCTTTTTTGAGTGACTGTACTTTTTGTTGACTGTACTTGCATTTTCGTCCAATACACTAATGTATACCAAATATAAAGTCAATCCGACCACTGGAAGTAGGTGAAATTCAAGTTAAATAAAAGCTTGTAAAAACGCCAGAGACGTATAAATCCAGACGGCTGGTAGCCCTAGTGTCTCACGTCTCAAGGGAAAGCGTCCTGGATTGTAATGACATTACTTAGTTACCAGGCCCTTAGTTCCATGTGTGTAGGAGATGTTTTACTATAAAATAGATAGATCTAGGTTTATTTTTTTATTTTTAAATTAAACCTACCTTTGTAGGTTTACGGCGAAGCTAACAGTAGTAAGCGATCATAAGCTTCAGGCCAAAGTGGCATATAGCCACGGCTCTCCTCTGAACATTATGAATATGTAATAAATACATTACGTGGAATATTGAATAGTTTGCACATAAGAATTTCCGATGAGTATATTTAATTTCATACTTTTTAGAACGTGAATTTTAAGTAAGTACTAGTTTTTTTTTTTTTTTTTTTTTTTATTGTTTTTCAGAAGATTTACAGCTTTTTGATAGTAATAATAACAGTAACAGATAACAATATGCCATTTACAAATCTTCACATATAGCTTATAAATAAAGTTTAACATATTCCAAAAAGAACAACCGTAGGATTACGCAGCATGCAAATATAGTGCCTATAACTACAACTAAACAAAGCAAAGCAATGAGGTAGACATTTGGACAAAATCAAAAACAAAAAATAAATATAAAAACAATAACTAAGTTTAAAGGAGTTATGCCAGTTCATCTCCTGAAACTAATGCGTTTCCGTGCTCGTGTATTAAAATTATTATTTTTAGTTGTTGCAGTTTGATGGGTTTTTGCGTAAAATATTAATATGGAAAACGAGGAGCCTCCTAGGATAAAGGTAAGGACTTACCAGGAACTCCAGGAACTCCTATTGTAATCCAGCACAGTGATAAGCACTATTTTTCTTCATATCAATTCACAAATCACAAAGTTCACTGCTTCTCTGTCTGTAGCGTCTTTCGTACTGAATGTTGCGGGGTTGCGGGGCGCGCGCGTTTCGTTTTACTTGCACACACGCGTTTGGCGATGCGTCGCCGAAGTATGTAGAAGATTCCCGAAGCTCTTTTCTCGCTTTCACATATGATGTGGGAAAAGGAGAGGAATCGGGAAGTAGAGGCTCGTCATTGATACTCAATATGAGTAGGTTTCTACTATAAATATTATCATAGGTATTTTGGCCTAAACACAGTTTCAACCTATATAGGTCCCCATAGATCCTAAACTGAAACAAAAATAAAAGGAATACTGAAGTATCACTCGTTAATTTTGTGATTATTTTTTCTTGGTATCGGAAAAGTCTTTAGTGGAACCTCTCGATACTATAAAATGCCTAATTATTTATTTTTGTATGTGTATAGCTTTGTTCTTTTATTTTACCATTATTATGTAGAAGTGATAACCAGCGCGACCTTCCCATAGTACCACATCGTGGGTACTCATCATAAATAACAAACCACCGTATTTGTTAACAAAAGGCTCAAAACAAGTACTTTCGGCTCCTGGCTCGCGCCGCCGCCATTTTTAATTTAGGATATTCTTCTTGCCTGATATATCCTTTACTAAAAATAAATAGGGATTATAAGACTACAATCTGTAAATAACTATTATCATCCTAAACTTAAACAATTTTTTTTTGTTTGATGCAAAGTCCTATATTATAAATGTGAAGTGAGTTTGTTTGGTTTTGACGCCTTCACGCCTCAACTACTCAACGAATCATCATGAAATTTGGCATGCAGATAGCCTATGGTATGGAAAAGGACATAGGCTACTTTTTATTCCGGGAGCGCGGGGGAAATCGCGGGAAAGGGGAAGATGCTGTTCCTATTCCTAGTATAAGCAACCTACGTCTAACTGATGCACTGATGTTGGCCCGCGACTGGGCGCGCGCCCTACAACTAGATATAAAAGTAAAAATAAAACCTAGATTCATAATTATAATTATTTCTATGGAACACGTCGTGTTATTCAGCGAGACTTCAAAACAGTGTCAGATTAGAGTCATTTCTAATTTTTTTGATTCTTTGAAGCCGGTTTTTTTTTTGTTATCAATTTTGAGTTTCAAGTGCGTTTGCAATAGGTAACTCTGATGTTTTGTCACTGAGCGAGAATGTATCAAATCATTAATTTTGTCGACAATATATAATATTGAATAAAATGCTTCAATTGCGTTTTTTTTTCCGTTGTGTATTTCTTCATGTCTTCAACGTCCATGGTCAGATCATGATAAAATTTATATGGGATAACCTCGGCATCTTCTGTGATAGAATACAGTTTAAACCATCCAAATCACATAAGCCGTTTCCGAGACATTTGAGAAAATACTTGAAAAAAAGACATGCAAATCAAACATAGAACCTCCTCCTTTTTTTGAAGTCGGTTTAAAGAGCTTATTACAAAGTAGCTGATTATATTGAAGATAAAGATGTCTGGAAGTAGCTAGCTGCACTCTGCACAAGTGCACCTTGCTCATGCTTATACAAAAGCCAGTAGGTAAATTGTGTTTTATTTTTATTTTAGGGTTATTATTTTTTATTTATTTTCTTGTTCTTTTTTTGTCTGTATCTAAGCTTAGGTATATCTTTTTTATTGTTAATTATTTGGAAAAAAAAGCCAAACAACTCAAATTGTCCAAAAAATATTTAAAAAATGTAACCTTGCTGAGTTTCTTGCCGGATTCTTCTGAACCGGTGGTAATTTCAGTAAATGTGACCTTCATAAGTGCCCTTCTGGGGCCTAAATTGAATAAATGGCTTTGACTTTGACTTTGAAGTAACCGTATCTTACCTTATTCTGATATATCCTTACTGAGTTCCTCTTCAGTTTTTCTCTGCTTCTATCAGCTGAAGGCTGGACGTACCTAGGGCTCAAACAGACTAAATGGCTTTGAATTTGACTTCGAATACTTTCATCTCCCAAACATCCCATTTTACATATCCTTTGAATTCATAGAACGACTCGGTAGTTTCACCACGATACAAATTTCGGCATTCCCAGACGGAAAATCTTTTACAAAATGTCAGAACTCTGTCGTAACCACATTTCTAGTCTGTAACTTTCAAGAGCATTTCACTATTTCACGCTTGAATATCAAAGCTGGGCGTCACCAATACGTATACTCGTATTTTATTCAAAGATATAAGAAATAAAACAAATATATAAACTCGTACAAACGTAAGATGTTTATAAGAGCCGAACCTCAAATATTGTATTGTATTGGGTACTTACTACTTAGAACGTAGCAAGCTATTTCGGATTTGCTCAGCATATTAGTATGAAAAGATTTACCTAACATGATATTGTTTCCCATTTGCTAGAATTATATAAAATCACTTGATCTCACCTAACTTGTTTGTAAGTTTTTTTTACACTGATTTAGTTAAAAAGCGATTATGAATAAGGGAGTTATTCATTTGATTTTAAATTTTATTTACTACTACTAGTTATTTATTTAAAAATAGAAACAACAACTTAACAGTACACATATTACACATATTTGTAGGTCCAGATACATGTGGCCATTACAGATGCATATAGCACTGACCATGCAGGACAACAGATACCCCCTTACTAATAAAACGCTATTTAACTAATATACTGTTTAAGTTGTCACGTAAATCCATCACATTATTTGATAATGATGACAGTAAGATGACAATTATTTCTGTGACTATATATTAGTATAATATTAGTTAGTATTTTTTGAGTAAGGCCGTATGTCTATTGTCTTGCATGGTCAGTGTTATATGCATAATGTAATGGCCACATGTATATGTGTAATATAAATGTACTGTTTGGTGTACCTATTTTAAATAAATAACTAGTCTACTAGAAATCGAGTAGATATATTGAGCTTTCATAATAAGTAAAATACTCGAAGTTTCCAGACCATATCTAAGATAAAATCTGATAGTAAAGTTTTCACTTAGTTATTTCTAGTGGCAGAAACAATAAGTACCACAACTTGGAGTGAGCAAGCTGGACTCGTTGTTGTATAACAACTTGTAATAACTTTTCTGATAACTCATGAACTGCTAGGAAATTGTAGTCGTACCTTGTTTTGAGAGGTGAAGGGTTTTGCTGTGCATTTATCAGCTTTGAATACAATAGTAAATGTCCTACAATGAGCTGTGTCTTCTTGTGAAAATCTCAGAAGATTGTTGTAAACCGTACTGCCACCTTTCAATTGATGCTAGGCTGATTATAAGTAAAAGTCAGCCATACGCCCAAAGAAATGATGTGGCGGTTCCTGCAGGGCAACCATCATAGATTTGGGAATAGGATCGGTGCTCAAAAAATCGTTGCGCAAATGGGATTACTTCTGAATTTTAAGAGGAAACGCTGGTGGCGTTTTTTCCATACAAACGTAATCCTCAGTTTCCTCTCTGGATAATGATACTAGAGCTATGATTATTTTATCATGCACTCTGTAGGAACCACTGTGTATCCATCGGTTGTGTTTTTCTCCATAAAGTAATTATTATAAGAATTAGGAGCCTTCTAAAATCATAAAAACTGACCATTTTTACTACCCTTATCAGACGTCCAGCAAACTAATTTGAAAAAATAAAAGGAAAACGGACAGACATAGCCAAAGCCCTTCTTATTCTTATTCTTGAAAAAAAAGAAACGATCCAGTATTGGAGGAGGAAACTGGGGATTACGAAATAGCGATTTTGTCTATTTTAAATTGGTATAATCGATCCAAGCTGCAGTTGTCTCTATCGTCTCTCATACATTTATATCCCAGCAACAGCGTGACAGCAATAGATTTGTTAAATACCTATTTTTCAAATTTCTTGCAGCCATCCTTTCCTCTTAAGTCTGCTATTTTATCGCTTGTTCATCAAAATATGTCACCATATATCGGTTCGAAGTTATAAAGGTATTTACGAGGGCCTTCCTACCTACACAGCTTGTTTAGTCTACTATGGCCCTCGAAGAATAAACTACGAAAGTTCGTGCGTGTATCGTCGGATAACCTAAGAATAAGTAAATAATGGAATTGGCAGTTTACTGCACGCCATGAAGACCTTACACGCATAGGATCACATTACTTATAGAACCCATTAATATAGTAAAGCCTTTTTATGTAATGTACTCATGAAGGACATAAGATGTTCCTTTCCATAGAGTCTTTTGATGAACTACATGTATGTATGATGATAATAAGGTTGCTAGGTGACAATAGGTGACAGACTATATAGGTAGCCTAGTCAAAGTCAAAGTCAAAGCCATTTATTCAATTTAGGCCCCAGAAAGGCACTTATGAAGGTCACATTTACTGAAGTTACCACCGATTCGGAACTCGGCCTTCAACTGAGAAGAATCCGGCAAGAAACTCAGCAAGGTCACATTGTTTAAATATATGTTTGGTTTTTTTGTTTTTTTAGTAAACTCAGTTTAAATAATATCTACCATATAACAATCGACAGATCCATAAGAAAGCTATGGCGATCATTAATCCATGGTATAGACCTTAAAACAATGAAAGTAGTTGGAATAATTATTAGCCACATTTTCTTCGATAAATAATGACACCAAATTTTTCCGTCTATGTGTATAATAACTACTATCCCTTGTGGTTTCACCCGCGACTCCGGGATAAGAAGTAGCCTATAACACTCGGGAATAATGTAGCTTCCTATTAGTGAAATAATTTTTCGAATCCGACTGGTAGTTATATTAGCACATTTAGACAAATAAACGATCAAACTAAAATCTTCAGCATTATTAAATTAGTATACAATATTATGTGACATCCACTTACATATCTTTTCACTCAAAATGTTTTGTTTTTATTATTTTAAACAAGAACTACAACAGCCCAGATTTTGATATACTTTATTGTAAGCTTTAAAGGTCAGTGTTTCCTTTGTGACAATAGTTACATGATTAATAATTCTACTCAAGTTATAGTGTTAATAATGAGCAATTAAAAGCAAGAAGATACAACACTAATTATATTATCTAACTAGCGACCCGCCCCGGCTTCGCACGGGTGCAATGTCGTAATGAGGTGTCGATAGATTTTCGCGCCGTACCCTACCCTGCCCTGTCCTGCCCTACCCTACCCTACCCTACCCTACTCTACCCTACCCTACGGGTATGAACAATAGTTTACGTCCTACTCTCAGACCTACTGAATATACACATAAAATGTCATAAGAATCGGTCAAGCCGTCTCGGAGGAGTTTTTTTACAAACACTGTTCTAATACTTACATTTTTAAACTCGTGATATCTTTCGAATGGAATGTCTGAATTGGATAATTCAAACAGTTATACAAAGGTATTGAAGCAGCCTTGAATATGAAGTAATTTATTTTTATAAGAATTAATACCAAGATACAAATAAAGAGCTTTTTCTAGAGCGGCATTTCAATTAAATTTTTAAAATAAAAGAACACTTATTGTGGCATAATTATAATAGTTAGACATATTCGGTCTTATTACAAAACGTGGACTAAATTTCGTACCAGGATTAAACCTGGTAATAAACCATGTACTAAAATATTTCGTATTACAAAACGTAGTTTATCTCAAATTCGTGGACTATTTACGGTACTAAAGATAAACCAACAGCACCCCTAGTTTGTCTTTGGACTAACGCATGACAGAGGACTAAAGTTACAAACAAACGTCAAATTGTACAGTGAGGTTAAGTTTTATTTGTTTTGATTACAAGAAAAATGTATACTTAACATTGATTTAATTGATCTAGAGGATATGGACGATTTAGATTTATTAGGGGTGCCCCGGCGACCTTTAAGACTTCGTCATCGACTGAACCTTTTGTTGAGATGTGTGACGAAGAATTTCGATATAAATACAGGTTCACGAAGCGTTTCGGCTTAAAAATAGTGGACTTGGTAAAAGCTGAAATATCCCACGATCCCCGAGGATGCCCTATATCCCCTGAAATTTCGATTTGAGGCTGGTGCTTTCTCTGGAATATTACTGGGTGACAGTGGCTATCCTTGCACCCCATATTTATTTACACCAGTTTTGAACCCTACAACACCTGCTAAAGAAACATAACTATTCTCACATATGTACAAGGAACACAGTGGAGAGATGTTTCGGGTTATGGAAACAATGTTTCCGCTGCCTACTAAGATGCATGTTTTGTGATATTGAAACTGCCAAAAAAACTTCTTCATAATATAGCCATTGACATGAGGAAGAACATATTTCCTGGTGAAAATGATAGCAGCCTGACACCAACCGCTAGAGAAACATTTTCACAATCAAGAGTTGAAAATACTATCCGTGGAAATAAATATAAGAAGGCAGTTCATTGAAACTCATTTTCATTGATTATATTTATTTATTTATAAAGTTTAGTTACTATACTTAGCACTTTTATTATTTTCAATTTTGAAATTTATACATTAAAATAATGTTCAATTGTTTGATGATTCTCGCATTATGTCTTTGTAAAATTAAGACAGTTTAATCATTTTCATTGATTTTAATTATTACTGTTGCAGTTGACCTGAAAAAAAAAATAGGTATTAGTTTATTTTTATAGAAGTTGCTTTTGTTTTGCATAGGTTTATTTAATTTGGTTTGAATTTGATTTACTAAAATTTTATTCATTAGTGTGTTTCTTGCTTTCTATTTCTAATAAAGCTATTTCTAAATACAGTTTTTTCATTCTTAATTCTGCAATTATTATATTATAAGAATGTTCAATCTCCAACAAATCAGTCTCCTATGTTTTTATCCATAGGCTATCTGCATGCCACATTTCATCGAGATTGGTTCATTACTTTTTGAGAGATGCTTGAACAAACAAACAGACATCATTTTTAAAAGCAACTGTTTTGAGGTCTTTATTACGTACTGGCTGTCCCCTGCGGTTTCACCTTATATTGATTCCATACATAATTATTTAGAAAGTAACATGTGTCTGTTAATTTTTCACTCCTAAACTGCTGGACCGATGGGTATAAAATTTGTCATCCAAATAGCCTATGGTATAGAGAGGGCCATGGGCTACTTTTACCCTAGGAACAGGTGAAACCATAGGGGGCAGCTAGCAATTATATGTAGGTACTTACATGTGTTGAGAACCTTTTTTAGTTTTCTTTGGTCGAATTTTATATCAATTTGTTCAGGCCTGCTTGTCACTAAGAATAGAATATATTTTGATAATATATCGTAACATATCCTAGAATGGTTGAAATTAGAGTTATCATAAAGAATGATAAGTGTATCGCACAGTTTTTATATCAAAACAAACTTTCTCTTCGGTGCTCCAATTTTCACCCATTCTTTTCTTCTGATTATCTATTGTAATTTATGCACTTTTCATTTAACTTTTCGTTGTTCAATCATATCCCCTATTAATAGTTTGTGTTTTCAATGTTATTATAGCTATGCGCGAGAACTTCATTTATTCCGTTACACGCTAGAGTTGTTGCTAATATGTATATTACATTATACGTGAAATAACCGCCAAAAACAAGATTTTTGTTGAAAATTAAGTTGAATCAGTAAAATTTTTCAAAAATCAATATTAGAATTTGTATCATAATAGTATATACAATTTTAAATTTTAATAATTTATAGTATAAAACAGCTATGTAGATAAACGGAACGGTGCGAACGAATGATTTCCAATTCAATGAATGTTTTCTATAGATAATCTGTGGATATTATTTAACCATGGACTAGCTTGTGGTACTAACACATCCTCCGTTAGTCTGCGATTTGTAATAGGATCGAATTTTAATCATAGTACCAACGTTAGTACCGTAACAATCCAAGACTTGTAAGTTATGGTTTAAACCAGGATGAAGATCGTTTTTTGTAATAAGACCGATACTGTCGCGACACTTTTTGTAAATAATGATATGTTCTACAAAATCGTAGTACATTATATTATTCTATCATCAATAGTTTTCGTAGCGCACGCGATAAAATGAATATTTTAGGTATTTTTTTTACACCTTGGGTTACATTATTGGAGTTTTAGTAAGGATCCCTATTTTTTTTTGAAAATATAATATAACCTATGTCACCCAGGGATAGTGTAGCTTCCCAAAAGTGAAAGAATTTTTCAAATCGGTTCAGTAGCTTAGGAGCCTATTCAATGCAAACAAACAAACAAACAAACAATCAAATCTTTCCTCTTTATAATATTATATTATTATTCCATTTATATCATTTTTTAACATATTAATTACATTTTCAAATATACATATAGGTATAAAAAAGATATATTATTATTATTATTAGTTTAGACTAATCATCACAGCACGCTGCGCTCGTAACTTGAGGAAAACTAATAAGTTGAATATATTTTACCAGCTGAGTTTAAAAGCAGACAAATTGCGTGGGGTTCTTCAATAATAATAATAATAATAATTTATTTCGGAAAATAATAATACATAGTTCTTACAATAAAATAAATAACTTAAGGAACCAAAAACAAATGCAAAAAAAAAAAAAAACAATGATAAAAAACAGAAAATATAAAAACCAAAGTAAACAACATTTGAATGAATAAAAATACAGAATCATTTAAATTTATTTTGTTCGTTGGACCTCGTACTAGGATACCTTGTGTTACGAAGCCCAACGCCCTTATCCGAACAGAGTAGGTACATTTTTATCCCATGTATGGCAGTGTGTAGGGGGTGTGTGATTGCGTGTGGGGGTGTGTGTCTATTTTAAGATTATTAAGAGCTCCTCTGTTTGGTCATAATTTAACGTTAAAAGGTATTGGGTGACAATTTTTTTACATTTTATATAGTTTAAGGGGAATATTGAGACGAGCTTATTTAACTTGTTATATAAATAGGGGCCGAGGAAACATATGTGACGTTGGGCAAAAGAAGTTTTGAACAGTTCAGTATACATTATTTTATCCGACCTTCTTTTTAGAGGAACCTGGTTCTGGACAAATTTCTTTAGGACGTGTTGAGAGAGAATAGTTTTCAGAATGAATAGCTGGCGGACCGTGAGCACCTCAGCGTCAGCGTATAGTTGATGAGTTGGGTATAACCAAGGTTTATTGAGCATCACTTTAAGAACTGACCTTTGTGATCGCTCGATTTGAAGCAGGTAAGTTTTATATGTACTACCCCATGCAGTGATACAGTAGCAGAGCAGTGATTGGCACAGTGCATAGTAAGTAGTTTTAAGATTTTTTATACTCGCCACGCGCCTAATCTTTCTAAAAATCACCATAAGCTTGCGAACTCTAGAGGACAGCACGACAATATGCTGATCCCAACATAGCGTATTATCAAGGTGAACACCCAAATACTTAACTACACGAACTCTGTTTAGCAATATACACGAGCAGTCACGAGACATGTCAGCGCAGTTTAGATGGTTTCTTATTTGTATTTCATTAGTAGTTGGCTGTTCCCTCTGTGACTTAGAAAAAGTAACATAGTAAGTCTTGCTGGCATTCAGAGTCAACAAGTTCTTTCGCAGCCAATCAACCACTGTACTCAATCCTCTTTCAGCTGCTGCTTCTACTTGACTCCAGGAGCTGCCATGAAATATAATCGCAGTGTCATCAGCGAACGAAACAACTCTTCCATTCCTAAGGTTCAAGTCACAGAGTTGATTTACATAAATTAAGAAGAGAGTGGGACCCAAAATGCTGCCCTGAGGAACTCCAAATGATATGAAAGTAGTATCACTCTCAACATTTTGGATTTTCACACTCTGGGTTCTATTTGAGAGGTAATCCTTGAAGAGACTCAAAGGTACATCCCGTATTCCCAGCCTCTCCATCTTATCCAGAAGCTTAGGGACCGAAACCGAATCAAAGGCCTTGGCTAGATCCAAAAATATACCGACGCATTTCTTCTTACTGTCCAAGTTACGAGTGATAGTTTCAGTTAGATTAGTAACTGCGTGTTCAGTCGATTTACCAGATGTAAATCCAAACTGGTGATTGGAAATAAGTTTATATTTATCGAGGTAAGACACAAGCCTTTTGTTGAGGAGACGTTCCAATATTTTAGACAATGATGGAAGAATTGAGATTGGTCTGTAGTTCTCGACACTTGTTCTGTCTCCGGTCTTGTGAATAGGTTTAATCAAGGCAGTCTTGAACAGGGATGGAAATGTGCCGGAATTAAAGCTTAGATTAGCGATGTGCACAATCGATGGAATAATTAGATGCCTTGAAAGCTTGAGTATTTTAGTAGGAATACCGTCAACACCCACTGCACTATCAGTTTTTAGGCTCATTATAGTGTTTTCCACTTCCGAAGGGTCTGTATCAAGCAGAACAAAGGAGTTCAAGTGCCTTTCAGGAAGCTTATTCATACTATCACTAGATACTGAAGTGTGTGATTGTATCTTACTACTATTTTTTATTTTCTGGGCTAGGTTTTTTCCTACATTAGCAAAGTAAGTGTTTATGAAATTAACTGAGGCTAGTGGATCCTTTTTAATCTGAAGTAATTCATTATTATCATCCCGATCTTTAGATTTAATATTAGTGTTAGTAATTTTTTTTATAATATTCCACGATTTTCTAGTGTCGTTTCCGGCTCCTTCAAGTTCTGCCTTATCATAGCAATCCTTGACTTTTTTTAAAATTTCATTACAGTAATTTCTGTAACGTCGATAGGTTGTTTTTAGAATGTCATTGTCTGGATTTTTTCTGCATTTTAGATGCATTCCATCTCTATTCCTAATGCACCGAAGCAACCCTTCTGTTACCCAAGGCGTCATGGTTCTTTTCCTATTTGGTATTATTTTTTCAGATGTGTTGTCTTCGATAGCTTCCGTTAACTTATCAACTAACATCATTGTGGCCTTATTTACGTCCTTGATGTCAAGGATAGGAGAAAAATTAACTTTTTTTAAATCTTCTACTGTGGCATCAAAATTAATAAATTTTATCTTTTTTAGTTTTTTCATGTTAACAGCTGGATTTTCTAGTGATGTTATTATAGAAAAATGGTCAGTTATTGTCGTTCTGATCACTAAAGTTGTAGCAGAAAGATTGGATTTAATCATAACATGATCTAAACAGTTTTGATCTCTAGTAGGCAATAAGTGAGCTGGTAAGAGTTCGTGAGTAGCTAGCAAGTCTAGATATTCTTGAGATTGTAAGCTATTTTTATCAGAGCTAATATGCAAGTTGACATCACCAGTAAGAATTATATTTCTGAATGAACAAAGTGTGCATAGGATTTTATTTATTGAGTGAAGAAAATTATCAATTTTGCGGTAAGAAGGAGATCGGTAAATTGCAACAACAGCTATTTGAGGACCTAACTTAATGACCAGGCAGTTAGCCTCAAAGTATGGAGGCTCGGAGACATCTGGCAGTATACTATTTTTTATATATACAACTACCCCCTCATTTTGAGTATTTGAGTTTGTAGTGAAATAGCATTTATAGTTAGGCAATTTGGGAGGAGTAGTTATATTTCTAAGCCAACATTCGGTTAAAATTAAAATATCTATATCAAAATTTATTTGATTAAGTAGGATTTCCATTTGTGGCATATTGCCATTTATACTTCTAATATTTTGGCAGAGGACATTTAGTTTACAATTATTAGTAGATGAAATGTACGAGTCACAATTCGTAATATCACAAAGAAAAGAGCGCGATATCTTAAACTGATCCAAATCACCATTTATTTCGTCAATTATAGACATGATTTAGTAAGGTGGCTTAAAACTGGTCCGAGTACCCTAAGCTTAAAAATATATGATGTGTAATTAAATGCCAAAATAAACGAGGAGTAACGGTGACTGCCCTTCCGTTTCGTTTGATAACTATTAGAAATAATAGTTGCAAATGCGATGAGTTGTGCAGTAGTGTGCGTTATTTGAGGTAATAGTGCATGTATTAACAGGGATCTAAATAGTAGGTCTGTATAGTAACAGCGTGTGTCTAAGCAGCTATGATGAGTCATTAGGTTGTGATTTGATATTTGTTTCAATGTAACATTATAAAGTGCAAAAAGATATTTGTAATGGGATGTTGTATTATTAAACTGTATAGTTAAGTACAGTGTTATGCTAATAAGAAAAAAACATACAAAAAAATAAAATGATAAAACGTACAAATAATATTCATTAATCAAATGACAGTGAGCTAGTCAATTAGTGTTAGACTTTGTTTTTAGTGAGTTAACTTGCTCTTCATTTTTAATCCAAATATAAGGGGCTCCCTCCTGCTTCCTAACGTATACTCGTCCATTTGAAGTCCAGCAAAAAGTGTAGTTCTCTGATTTTGCCAGATCTCGAGCGAGGAAATGTAGCCTTTTGGTTTTAGAAGTTAAGTTTTCCGAAGCATAGATAAGGTTTTTTGTACCTTGCAAGCCAATCAGTTGTGAGTTAAACTGTGAGCTTGGATGTCCATTATTGTACTTTTTAATTGACTTTAGGAAGTGGGTTTTTATCAAAGTATTCTGAAATTCGACAATAACCGTCGGGACGGTCGTCCCTGGTTTTGTGGGCAGCCGATAAACATCTCGAATATCATTATTTTTTAAATCTAGATTTAAGATTTTGCCTGCATTTAGAATAGTCGAGTATAGAACTTCTTTCGTTTCTTTGTCTTGCTTTGGCAATCCTCTGATTTCAATATACGTCTTTCTTGAATTACGGTCGATATTTTCAATCTTGTCCTCAAGCAAGTTAATTTCTTTCACCATGGTTTTGCGATCATGTTCTAACCCGTTTATCGCAGACTGCATAGAGGTGATTTGATTTGATACAAAGTCAACGGACCGTATAATTTCTTGGTTGTTCGCATCAATTACATTGTTTTGTATTTTCAGTTCAGAAATATGGCGTTCTAGTGTATCTAATCTGTTGTTTTGATTCACCATAAAGCTTTCGAATGTTTCTCTCAGCTCCATTATTTCGGCCTTTAGACCGATTGATTCGCAATCCTTTTCCCCATCCGAAAGCCGTAGACGTTTACTATCTCTCGAAGATGACCTAATAGGATTACTGATTGATTGTTGAGTGGTTGTTTCCGTTATATTAGAATCCGCTGACGACATTTTTTTGCCTTTAGGCGGGGTTCTTATAGTTTTATTGCTCATTTTAGTAGGAAGTTGCGCTATTAACACGGATTTGTAGGCCTAAATTTTTTATGCAGTTGACACACATGCAAAGGCACACAGGTAAATATAACAAAGTAGGGGCGTGGCTGCGTATACGCTGATGCAGCAATTTTTAGGTGACAGAGCGCTTAGTATCGTCTTATCTCCCTCTTTAGCCCGTAAGCGCGGTGATTTCACTCACCCTGGGGGCGTGGCTAGCGTAGCAGGTAGTTCTTTTAACTTTATGCGAGCCTGGTACTTGCACTTTGTGTGTTACTTTTTGGTATAGAAATTAATTAATTTATTTTAAATAATTTACGGACACAGAAAACACGTCCAAACTTGAGAACGATCCGAGCGGGGGATATAAGGGTGTGAAGAGATTACTTCAGATCGGCAACGCGCGAGTGACACCCCTGGTGTTGCAAGCGTCCATAGGCTACGGTAACTGCTTACCATCAGGCGGGCCTTATTCTTGTTTGCCACCTTTGTGGTATAAAAAAAATCACTAGGAAAGCTAAATATCCTGGGACATTCACACACGGCTATTTAATCCCAAACTAAGTAGAGCTTGTACCATGGAAACCAGATAAATACTAGACTCAGACCATGAAATATGTTCACGCACATAAATGTATGTGGGAATCGAATCCATGACCTACAGCAAGATAGGTTATCAACCGCCCCAACGGCCCGATGTGAATGTCCCTGGAATTCTATTTTTCTCAAATAAAATTATAGGACGGGCATCCCAATTTAGAATCAAAGGGAGGCCTTCATACGAATTCCTTTTCTCTGTGCAAAATTGTCCCTGAAACTTTTGTAAAACTACTTTTCATATCCGATATTGGGAAACAGCTATCGAATATCATGCCGATGGCTATTGCAAAATTCCTGAAGTCAAAATTGTCCAATCAAAGCGTCACCGTTATTATGGTTGTACAGAAAATAGAGACGTTTATAGAAAAATATCAATATCGATAGTTTTTACGTAAACTTATTTTATTAGAAGTTTTTGAAGAATTAGTGTGATTGAGTTTGCAGTCATCCTAATTCTTTGTCGTTTTCTCAAAATACTCTTTGACTCAAACTAAATTGAGGACGACTTTAGTTCTTCCAAATTACCTCAGAACGGTATTCCACTTGAATACCGTAGTGAGGTTTTTGCGACGACTTTTGGAGGAGTTTGTCATTACATTATGCATTTCAGTGAGATTGAATCGACGAAATCCTTTCGTAAATATTCTCTTACTTGGCTTGACACGCTACCGCTTGTCTAGATTTAGAATATGGTGTAAAGTTATTTATTTTTCCATTAAACGTGTAATTTACAACTTTAAGTTTAGTTTTTATATAATTTAGACACTAAAAATGTTTTGGCTCGGATAAAAAGGGACCAAAAAACATTAAAATTAATTAATTAGTTGTATTTTAAATCCTTAGGAGTAGGTTTAACTAAAAAATATAAAATTTTAATAAAATATTAGTAATATTACTTGCTCAATTAATACTTATTTTCAAGGGAAACAACTATTTAATCGATATTTTATGATAACTCCACATCACTAAATCCATAAAAACATGAATATGGTCGCTTGATGGATTCAGCAATACAGAGAGAACAGTTTTCAGACTCGATTTGATGACTTTTTACGGTTTTTTAATCCAACATTCCTTTGCCATATATGCAGTCACACAACTGAAATGGGGTCGGATGGTATGACATTCACAGGTACGGTACAGCTTTGTCTTTATTGCATTTGCTATATCGACATACATTCTAGAACACCTATAGTGTTCTAGAATGTTCAAGGCAACTTTATTATACTTTATTTGATTAAATCGGTTCCGTAGTCACCAAGCTATCGGTGCTTCAGATCGGCACATGAGAGCCAGTTCTAGGTTTTGTGTGCTTACCTATTCCACATTATCACTTAACTAATGAGATTGCGGTCAAAACAGGGATAAGCATCGTCAAAAATATTACTTTGGCTGTTATGACAAAGCCACACAGTATCCCTTGGAGCCATAGTCAGGTAAAAGCGTAGGTAGTAATGAAATTAAAACTATAACGATACTTGTTCTACAAAAGCAAAGCCACAATTCTTGCTACACATTTTAAACATACCCATAAAATGCTAATTAACTAAAACACTGTTTAAATTGTCATATTTAGCTTTCACCTTTCTGTCAACAGTTTCGCGGAGTTACGCACCTCTGCTAAGTATGGCGGATACTACGAAGCGTTGACGCGTGTTTTAGTTCATATATGCGCATCTGATGTCATGTGCGGCGCGCGGGCTCCGCTAGCATAGCGTTCTCTGTGGTTGCAAGTGTCCATATGGCTCTGGTAACCGCTTACCATAGCGGGCCGTAAAAAAATACCAAAACTAACTAACACTTGAGAATATGTTTCCTTTTAGGCTTTGTGTGATTACCAAGTCAAAAAAAAATAATCTGTATTATACTAGACTAATGGTTCTACATTTTATCAATTTTGAACTCGTTTTACATTGAAATATCAAATATCCGATCTAAAGTACAATTGACGTTTTGTGGTTCTCTACCTACATCCGGCAATAGTCCGTCCTATCCCGATTCCGGCTTTATACCGCGTGTTATATTTCCGGTACCCACCACTATCGTAGTCTACTTTTGAATTTCCTGTCGTGTAAGTAATTTCCAGGCCTGAAAGAAAAAAAATGTTCTGAATATGAAATTGGATTGATACAGAATGAGGGACAGGACTGGGCACTTGTTTAAAAATATTTGAAAAGCGGCATTTAGAATTATTTTGAGAGTTTGCGTGGTTATCATTTGTTTCTTTTTTGGTGTTGCGTTGCGTAGAAATAGATATCCCACCAAAAACCACAAGCCAAGCCACATATTTTGACTACGGTGTGTAGAGTTTGTGAAGTTAGGGCTTGTAGAGTAAGTGCATGTAGAGTTATAAGCTTGGCTCTACATGAGATCTGATAACTTTTTGACAGTACGAGCTATAGAGCGTGTCTTGGCGGCAACATTTTACATAAAAATGTTTTTGGTGGGATTTCACTTCTTTTTGTAAGTTGCTTTTTTTTTGTTTGAAATTTTCAAGTTTTATAATTGTTTTTTTGTTGTTTGTGTACTAATACAAGCTTACATACCAAATTTCAGCTTTCTAGGACTTCAGGAAGTACCCTATGAGTTTTGATGATCATCAGTGAGTCATTGATGAAATCGGGGTTTTTTAGATATCAATAAAATCTAAAGTATAAGAGCTATATTATTGAAACTTAATATGTTTAATAAGTTTACTATTGACATCATGTCCTGAGAATTTTATTATCTGGTATAATCTAAACCCAAGTTATGAGGTGTGGTGTGTCTATGACATTGACTATGGTGTTCCATCATCACTTGGCTGACGTTTTGACATACTCTTCATCTTTCTGTTACGTATAAATATATCTTGTGTTTTAGTTGAATAAAGCCAAGTTTTCTAATGGTATTTCTGGTTTAATTATAACAATTTATTCAACTAAAAATATGGCTGAAAATGATACAATATTGGGTACGCAAAAATCCCAAAAATCTACAAGCATGATGCGATATCTCCGACCAGACCGTTTTGACATCGAACCCGGAGCAGTGGCGGCCGATACAAAATGGAGACACTGGTTTGCGACATTCTCAAATTTTTTAAATGAAGAAGATTCTAGTATTTCCGATCTCATGAAACTAAAATTATTAACAAATCATCTTGCTCCAACAATCTACATTTTTATCAACGAATGCGATTCGTTCGACGATGCAATTAAACGGCTTAATGAGATATATATCAAACCTGTCAATGAAATACATTCACGTCATGTTTTATCATCTCGGAAGCAGCAATCAGATGAATCGATATCTAAATATATTCAAGCATTGAAAGAACTTGCCCAAGCTTGTACTTTTAAAAATGTTACTGCTGATGAATATAAGCAAGAATTCATACGTGATGCGTTCATATCAGGAATTTCTTCGCAAAAGATACGCCAAAGACTGCTAGAAAACACAGTACTAAGCCTAGATGATGCTTTTAGACAGGCTATTGCAATTGAATCAGCTGAGAAAAACAGTCTTGCATTTGTCAACTCCCTTGATCCATCACTACTTAATGCTGTAACATCACATAATCATGTTCAACCTTCTGAAGCAAGCCAAATCTCAAACTTAGCAGCTTCGACACGAGGGACAAGACGTTGTTTCTTTTGTGGGTCTAATACTTTACATCAACGCATCAAGTGCCCCGCTTTCAACTCTATATGCCAACTTTGTTCAAAAAAAGGGCACTTAGCGAGTGTATGTCGATCTTCGAAACTTGTTGCGAATGCAGCGGTCAACAATGACGAAAGTAATGCATGTATTTCAGCTGCTTCTCCGTCTAGTCTACGGAAAGCTACTATACCTATCTTATTGAATGAAACTCGTGCTGATGCCCTGATTGACACGGGAAGTTCTGTAAGTTTTATCGACGAGGCTTTATCAAATACAATGAATCTCAGAAGGAAGAACATTAAACAATCCGTTGCATTGGCTTCTTTAAATCATGTATCATTCGTCAATGGATTATGTGAAGCGACTATCAAACTTGACAAACATACCTACAAACAACATCCTCTTCTCATCGTACAGAATCTGTGTGCTGATGTAATTATTGGCCATGATCTCCTGAAACACCATCGGTCTCTAGAATTCCAATTCGGTGGTGAAAGAGAACCTCTACATATATGTAACGTTATGCAAGCATCTGTGCCTCCGGCCTCTGTCTTTTCTAACCTCTCACTCGATGTAAGGCCGATTTCTATCAAGTCCAGAACCTACTCTGAAGAAGATGAACGGTTTATCAAAGAGGAAGTGTCTAATTTATTAAATAGTGGCATAATCGAACCGAGCATGTCGCCATGGAGGGCCCAGGTTTTAGTAACTGGAGGTACCACACACCGCAGACGAATGGTAATAGATTACTCTCGTACTATAAACCGGTACACTGAATTGGATGCTTTCCCTCTGCCGAAAATAGAATCCATTATATCCAAAGTTTCAAAATACAACTTCTTTAGTCAAATAGACCTAAAATCTGCGTATCATCAAGTGCCAATCTTATCGAAAGAAAAACCTATGACAGCATTCGAAGCTTGTGGTAATTTATATCAATTTACACGAATACCATTTGGCGTTACCAATGGCGTAGCTGCCTTTCAAAGAACATTGTCTTTTGTCATAGAAACCGAAAAGCTAGATGGCACTTTTGCATACCTTGATGACGTCACGGTCTGTGGAAAAACAAAAGAAGATCATGATAAGAATCTAAAAAGATTTATGGATGCAGTTACTAAATACAATTTAACTTTGAATGAACAAAAATGTATATTTAGCGCTGAAGAAATAAATTTACTCGGATATACAATTCACAATAACATTATAAAACCAGATGAGAACCGACTTAAGCCTCTTTTGGACCTACCATTACCAAATGACAGTAGCAGTCTTAAAAGAACTCTTGGTATGTTTGCACACTACTCGAAGTGGATACCGAACTTTTCTTCAAAAATACAAACACTAATTCGTGCGAGCATTCCGCTAAACCAAGAATCAACTGAATGCTTTCAGCTATTGAAATCTGAAATCGCCAAAGCCGCGTTAGTAGCCATTAACGATACTGATTTACTTACCGTAGAAACTGACGCTTCTGAGTATGCTATCGCTGGCACCCTATCTCAATGTGGCCGGCCTGTCGCATTCTTTTCTCGTTCACTCAACGATTCAGAGAAAAAGCACCCGTCCATAGAAAAGGAAGCATATGCGATTGTAGAATCCTTACGGAAATGGCGTCATTATTTACTTGGAAGACACTTCCTATTAATAACGGATCAAAAGTCTGTGTCTTTTATGCTCAATCAAAAACACGCTAACAAAATAAAAAATGAAAAGATTGAACGGTGGCGATTGGAACTGTCTTGTTTCAAATACGATGTAATATATCGCCCGGGTAGGGAAAATGTTTCCGCAGACGCACTCTCTAGAATTTGTGCTTTCATGGACACGGATAAATTATACGAATTACATAATTCTCTTTGCCATCCAGGTATCGTCAGAATGGCGCATTGGGTTCGTACAAAGAATCTTCCCTATACAATTAACGATGTTAAATCTATGACAGCATCTTGCCGTGTCTGCGCGGAATTGAAGCCCCGTTTCATGAAAACCAAGAGTAATCTCATTAAAGCTATCGAACCTTTCCAGCGCCTCAACATCGACTTTAAAGGACCTCTGCCATCTAACACTCATAATAAGTACATACTGACTATCATTGATGAATACTCAAGATTTCCATTCGCCTATCCTTGCAGCGATCTTTCAGCACAAACAGTAATTAAATGTCTAAAAGACTTGTTCCTTACTTTTGGTTCCCCAGCTTATGTTCACTCAGATAGGGGAACAGCATTTATGTCTCAAGAGCTAAAACAATTTCTGGCTACTTATAATGTTGCCTCTAGCAGGACAACTCCCTACAACCCAGAGGGAAATGGCCAAGTAGAGCGGCTAAATGGGACTCTATGGAAAACAATCCAATTATTTCTTAAATCGAGACAGATGCAAACTGCGGACTGGGAACGAGCATTACCTACTGCGCTGCATTCAATTCGATCTCTATTATGTACAGCGACAAATGAGACTCCCCATGAGCGCTTTTTCTTCCATACTAGACGATCTCCGACAGGTGGGTCAATTCCTTCATGGTTATTGTCACCAGGTCAAGTGCTTATGAAAAGGAATGTAAGAACTTCGAAATATGATCCAATCGTAGATGAAGTGGAGCTGTTACATGGAAATCCATCTTACTCGTATGTCCGCTTGCCTGATGGCCGAGAGTCTACTGTTTCCAATAGACAACTAGCGCCACTACCTACCGAGGATCTAGACTCTGAAGAATCTTGCTCTGAAGATTCAACGCAAGAGGATTCAGAACATGAAATTGCAGAATCAGAACTGGCTGAACAGCCTCTGCGTCGGTCCACCCGCCAAAGGCGGCCACCAGCAAAATTTCAAGATTATGTCCCTAACTGAAAATGAGTCTGGTGGGGGTGAATGTGGTGTGTCTATGACATTGACTATGGTGTTCCATCATCACTTGGCTGACGTTTTGACATACTCTTCATCTTTCTGTTACGTATAAATATATCTTGTGTTTTAGTTGAATAAAGCCAAGTTTTCTAATGGTATTTCTGGTTTAATTATAACATGAGGGTTCAAAAAAACGACGAAGTGCTTCGAGAAAAGGTAGGTAGTGCCCTTTCGCTTCGCTTGGCTGTCTTGGCGGGGGGCACGGAAGTGCGCTCTTTTTACATGAGCTTGTTTAAACCAAGTCTAATAAAACTTGTAAATATCGTAGAGATATCGTATATATAGATCATTATTTATTCAAATATTTCCAGCCACTTAAATATTTGTTTTATTTATTAATTAATATTAAACCTTCATTTGCAAATCGGAATATCCGCAAGGTTTCATTAGATAACAAACTAAAACAGGGCATTTTTTTTTTTAACTATGTATAGGCACAGATGACTATAACTAGTATAGGCTTGTGTTTGACCACAAATTCACCATGGTAAGTGATGATGTGGCCGAAGGTTTTAAATATACCAAGCCTAGAAGCATTTAAAAGGAACTGGCTCTCAAGTCCAGTTGTCGGAACACATCGATAGGTTTTTGGCGACTTTCATCTTAAGGGTGGTAGCCAGCCAGATGGGTACTACAAAGCACCATAACCATGATGGTTTCCTAACGATGTTTTTTTTCAACGAGAGCTCAAGCTTTTTTAGGATTCGAACCCGGGACCTTCTTTTCGGCATACGATGTCAATCACTGAGCTCGCCTGACCACATTTAAAATAAAATTGCTGTTAAACAGAGCTGTATAATGTTTTCATATCTAATGTTCAAGGCTTGGTGATTCGTAGAACAATAGCGGGCCTCTATAGAGACCCTGTGTCGAGGATAATCTGATAAATTATAAGATAATGAAAGTATGGTCAGTTTACACATGACATGCCCACGCCCACGCGATGTCTTAGTGCTACTGACATTTGACGCCGCCGCTAATGTCGTATTACTAAAACAAGAGGCGATCTTACAAAAGTTTGACAGCCCATATAGCGTGGCGTCAGAGTTCGGCACTACGTAGCCTTGACGCGGCGCTAATTGTCTAGCTTTTTATTTAATTTGAGGTTATAATTATCAGCTACGCAATGAAGTAAAGTATTTTGTAGACGCCTGCTTGGATAACCTGTCTCCAAGGATCTCTACCGGTATGTTTATACAGCTGTGTTAGCGAGAGTCTTCAATGCACCACGTTCGGTCGCAACGTCAGTTATCTTTTTCTCATGCGTGTCACTCTTGCTTGACAGAGTGGTCGTAGTCATCATGATGACTGTGTGACTTGTAGCGCGCTTTACAACACGCCGCCATTCATCCCTAACTGCTGCCCTTCTGGTGCAGTCGTTGATGGGACCGCCTATTGCGGCCTTGATTTGATCGGTCCATCGCATGGGTGATCTCCCACGTGCTCTGGTGCCCTCTACTTTACCCTGCCGTCAGTTATTTTTTGTTGAAATACAATGGTAAAAATGTGATGGCAACTCCGACACCAAAAATACATCTATATTACAAAAGTTTGTAACCTCTTTGGTACATGAGCTAAATAAAAATGTACATTTTAAGAAACGTGATTTATGTAAAAAATTTAACAAAGCTACAAAAACTTTGGCAACTGAAACTTCTGTAATTCAAATCGTTGACCTGAAAAATGAGGAAGACAAGACAAGACAGAGCTTCCTTGTATTACTACATAATCAAATAAATTCCCCATTTTTCCCCCAGTCGGATGGCGGAAACTTTGGTACCGATTTAAACTTTTAAATCAGTGGCCGCAATTTTATTATGTTAATTCCTTTATTGGTACAAATTCAGTAGCTTGAAATATATTGCTTGCTTTTTTTATAAACTAAGAATAAACTTTTATTTTCCGTTTCATTTTCATTTGGATCCGGTGGCTTGTAAACGAGAGTTACTTGCTTGATACACTTAGGCTAGGCCGACTCCCAGACCGGTGGTACTTCAGTAAATTTTACCTTCATAAGTGCCCTTCCGGGGCCTAAATTGAATAAATGGCTTTTACTTTGACGTGCTTTAAACCATCTTACGTAAAAAGGCCAACGAGGAATAGAGCACAGTATGATGAATATTAGAAAAATACAAAAAATAAGACATACAAAAATAAGACACATCACTAAGGCAAGGGACGGATTGGTACACGTTCAATCACTAAAATGGAAGTGGGCTGGAAATGTGGCGCGCCTACGAGATCAGAGATGGACCAAAAGGGTGACCATATGGGCAGGTTCGCCAGGCAAAGAAGGAGAGGCAGACCTGTAGCCAATTGGGAAGATGAGCTCAAAAAAACAGCCGGCCCCAACTGGATTCAAGTAGCCCAATTTAGAGAGGACTGGCTATCTTTGGAGGAGGCCTTTACCTGCAGAGGGGTTCTTGCAGATAACTAAATTAAAACAATTTATGTAACCTACGTTTAATTACAAATTATGTAAAATTCTAAACTAACAATCTAACATTTAAGAACTAAACTCTATTACTAACAAAAAATAATAATAATAACATAGAATTTTTTTTTCCTCTTTTTGTAATCTGCGACAGTTATAAGGCTTTTTATTTTTATTTTATTTTATTTATTACGTAATAAGGGGGTTTATGTTCTTTGGTACGGTGTCATAAAGTCACTTGCAAAAGTTTGCCGATGACATATAAGGACTCGGCAAGTGAAGTAGTAGAGGTAAGCATCGGCAAATCTTCTATGCGCGGCTTAAACCTGGAACTAGTTCTAATATTAATCAACCACAATCAGGGTACCCAGATAAGATGGTTGGCGACAATCGCCATCGTTAGTAAACGATCAACATTTGTATGGGATTGACCATCTTGTCTAGGGGAACTGTTCTTCCTTTTGATCCTCATTTTATCCGGTTTCCAAGAGACGACGTGTTACTTTAAAAGGGCTGTAATATGGATTCTATATTTGTTCACAATCACAAGTACTTTGGACTAAAACTGAACAAATATAACATAAAATGGCCCTGATTCTGTTGTTCACAACTAAACTAATTTTAATCTCACTATGTCTCTTTCTAACAAAGAACATAAGAATAGGAAGTAAGAAATTTAGTCCTGTCAAATTAGTTCAATGCTTGTTTTCAATATAAATTTAGTCACCATCTATCGCGGTTATGCCTAAATACACGCAAAATATGACGGCAAAGATTAATTTGACAACTTAAAATATGTTCTATCCTTTTTCAATAATGTTCGTAAGAAAGAGATGAGATGTTACTAAAATTAGTTAAGGGCTATTTACAACAGAATCGGCACCATTGTCACCAGTTGTAAGTTTTATATAACAGTTTGATATCTGATAATGCATTTGTAACTTGGCAGTACTCTACTGGATCAAACAGATAACTTGGCAATAGTTATAATCATAAAATAAATATCATTTTATCATTTTGTAGTGCAGTTTTATACTACGTAGTACACGCCCAACCGATAGTAACTACTGGAATACTCCGGTAGCTGTACTTGACAGCTAGTTCGCTTCTAGGCTTTGTGTGCTACCATCTTTGACCACAACTTTAATGATAAATCCTGGGACATTCCTCACACTAGGCTATTTGATCCCAAACTAAGTAGAGCTTGTACTATGAAAACCAGACAACTGATACTACTTTCTGTGTGATTACACCCAGACTGAGGACATGCACACAAATGTATATCCAGGGCGGGAGTCGAACCCTGAACCTACGTTAACTAACCTGTCAAAGTTTACTTACCTTTGAGGTCAAACAAAAGCCTGTCAAAAATGTGTAGCTTCTACATTTACAGGTGAAATAGAAAATTAAGTACCTAAGTACTAATAATACCTACCTTCTCAACTTTAAGTGTTTCAAATAATAGGTACTTCCGACATACACATCTAATCTAATTCTAATTATTATTATTATTATTATTATAGCCTTTATTAATTCCTTTTTATACAGTTTATAACAAAATAAATTTATAAATTATTCATAAAATATTTCAAATTATATTAAATATTTTACAAAATTTTAACAATATTATAAATTCATGCATTAAATAATTTTTTATACTTTTTATTTATTTAAGGACCTCTCCATGAGTAAAGGCCTCCTCCATTTTACTCCATATGTCTCTATCTTTTGCTTTAATAATCCAGTCGTTTCCAGCCACTTTTCGTATTTCATCTGTCCATCTCTCTTTTGGTCTTCCTCTGTTTCTTTTACTAAGCGGTCCTGGCCAAGTAGTGACTTTGTTTGCCCATTTGTGTTTATTCATGCGTACCACGTGGCCGGCCCATTTCCATTTAAGTTTTTTACATTGTTCTAGAGCATCTATAACCTTTGTTGTATTTCTAATGTCAGCATTTCTCTTCCTGTCTTTTCTTTTTATATTCAAAATACTCCTCTCCATCGCTCTTTGGCATGTTTATATTTTGTTTGTTATGTTTTTATTGTATATCCAAGTTTGACAGCCATATGATAGACACGGGAGTATACAAGAATCTAGAACTTTTTTCTTGAGTCCCACTGGTAAATTCGATTTTAGCACCTCTTTATAGCTCCAAAATTTGTTCCATGTTAGGTTTATTCGCCTATTTAGTTCATCGTGGTGTCTGGACTTGGAAAACGATATTTGTTTGCCTAAATATATATAATCTTTTACATATTCTAGTATGGTGTTGTCGATATTAATTGGTATTTTTTCAGCGTTAGTCATTATTTTTGTTTTTGTGGTATTTAGCTCCAATCCGATTTCACGACTGACGGTATGAAGTTCGTTGACCATTTTTTTCAGTTGAGCTGCCGTATCAGAGAAGAGTATGATGTCATCAGCAAAACGGAGATTAGTTAGTAGATCACCTTTTATGTTAATACCTTTATTTTCCCAGTCCAGCTTCTTCATTATGCTTTCAAGAACAGTTATAAAAATTCTAGGTGATAAAGGATCGCCCTGTCTGACTCCTCGACAAATTTTTATTTCAGCGCCTTTTTTTTCCATTTTTACACGGCTTACGCTTTTGTTATATATATCTTTTATAAGATCGATAGTTTCAGATAGTATATCACACTCATATAAAGCTCTCCACATACTATTATGGGATATTGAGTCGAACGCTTTAGCATAATCAATAAAAGCTAGGTATAGTGGTCTTTTGTGTTCCTCATATTTCTCTATAATTAACTCCAACGTGTGAATGTGGTCTGTCGTCGAGAAGTTTCTCCTGAATCCCGCTTGTTCGGGTGGTTGGTGTACCTCAGTAAATTTTACAAGACGTTGTTCCAGGCATGAAGCAAATAATTTATATAGGTTTGGTTGAAGACTAATGGGACGGTAATTGCTTATGTTAGCAGGATCTCCTTTCTTATATAGTAAAATTATATCAGACTTTGCCCATTCTATTGGTATTTTCTTACTATCGAGAATCTTGTTGAACAGGTTAGTAATATGTGATACTAATAAATGCCTGCCAATTTTTATAGCTTCATTCGGAATCCCGTCTGGTCCGTTACTTTTATCCGTTTTTAAGCTCTCCATTTTTTTCATTATTTCTGGCATTGTAAATCTTTCTATGGCGGTAGAGTTTTGAGTAAATATTATATTATCCTCGTGGTCTGTGGCTTGTAATGAATAAAGATCTCTGTAAAATGATGTGGCTGTCTCTATTATTTTTGACCTAGAAAATGTCTTTTTATTATGAGAGTTTTCATTCATACATGGAATCCATTTTTTGATAGTGTCTGATGAGATGAGGTGGTTTTCTATTATTTTTATTCTGCGTTCTAGAGTTTCGCGTTTAATAAGCTTGTGGATGTTTTTATATAGGTAGCAGCGCTCTTCCTTTTCCTCTCCAGTGATATTTTTCTTGTTCGTTAGTTCTGTTCTTCTCTCTATGAGACATTTTATTTCATCGGTAATAATATTTAGTTTTTTCAGAGGTTTTCTTTTCACAGATTTAAGACTTTCAGATATCCATGTTTTTACTTTGGTGTAAAAGGGCTCTACGTCGTCGTCTTTTTTATCGATTTCAGTAGCATTGATATTTTTGCATAAATAAGTGAGAAACTGTTCTTTTTCTTCTGTTGTATTTAATTTAGTATTATTACTTTTGTACTTTGCTCTACTTTTCTTTATTTTTGATATTAAAACAGTACTTCTTACAAGTCGGTGGTCACTGGGAAAAGACAATCTGTTTACTACCTCTACATTTGTAATTTTCTCTTTATTGTTCGTTAAAATGTAGTCTATCTGACTTCTTGTCTTTTTAGGAGATATCCATGTCCACATGTTTTTAGAATTCTTTTTAAATAAACTGTTTATGATAAATAAGTTATTCTGCCAGCAAAACTGTAAGAGCGTTTCCCCTCTTTTGTCTCTATTTCCATAGCAGTATTTACCCAACACTCTTTCTTCACCAGCAAGACGTTGTCCAACTCGAGCATTGAAGTCGCCTAGTATTATTTGCTGTTTATAGCATTCTTTTCGGGCTTCCTGCAGTTGATTGTAAAAAGAGATTATCTCATGATCGTTAGAGTCTATGGTTGGCGCGTGGACTTGAACGATCGAAAGTGTTGTGTCGTCGAACTTAAGGTTTAAAATGCATATTCGTTCTGATATTCCAATAAAGCTCTCTATATTTACCTTATATTTATTTTTTATAATAAAGCCAACTCCGTATAGACCTTTGGTTTCGCCGTAATAACAAAAGATGTGTTCATCATCTTCATCTATATTATAGCCTGTTCTTCTTATTTCTGTAAGGCCGATGATATCATATTTTATTTTTGAAATTGCCAGTTTAAAATCAAGTAGTCGTTCATTCGATAACAGAGATCTTGCATTGTAAGTACATATGTAGAGTGATTGGATTGGAGGGTTTTGGTCTTTAACCCCCGCGGTGACCGGCCGTGTTGGGGGTAAACATGGAGAGGTCGCGTTATATCAATACTTCTTAGCGTTCATACTTTGTTGCGGTATCGCAATATTTGTAGCAGTGTCAGAGGTAGTTGTAGAGATTGGAGTGAGCTCTTTATTTTGATTTGAGTTTCTGATCACATATTTGTTGATATTCGAATATTGTTCCTTGGTTGGCTTCTTTGTCCGTTTGTTATACGATCCAGTGGGTTCATGGACAGATTCAGGGGACTCTGGTAGTTGCCTTTTATTGAACTTTCGGCTTGGGTTTGGGTATTTATCACGTTTCTGATTATGTTCAGGAATTACTACGAGTTTATTATAACTCAGGAATGCTGTTCTTCCCTTGCTTCTTTCGTCTAACATTTGAGATGTTAGTCTTTTGCGTTCCTCGAGTATTTCACGTGGAAAATCTTCTTTAATATAGTATGGTAATTTATCTAATTTTTTCTTATTTTTTTTTTTAATAATTCTAATAATATATATAAAATGCTTTTGTGGGTACGTAAATACGCAGTTTTCTCAATCACCACCAACCCCACTCAACTTCCCGTTGGGGTGGTAAATACCCCTTGGCCTCCAGGTGGTAGTAAGGGAGTTTGGTCGCGGTGGGTGGAAGGGGGTGGTTGTGGGTGGCGAAAATGTTAAAACATATATTGCTGTACTTTTCTAACGCATGAGGACATTGGGACTTGATATGTCCCAAAACTGTTATTATCGAGTTAGAATGTTCGAGAACGTTCTAGAAATTTTCCGGATTATCTGGGAAGTTCATAAATGAGTGCAATTTATTATGATCGAGAATTTTTGGATTGGTCTGGAAAGTTCCAAAATGTGTACCGAGTGTTATTATTGATCTACAAAAACCAAATCGAAGTGATGTACATCTAAATATTCTAGAGTGATCTGGTACTGGAAATTTCGGTATATAAATCGACATTCAGTGACTTTTCGTCAGTTCAATTGTGATTGCAGTCGAGTAAAAAAAAGAACAAACTATTTGAATGTTCTGGAAAGTCTCTCAATATCGAAAATAGAAATCTATAATATGTTAAAAAATGTATCCTTATATATTTTTTATACCATTAAAGATGCGATGTATTTTATCCCGAGCAACGCCGGGTTTCGCTGCTAGTTTATTTATAAAATTACAAAACAAAATGGTAAAATTTAGCATTGCCATTCTTTGATGATACGAATGATACGAATAGAAATTAGTCAAAGCGGTACTTGACATCACAAAAACAGGTAAAACAACGACAACAATATTAGAACAAATGAAAAAAAGACAATGAAAAACAAAAGCCTATAAAAATAATAGAAAAAATTCTAGAATCTTAATAACAGTGGTTGTTGACAAGTATAAATATGAGACGAAATAAGTTATTAATTTGATATCCTATCACAAATTTATTGTAAAGCCAATAGAGAAATTCATTTGTTTGATATTAACCCGGCCAATGGGAACTAAAACGATTTCATTTCCATTTACCAGGGTCTGGATAAATCTAATTTTGATATCTGCAAGCAGACAGATTGTCTAATGTTCTCGTAATCTAAATTGAAATCAATTTGGATAATAGATTGAAGGCTGGGTGATCATTTCAGCTGTGGCACCAATGTATTCACTAACTAGGTGTTCCTCGCAGATACCCGTGTTCTCAGGATAAATAACATAATTTTGGTGAATCCGTTTTACAAAGTCACGTATGTCGTTTGTTTGTCTGTGAGCTTAGTTCCTTTTATCAATGAGTATACTTATAATGTATTTTAACCGACTTCAAAAAATGGAGGAGGTTCTCAATTCGAATGTTTTTTTTTATGTTTGTTACCTCATACCTCCGTCATTTATTAACCGATTTGGAAAATTCTTTTTTTATATGAAAGGGTACACTTCCCGTTTGGTCCCATTGTCATCAGATCAGGATTTGATTACTTCTTAGTGTACTTTGAAGTCGGTTTAAGTTTTTTATAAAACAGTCCAATTATTCATATAAACATTTAACTTCAAATTACATCCACAATTGAGTTCTCTGAACATTGATATAACAAATTTTGTGATTCTTTCTAACTACTTCTTTCTTTCTAATAACATTCAAACATAATCTTTAACCCCTTGGGGTAGAATTTCGGAAAATCTTTCCAAACTTACCTGAAATATTATGGCCAGACAGTATTACAGGCATGACTAGTTTAAAAACTTTAACTATTTAACCAACTTCAAAAAAAGGAGGAGGTTCTCAATTCGGCTGTTTTTTTTTTTTATATTTGTTACCTCATAACTCCATCATTTATTATCCGATTTGGAAAATTCTTTTTTTATTTGAAAGGGTACACTTCCCGTTTGGTCTCATTGTCATTACTGTCAGGATTTGATTACTTCTTAGTGTACTTTGAAGTCGGTTTAAGTTTTTAACCGACTTCAAAAAAAGGAGGAGGATCTCAATTCGAATGTATTTTTTTTTTTTTTTTTATGTTTGTTACCTCATAACTCCGTCGTTTATAAACCGATTTGGAAAATTCTTTTTTTATTTGAAAGGGTACACTTCCCGTTTGGTCCCATTGTCATCAGATCAGGATTTGATTACTTCTTAGTGTACTTTGAAGTCGGTTTAAGGTTTTTGTAAAACAGTCCAATTATTTGTAAAACAGTCCAATTATTTAGCTTTGAAATTAGTAGAATGATGTAATTTTGCATCACAAAATCATTTGTAATGAGAGTTTTGATATTTTGATTCATCCGCTCTCTCTTTTGACATACATCACATTTTAATTACAAATTACAGAATAACGCAAATAGTTTTATTGAAGGATCAAATTAGTTGGCGGCTAACCGCACGGCTGCCTGCGGTCAACAATAATAATTACCAATTGCACGGTTCGATTACTATATATTTTATTTAAATACACTGACCATATATTACCAGGTAATATTTGGTCCGTTTATTTAAATAAATATCATAAAATAACATGAAATTTTACCGTAAAATATTTATTATTCCGGATGGTATGTCTTTGATCCCTTGGAGTGTCGGCAAGTCGCTGGTGTGGGATGCCACATGTTTCTATACACTCGCGCCATCTCACTTACCGGCGACTTGTAAAGCTGCAGGGGCAGTGCGGAAAATTCAAAATTCAAATTCACGCATCGATTGGACCCAACTATATTTTTGTGCCTTTTGCGGTCGAGACCATGGGACCGTGGGGGTCCGAAGCTCGCCGTTTTGCTCGCACCTTGTCATCAAAATTTGATCGGAACCTCCGGAGACCAGCGGGCGGGGAGCTTTTTCCGCCAACGCGTCAGCTTGGCTATCCAAAGAGGAAGCGCTGCCAGCCTTCTGGGAACCCTGCCGTTAATCGGAAGCAGCGGCAGGCTTGAGGAAATTTTCTATATATAGATTGTATTTTGTACATATTTGTTGTAAATAAAGATTTTAAACTATAAAGATTAAAACACATGAAGGCGTTTGGTGAGAAAGGATGGAGGAAATTAGCGGGACTGAGAGGGTGATGAACAAGACAGCAGATAATAGGAGAAGTGTTTGACCAACTTATACATAACGGCGAATTTATTAAAAAAAATCATAGAGGGAAAAGTAAAATCAATAGTAGACGTCGTGGAGGAGCAGGACCTTGGAGACAAACAGAGTGGAGAATAGGAAACTTTAAAGAAGGAAAAAATAATGATTTGGCTAATGAATTATCCTTAATCTTGATAATGGTTTTCGCCTAAGTCTCTGACTTATTCTTATCTTTATCTATAATCCCTACAGTATTTTCTTTTTATCTTCCTTTCAATTATGTACTTTATCTATTTTGACATTGAGAATGGTTTATATTGTATCCAGTTTACTCTTGGCTTACTTCGGTCCGATCTCCTCCCAATTGTTACTGTTGTAATGACATGTCAATAGTCTCTGTGTTGTTTCACATCAATTTTATCAGTTCTATTGTGTATAATTTCCAGCCTATTTTCCGTTCTCAACTTTCATTGTACAAAACAGAGCTTATAATATACGAATTCCATTTTCAATTTTGCGCTTGTCAAAGGAATTTCCCGGCATTTGTTGAAATACAGCAGGATTGAATTTTTGAATTATTTTACCTTCAAAAACAATATCCAAAGAATTCTCTTTTTACGTTTGAATTTAAAGTAAATAATGTTTGTTGAAATCAAAAGGTATTTAATCATATTATATTTTAGCCTAAATATCATAGATTTTCAGGAAGAAGTATGAATGCTGACGGCATTGAAATTTAAATCAAAATACATTATAGAAAGGATGTCTTACAGATAATTACAACAATTAAGATAATACATAAAATGGAACAGTTAAATATTGAAAAAAAATGTCTTTAATAGTCTTGTAAATTAGATATAAAAGACGAGCCAGCAACTTTCACTTTACAAGTCGAAGATATTGTTAAACAACGGTCCTAGCTTATCCCAAGATAATTACAAAGAGAACTTGTGCTGAAGAAGTTATAAGTCTGCCAAACTTGTAGTGCGATTAATAAAATGTAGAACATATTATATACATAAAAAGCAAAAACTAGGAAGAAAAATGTTATTTAATTGAATAGCAGAACTTAAAAATTAACTTTTTAACAAAAAAATAAACCGCCTTCAAAGTACACTAAAAAGTATGAAATAACTCTTATCTGACACTGTTTTGAAGTGAGCGAAATCGCATGACGTGTTCTATAGAAAATATTTAGCTGACTTCAAAACAGTGTCAGATAAGAGTTATTTCATACTTTTTAGTGTACTTTGAAGTTTCATTTATATGAAATTTATATGGGACCTTTTCGAAATAATCCCCTTTCGAACAAAACAACAATTTTGCAAATCCGTCTATATAATGACGGAGTTATGCCCGAACATACATAAAAATATAAAAAAACATACACACATCTGAATTGATAACCTCCTCCTTTTTGAAGTCGGTTAAAAAAGCGGAAATTTTCTAGCACGGAATAATAATAATAATTTCAGTTCTTAACCGACTTCAAAAAAAGGAGTAGGTTCTCAATTGGAATGTATTTTCTTTTTAATATTTGTTACCTCATAACTCCGTCATTTATTAACCGATTTGGAAAATTCTTTTTTTATTTGAAAGGGTACACTTCCCGTTTGGTCCGAGATCAGATCTAGATTTGATTACTTCTTAGTGTACTTTGAAGTCGGTTTAAGTTTTTTGTAAAACAGTCCAATTATGTGAATCTGTAAATCTACTGTGGATTTTTTAAAAGATATATCTAGTAGGTGCAACATTATTAATAATGTTACTTAATCATAACTCTATTACAGTAGTACTTGTACGTAGTATTTATATACTCTGAGGTAGTACCCAATTAATATGGCTTACCGATGTACCTGCGCAGAAGATACATTTTCAAAGCGCGGGAAACGCTATTGGTCGGCAGCTACCGCCATGATAGCGCGCGCCGTGCGGAGGGGCGTTACTTGCGAGTGAGACAGAACTAACAGCTGCAGTGTATTATGAACCATATAGTAGTGATCTAAGATTAATTGTATGTTTGAAGCATTCTTTCGTTAATCTTCGGGCCATACTTTCTTTTCTGTGCGAACGAAGATTCACGACGCGCCATATAAGTTGGGTAATACTGTACTCAAAGGAATGAATAAAGCGTGAACAAAAATCATGGTCATACTGACAAATCATAGTCATACTGACAAATAGAGTCCTACAATGAACTTGAGCTTTCGGTGATGGTAAAAATCGTGAGGAAACCATAGCACGATGGTAGGGTACTTTGTAGTACCCGCCTGGCTGGCTACCACCCTCAAGTTGAAAATCTGTCGCCAAGCACCAATCGGTGTGTTCCGACAGCTGCACTTGAGAGCCAGTTACTAGGCTTTTGTGTGGTTACCACCTTCGGATACATGATCATGTACCATGGTGAGATACCGGTTAAAACAGGACTATACAATAAACAGTAAAAAAATGAATAAGTGCCTATTACTCAGATGTACATAATAAAATTCAAAACGTTTTTCCAGTCGCTTGCATTTCCTCTTATTTATACAAAACTAACTTCTTTTACGAGATTTACCACGATGATGTGCTTGTTGGAAATATAATTTTATTTCCGAAGCAGGAAGGATACATTTCGGTCGGCGTCGCCGCGCCGCCGCGCCGCCCGGTTCAAAAGGAATGTTGTGCGTTACCTCAATTCACTTTGACTGTCCCATATCTCTTACAATACTTTTGTATCGAGTGGTACAATCGTGTTGGCAACGAGGGGAATGTCTACACTCTTTCAGCGAGACATTTCACGCAAAATATTGCTATATTTTCGTTGTAAATAACAGCTTATCTGTATACAGCTCGATAATGTTGCACCATTAAAAAGTTTTAGAGCATAGGCGTTTTTGAATTGTTAACCCAGTTCAATATGTTCAGTTAATTATCCATTATGAGATGAACAATACCTACAAGCAGTAGGTACAATCGCATGAAAATATCAAAAATAGGGCAGCCCCTGTGAAAAAAAATCGACTATGTATTAAGTTATGAAGTACCTGGCTATGTATGTTAACCCAATTTAAGTGTCTAGTTAACTGTATAACTCCAAGCCAAGCTTATTTCAGTTTGTGTATGGAAACCAAGCGCTCGTGGTGTAGCATGATTAGCCGTTCTTAATCGATCGGCAAAGTTAAGCTACGCCTGTCGTGGTCGGTACCTGGATGGGTGACCGCCTAGTGGTATTTCAAATCGAGCGTTTCCGTGCTTCGGAAGGCACGTTAAGCCGTTGGTCCCGGTTATCACTTAATGGTGATAGTCGTTAAGCTAGTTGGATGCCTCCTAGGCGGCTTGAAAAATTCCAACAGTAGGTTGACCACTAGCCTACCTCCACCGATCCGCAGTGGGCATGCGTGGTGGAGTATTGCCCATTCCCTTTCACCTTCATTTGTGAAAGGAGGCCTGTGCTCAGCAGTGGGACATTATAGGCTGATGATGATGATGATGATGATGGAAACCAGGATATCTGATATACATTTTTCATACATAATATACGTAATAAGGCCCAGACTTATGACATACAGACATGTTCATGCACACAAAGCATGTCCTGGGTGAAAAATTGGGAATGAACTCACGACCTGCAGCGTGATAGGTAGGGGTCTTACAAACCGCGCTAACAGCCCCAATAGACAAGATGGTTGTCGACATCGTTACTAAACGATCAACATTTGTATGGTATTGACATAAGAGATTGTTAAAAATCACGTGATATTTCGATTTGAAATGTCAATCTCATACAAAGGTTGATCGTTTACTAACGTTGACGATTGGCGATAACCTGGAAATCTGGTCGAGTCTGGTTGTCAACGAAAGATTTTACCATCTAAAGTCGCAAAACTAATTCAGCTGCGACTTCATTCCTTCACAAAACTTACAAATGGTATATTAAATCCGCATTTGTCGTAATTCGCTTTCACAATGCAGAAAATCCATTCATCGTGAGCGATCCATATTCCTTTGTGAGATCCGATTCACGTACAGAATGCGGGGGACTGTAGGATGTAGTCAAAGTTCAGGTCCTTATCTAACGATTCTTCATTAAATTTGTTTCAAAGATCGCAAATAAACCAATTTACCCAGGGAGTAACTTTAACAGTTAAGATGTTACTGTACATACTACGTTTCGACTTGACTTTCATATGAATTTACTTAATATTGAAGCAGAATTGTGACAAAAATGTAAACTACTAATGTGGTAAATAAGCATACGGCCCGTCTGATGGTAAGCGGTAACCGTAGCCTATACCCGCCTGGCTGCTATCACCTTCAAGTTGAAAATCTGTCGCATCGTCAAGCACCTTTCGGTGTGTTCCGGCAGCTGCACTTGAGAGCCAGTTCCTTCTAGGCTTTGTGTGCTTACCACCTTCGGCCGCATCATCACTTACCATGGTGAGATTACGGTCAGACAAAGGCCAATAAACAATAAAAAAAACTTGAAAAAAAAAACTTTAAAAGAGCCCTCAATTTTTTTTTATTCCATGGTCGGCAATGGTGCCGATTCTGTTGTACATCAAACTAAACTAAACTAAATTAAAATTGACCTTATTTTAATTAAGTTTTTTTTAAAAGCTATTCTGTTGTCACATCGAACTAAATTTAAAGTTAGAAATGACAGGATTAATTTTGATTTAGACAGGTCCTTAATTGAATTGATGAGTGCTACCAGCAAATAAAAATAATGAACGAATGATATAAATTTTAATGGAAGAATAATTCAAAATAAACATTTAGTTCATAAATATCATTAAAAAATATATAATAATGGCAAGAAAAGCGTATATATTTGTGTTCTTTTCCAATAACGCGTAATAAAGTATGTTGAATATCTTGATTACCTGTGGAATATAGGCTTAATAAATATATTTTTACCCTGGCGAGTTTAGTACCTAGTGTAGTAGTTTTTTAATCCTTAAAAGGATAGGCAAGGGTATTCAACCATACAGCCTTTTCATATGATGTTATTTCTTTGAATATTCTGTTTTGTCGATTTCGACCGTGTGGTGGTCGAGTTTTAGTAGTTTCTTCTTCTTAGTTTTAAGTTTGGCAACCAAATCCAAATTAAGACTTATTTCTGCCAGTGTCGAGTTATATTATAATTTCCAGTCACAAGAATTATCACTTTCACAGTCCTGTCAGTCACCGTCCATAAAAGTCATGTTTTACTACAATGGTGGTAAACTTGAAAAGTCACGATACACATAATTTATTTCACTTCACTGGTGCACATGGATGATCTTTATTGGGTGAAATACCACCGAAAATACACAATTAAACTCAAAATACACGCATTCATGAAAATAAAAATGAAAACCCAACGTCACTCTGCAAGTTCCTGCCAAAAAGTCCTTTTAGTTGTTAGCTTTGCGACGAATCAGCGATAGCCGCAACCACTTATAAATGCAAAGCAAGTTTTATTAAGTCCATTTTTTATGATTCGCTTGTGAATTTGTGATGTCATTGAAATACCCATTTTACAAACTACTTATAGTCCTACAAACTTTATTTTTACTGTTTTATAGGCTGTGTTTGACCGCAATCTCACCATGGTAAGTGATGATGCGGCCGAAGGTGGTAAGCACACAAAGCCTAGAAGGAACTGGCTCTGTGTGCAGCTATCGGAACACACCGAAAGGTGCTTGGCGACAGATTTTCAACTTGAGGGTTGTAGGAAGCCAGGCGGGTACTACAAAGTACCCTACCACCATGCTATGGTTTCCTCACGATGTTCTCCATCATCGAAAGCTCAAGCTCATTGTAGGATTCGAACCCGGGATCTTCGTCTCAGTATCCGACGTCACTACCACTGAGCTATCAACACTTTAAATTTATCTGACCCGGTGGTCATTAGAGGAACTAACGACGCAATTTCGAAATGTCAATCGCCATTGGTCAAAGAGAATATAAACACTAGTTTCATCGGTTATTTGCGCTCTGGGCCAGATAAGATCATGGCCCTATAACAGGGACATTCTCACCGGGCCATATAAGTTTGTGGCACTATAGTGGTATATAATTGGGAGTACAAAAAAATAAAATTAAAACTTCAACAAATATTTAGAATTATGAATAATCCAGATCAAAATATCCACTTTCCAACACCATTTCTATAGGACTAAATTTAATCCACATGTAATTAGATGACGACTAATTTTAGTTTGACATTTCTAATTTTAGACATAATTTGACGTAAAACGTGACCAACAGAATAGAAAAATTACACACCTAACTAAATTGAGTAACTAAAATGATATTAGTGCTGTCAAACTAAATTTAAGTTTAATCGTGCGCCAACTGAATAGGAAACGTCGATTTGACAGGACTTAACTAAATTTAAGTTAGGAATAGTTTAGTTTGTGCCAACAGAATCGGCACCAATGTCCGTGATATTGCAAATGTCCATAGATGAGGGTGACAAGTGACAACGTACCATCAGGTTGGCGCATCAACTTGATAACATAAAAAGTCCTTTTGTACCAAGAAATAATCCTGTTGAAACGATCTCGTGTTTTTCCCACAAATACACGAAGCTTTTCCACTGGAGGATTTACAGACCCGGTAGAATTCCGGATATAAATACCGGATCGTGGGAAGGAAACAATAAGCCGCTGATATCCTCAAAGAGTGCTGGAAACCTGGCTGAAGCCTTTTATTTATGTTAGGTGATAGCATGCTGTCTCCAACTAGGTTTTAAAAATAAAAACGAAATTCTATATTAAGTTAGGGTAATGTTTCACAATTACATTATTATTACCGAAATATTTTTAGGGTTTTTTTATTTTCAATGACTTTAGCAAGCTGTGAACAGTTTTCTGAAGTAATTGAAATGTTCGAAGTTTTAAATGAAATTAATAAATTATATTATAATATAAAAAAAAAATCCGTAGGTATAAAAAAATACAAAAATTGTCAAAATAAATTTTGATGAGCAAGGCGATTAGCACGCTGCCACGCATCACGCTGCATGTTGCGTGTCAACGCACCTACGCGCGTACTTGCGGGAGTGTAGATTTGCATCATCGTGTGGGTTTTTTACGCACTCACGCGGGTAGAGTTGCCTTTTGTGGATTCACGGCGGCTCTGACTCATTCCATCCAAAATCACGCACGGCACTACGAGACTCGGTGTGCTATACTTTGCGTCTCGCCGCGCATTTAGAGCATCAGAGGCATAGAGTAAGAAGTAGCGAGCGAGACGCATGTAGGCGCGTGATCTGTATGAACGCGCGTAGATAAATTTTCTGTGTGTTGGACTGTGCGTCTTTTCTATACGAACGGAGATACTTACAAGCAACGTTAAAACACGCATTCACGCGCTACGCTGCGTGGAGCGTGGCAGTGTATTAACCGCCTTAATTTTGCATGAAATAAGCAGCACAATTTCGCATTTATAATATGAGTATTAGCAGAATTATACCGCACGTACATGCACGAAACCTCGAAACCATTTTAACAAAAGTAAACCTTTTGATGATTTAATTAAATCCGATTATAATACGATATTAAGCTTTATTCGATAACAGTGTTTCCATTTGCTAAAGCCGTATTGGTCGAAACCATAAATGCTTCTTTCACGGTATTAAATCAATGTGCTTTAATTCTGGCAAAATTATGCGTAAACAGTTAATTGAAAAATCACTTAATAGAGACGCTATATTGTTTTTCTTTTTTGCAAATTTATAACCAGTATCATTTGAGCTGATACCCCATACGACAAAGTTTAATCGTTAACGGATGAATGTTATAGGAACGGATAGGCAAACATTGATCCTACTTCCTACTATCCTACTTATAACAACGTGTATCGGAAAGGATAGGTATATCTATCTATCCAAAAGGGGTGGAGACTAAATCAGGTACAGACTCTATATAAAAAGTTTTAGCTCGAAATAAATTACTTAAAAATTCATACCAAATTGCTTTCCAAGTTCATTGAATTAAACATAGCCAACGTATCACAGCTCAATGAGGATCGTTCAAAATTCAAAATTCAAAATCATTTATTCAAATAGACCTTCGCAGGCAATTATGAAAAGTCTTACTCTAATACTCTAATACCGGTTCGGAAAGTAGCATTTGCTGAGAAGAGCCGGCAATAAACTCAGCAATTACTCTTTTCAAAACAAGCTTAGATTCATTACATAATATTTACATTCTAATCGCACTGACATCAATTGCGTGCCCCGGCGCGGCGGCAAAACTACAAAGTAGACTGAATCTGTATTTAATAAGTAAATAAATTAATGGCAAACTTAAGCAGACCATTATCTCATTATCTTTTTTCGTCACTTGCTAATATTATTATAAAATTATCTCCTTCGCGATCTGTGCGCCTAGTATCAAAGAAGTGTACTTCTATGGATATACCATTTTCGTTACACGTTGCATATGCATCCATTGCATTTACATCCTGAGATATTTATGGCCTGAGAACAATGTCCGCGTAATTTAACACCTAAGCCAGCGTAATGAGATGCATATCGTCAATAAAGTTAATAGATCCACGTGCGCTAACTCCATCCACTTCATAACTTCGAGAGTTTCCAACTCACTAGCTTATAACTCAGCAAAACTCTTTATTGCTCACGCGTGAGATGTATGCTTGAGCATTGTACCTACTAATATTATATACCCTTCTTCAAATATAAACGGGCTATGTGACGCTTATTTCCTAAGATTAGCGTGTTCAAACATACAGACTTCTTCAACTTTACAGAATTGTAGTAATTTTTGTAAAAAAAAAATTAAGATGCAGGGTAAACCTGCTCGTAAAATTATAAATTATGATTAACTGTACACCAACCTTGGTTTAAAAATATTACTTTGAATTATTATTTATTTGCAATAATGTGGACGTTATGTTTCATCCAAAAATTATCAACAAAATAAAAACTTAATTGAAAATATTTATCTAATGGCAGATTTTTCTATAGCTCTATTATAGTAGGTAAGCAATGCAGTCTATTCTATTCTGTTCTAATTTCAAATTAATAACTTTCTAATTTATATTATACTTGTACCAATTATCTAGCCATTCAAAAATAAGCCCTAATATGCCGATCCCGCAGAGAAAGTTCTAAAGTTCTGCGTTCAGAGTTCTGCGTTTCGCATTCACTGTAATCTATGCGGCACCTTTAAAAGTAAAAAAGTGTATGACGTGTGGTCGCGATCGGTAGCGAATATTGCATAAGTCATAACTAGAACTGTAGACTGCTTGCTGTGTGCACAATAGTGAATGCGGAACGCAGAACTCTGAACGCAGAACTCTAGAACTCTCTCTGTGCGATCGGCGCCTAAGATCAGAAGGATATTTTTTCCATCGATGTTTAAATGGCAATAGTAAGTAGCCAGTAACAACAAAAATAACATCAGTAATTTTATTTTTCCAGGTAAGAATTCCAGTATTACTACAAGAAAAATAATTGTAAGTAAAGTTCTTAACATTTCTTATTAAGTGCATTTCTAGTGAGAACTTATCCGTCTATTTGCTTTTAATATTGAAAAGTATTTCACGAGTGGAAACTCTTCAAAGGAAAATTAAATTTATTTTTTATACAAATAATCAGCGTACAGACTGGTGGTAAGCGGTTACCGCAGCCCTAATAGACGCTTGCAGCTTATGGGGATGCCCCACGCATTACCGACCCGTACTCCCGTTCCGAATAAGCTCAGCCCCCCTAGACAAGATGATTGTCGACAATCGCCATCGTTAGTAAACGATCAACCTTTGTATGGTTGTTATACAAAGGTTGATCGTTTACTAACGATAACGATTGTCGACAATCATCTTTATTTTTAACTGCGAGCCAAGCGATTAATATAATAAAACTGAAGAGTTTTTGTTTGTTTGTTTAAACTAGCTAATCACTGGAACTACCAGTCGGATTTGAAAAATTCTTCCATAATAGGTATATAGCTACATTATTCCATGATACTTTTTATCCCGGAAACGCGGGTGAACCCCGGGAGACAGCTAGTATAGTAAAACCTAGACACCATGGTCTGTTATTTTTTAACATAAAACACGCAGACAAGGCGCTTAAATCTTGTCACTTTTCCAACCACAAATTTATGAGATAAAAACTCGAAAGCTGGAGGAAAAAGCTCGCGTGAAATCTTATATTTATTACCCTTAATATGTAGTGGCTTTATTTTGTGACAATGAATTCCACTAGGAGTATCTTGAGAATGCTTTTAGTTGAAAAGGTTCCTAACGTGCTAGTACCAATTATCTATTATTTATGAAAGGCCGTAATTACAATGTATTTTTTACAAGCTTTTATTTTAAATTGTTATCTATTTACCTATGTTTGTTCGGGTGGAATCTTGTAAGTCGAATTTCACCCACTTCCAGTGGTCGAATTGACTTGATATTTGGTTTAAATTAGTATATTGGATGACAATGCAAGTACAATCACCAAAAAAGATTGTATTAAAAATGTGTTTTGAAAAAAAACGCCGTGTTTAATTTTATAATCTGTGAGTGTAATAACATGCTGTTTTGAAGTCAACTTTTTTTAGCTATAAATTTTGAGCTTTTGAGTCATGGAACTCAAAAGCTCAAAATGACTCTTTCGCTGACTTGAAACAGTACCTTCCTTCATTCCACCTAATAATCATCATATAAATATATAGATTGGAGTACCTGGAGTAAAGTGAAAAAAAAAAAAACATAAAATATATTGTGAATAATACGGGAGAAACACAGACCCGTCCTTTCTTGAAGTAGGTTAAAAGTTTTCTATCTTCCGTCACTGCCACAAATGTCGAAAGGTCAACCGAGATATATTATGCAGAGAATGTCCCCAGTCCACTGCAAATACTATAAATAAATCTCTAGACAGAGTTTCCTCTACTATTTCAATCCATGTCAATAATTAATAAGTAAATATTTTTGTATTTCCACGTATCTGTAGGTATTTTTATAACACACTAGATTGACACACGTGCTCGTCGCCCGCGTTTTATTTTTATTTAAATGAAGAATTTCGAGAGAGAAAGTAGCAGTAGTAAGCCTATGACCCTCTCCATAGCTAGGCTATCTGCATATCGAATTTCATCGCAATCGGTTCAGAGGCTTAGTCGAGGCCAAAGTTTTAAGAGAGGTAGAGCATAGCGTTAATTACAACTAATGTAGCTATTTTCGTGTACACTTTATTATGTACAATTCATATTTGTTCCGATAAATAAATTTTATCTTTATCACACGCATTATATGTTCATTCGAATACAGCCTAGTTAACTTAACTCAGAATAAAACTTGATGTTTTTTTCATAAATTATGCTCTCCATGTAACTTTTCCAATAGGAGCGGAACTTGGCAACTTTTTGTAGACTCGGACAAGTGCAACTTGTTCAAGTTTAAGCTCGAACAACCATTGACAATCTCATATTGCAAACTTTGCCAGTTTTTGAGAACTTTGTGCATCATATTCAGGGGTCATAATAATATACTCGCAAAGAAGGCACGAGTAACAAAAATAGACATACAAACATACAATGTACATATATACATACTTACATACATACATACGCTCGAAAAACATAACTCTCCTTCCGGATCAGTCGGGTAAAAATGGTATGGAATTCTTCAAAAAGGTGTACGGAGATTTATGCAGGGTCGGCAACGCGAGTGTTACAAGCACCAATTATAACCTACAGTGATCGCTTACCACTAAATGCTTTTTGCTTGTTAAATGGATATATAGTATATAAATCAATCTGGCTATTCTAGCACCACAGAACGCGTACAAACATTTAATAAGCAATTTTTTCACGGTTATTGTATTTGTCAAACATAGACACCCTAGTATTGTTTTTGTTGTATATAGGTTATATCGAGCGCCGCCATTTGCAAAAAAAAAGAAACAAAATTGTAGCCGAAAATATCTATGCCAAAATCTTCGAAGCCCTTACTAATGCCCTTTAGGTTATTTTTGTCATGACATTGATATCCCAATTCTATTTACATATAACCCCTGTAGGTAGCAATACTTAGTTATATTAATGGTCATAAATCTATATTTGAATGTCTAACGAGAGCCAAGTGCCACAGTATGCTGCAACAATATATTGTCCTCTAAATGGATTATATGTGGGGTCAGCATTTGCATAATACATTTTGTATTTGGTTTAAATAAGTTTTTCCTCAATAATCAACTTTAAATCGTTTGTATATCCTTCCCGTTTTTTACATGAGAGGGTAACACCCTGTTTTATGTTATATATGTCACCGTATTTTTGTGAAAACCGTTAGTTTATAATCTACCTAGCGAGATTGTAAACTCCCCGATAAATTGTGAACTGTACCTACTGCTTACAATATTACGTATTCATTTCCGATAGTTTATAATCTATCCATGTCAAACCGTCATATTGTAAAATGAACCTGCACTTGCCGATAGGGTTCACAATCTATCCGATTTTATCAGTCGTAATATTGTGAACCGTCCCTGATTGGTCAGTCTTGGCGGAAGAGCGTTTTGTAGAATACTAGAATCAATATCCGACATTTTTGTTTCACAAATATAATCAAAACACTTGACTTACACGAGAAATTATATTAAAACATGAAAAGTATAACTCAGGTTATCTTCGGCTACTAACAGTTATTTTTCACAGAAACTTTCCTTATTATTTAAATCCTAGTTTAGTTTCACAAATAATTGTAACTTTATGATAACTTTCACTTATTTTAAACACAAAATCTATTAAAAACCCAAAAAATATGTTTATTTACGTTCGTTTATAACAAATGACAGCTAGGTAAAGATAGGACACATGACGTTCAACCAATCAGCGCGCATAGAGCATTCCGTCGGGTTGAAGTATGATGTCAGTTCACAATATAACGTTTTGTCGCGGATAGATTACAAACTATCGGAAATAAATACGTAATATTGTGAACAGTGTGGTACAGTTCACAATTTATCGGGGAGTTCAAGGTAGATTATAAACTAACGGTTTTCACAAAAATACGGTGACATATATAATATGTAACTTTCCAACGTCGGTCCTCGTCGTCAAGGCCACGCGGTCCGACATCTCACTCAGTCTCGTCCCATTCAAGCGGTCCGAGCTGAAAAAAAACTTTCTAACGTTATTTATTTATTTATATAATTAAGGGATACTAACAGCTTTGTTAAATACAGTTATTCTTTTTATGAAATAAAAAATATGTTTTAAGCCACTAATAAGTTTCCGCAACTGGAACTGTTATACAACAAAAAGAGCCGGGGCAATCATAAAACCTGGGATTTACAAGACTTTTTTTAAACCATCTTACTTTATAAAGCCGATCATTAAGGCTCCTTAATCGCCTAGGGTCGTGAAATTGAAATCTTTGAAGGCCTAAAGATCTGAAATGAGTAGACTGAGAGCTTTAAAAACTATATATTATACACTGATATATAACCTTCAATCTCAAGGTTTAAAAAAATTCTAGAACATAAAATACTATGTGAAAAAAATAATGAAATGATGCTGTTTTCAACTTAAAATTTGCTACTGCTTCAAAACTACTAGAGATATTTTCATGGCTCTTACATGAAAAAAATCGCTAACTTATTTGTCCAAAAATAGACGTTTGAATTGTTAAAATAACATATAGTTTTGACATAAAGTACTATTTTCTATGTACACTACAAACGGCCGAGAGAGGGTCCGTGCGCGGGCTACGGGACCGTTACAGGTCGTTAGCGCATGTAGAAGCCAGTCCATAATTGAGGTCAGGAGAGCATGATAACACCATTTTGTCATACAATAATGTTAAATATGTATTTATGTTATACAGGATTATTGGTAAAACACTAACGCCTTGCAGGACTGTAAAACTAACATCATAAACAACAATTTTGTTTTATGACTTTATACAAAACATAATACATGTACAAAAAACAAACATTCAAAATTACGTTGTTCTGTCTAGAACACATATCAATTCTGTATGTGGTACCTACGCCTGCTGTGCCCTGTCACTCACTCAGTATTTTGCGTAGAGTTTATAACATTTATAGAGTGCTGAATTTAATATTCTGATGATTAATTAAAAGTCATCGAACAAAAGTTGTGGTTTATAGAGGTAGTAGAAGTCGTGAAAGGTTTTTCAATAACTCTGTATCCATGAGTCAGCGTTTTATTACAGACTATTTTAGCCTAACAAAAATACACTGCATAAGTAACTCTCATTTTAAAGCAGTGTGTTTATGTGAATTTACGTAGCATTAGTTTGTTTCTGCGTGCTTGTGTGCACATTCACACAATCCATCGATATTTTTCTTCTTCTATTCTTGTAACAATCTGATTTTATAAATCACAGTAAGTATTTTATTAAAATTAATTATCCATGGTAAATCTAAAAGGGATATTTTTAATTGCACCTCTGTTTAAAAATTACGCAAACTTAAGACTCTCCTCTAAGTTACTTATTGCACCTCTAAATTTACTTATTGCATATCAGAAAAATTACTGTTGTACAATTAAACTACCTATTCATCAAAACATGTTCTATCACCCAGAACCGACTCGGGGCACTCCAAATAAAGTTGGTTAGGTTAGGTTAGAACTGTGACAATATCGCGCGCGAGCCGAGCGAGCGAAGCGAGCGCTAGATGATTATTCAGTTCAAACAGTTTTGCATACCTAAACCATAAAACTGATACTCTGTTTGATTTATTTAGTGTGCAATTCAGTATTTTTAAATCTAGTTTTGATTTGTTGTGTTGGTATAGAGAGAATTAATAGTATTAAATACATGCCAATCTAAAATAGTAATTGTGTATTTTATAAGGCTTTTATTATAAGTTTAAGGAAATATAAATACAAAAACAACAAGAAAAACCACACACGAAGGGTTCCGTAAAGACTTGTTGTAAAACCCTTTCAATTTTTAATTTTATTTGTTTATATATTTTTTTTTGTTATAGCGACAATACAAATAAGTTCTGTAAAAAATTCAACTGTCTTCTCTATTACGGTTCATGAGACTCTGACAGACAGATGGATGGAGGTAGGACGGACAACGCTTAGTAATAGGTTGGTACCCTTGGGGTAAGTACCCTAAAAATTACTTTCTGAATTAAATTTTGGAATTGAACCTGACTAAAAGCTATTTCCTTGCTGATTGCAGGAGGTACAAGTTTACTTGCCGACTAGAACCATTTGCTTATCATGCATTCTCTTATTCGGTTCGTATTATGAAGAAGCCCCAGAATAAATTGGTTCCAAGGATTTGTGAATGTGGTTCTGCGGAAACGAATACTAAAGAGCAAGGACATTTCCTAGTCTGTGATTGGCTCAATTATGTTTTAACATGTCTTGATGTTCTTGTTCTACAGTGTGTTCGGCGAGGTGCATTTTATTTAAGTTAATATAAATTAAATAATAGTAAGAAGCGCTCGTGGTGTAGCATGATTAGCCGTTCTTAATCGATCGGCAAAGTTAAGCTACCACCGTCGTGGTTGGTACCTGGATGAGTGACCGCCTAGTGGTATTTCAAATCGAGCGTTTCCGTGCTTCGGAAGGCACGTAAAGCCGTTGGTCCCGGTTATCACTTAATTGTGATAGTCGTTAAGCTAGTTGGATGCCTCCTAGGCGGCTTGAAAAATTCCAACAGTAGGTTACCAATAGCCTACCTCCACCGATCCGCAGTGGGCACGCGTGGTGGAGTATTGCCCATTCCCTTTCAACCTAATTTGTGAAAGGAGGCCTGTGCTCAGTAGTGGGCCATTATAGGCTGATGATGATGATGATGAAATAATAGTAGCTGAGCCAAATCAAAGTTTCTTATATAGGTTGTATAAGACCACTTTACGACCAAAATATTTCAGGCAAATGTATTTTTTTGGAGGTTTATTGTATGGTAAGTAGATTTTGACTTGATAATTATAAGCATGCGATAGGTATACACTATACACGTTAATAGTAAAATAAAAATTACTCGACAGACTGACCGACGGACGTACGGCATTAGGCGTAGGCTTATGGCCGATTTCAATAATTTACGGACCGTTATCGGTTAAAATTAAGACTTATATCTTTACTAATAATGAAGCAAAGACCTCAACGATTTGCATAGCATCCTCCCATATGGAAGTAGCTATCACAGGTAAAATAAGCTTACGAAATGATCTATATGCCCAGTTTGGCAATAAAAAAACCTACCATTGGTAAGCAAAACAATTCGTTTTGAAACCGGGCATTAGTAGATATAATACGTGTGTTATACACACACTGCACATACTTACACACGCGGCCACACCCATCACATAATCACTGTATTCGAATATTGATCAAGTTATTTAATCACAATATTGGTTTTTTTTAAGTTTTTTTTTTTTCATTTTATTTTTAACATTTTCTTGAATTTTTATGAATAACTTCAGATAGATTGTTCTGGCTCCTATAATACAGGACTTTCCTAGTTTAAGAGCCAGCGTTTATAAGTTTTGTATAAGTACAAGATTAATTATGAAGCCCGTATATGAGCTATATTTCCATCAACAAGCTATGACAGTTAAACTGGGATCAGATTGAACAATAATCTTACTCTGACTTTTGTTCCTAGACGAGGATCCCCCCTCCCTCCCACATTACTGATGTTGCTATTTACTACTAGCAACATCAGTATAAAGTATCAATTAATATTTAATTAAATTTCTAACTCGAACCGATTGTTTCAATTAATATTTCGACGGTATAATTTATTTCAGTTTGCCCAACTTAATTAAGTAGGTATTTTAGCCATTGGGTGGAATGCAATGTGAAAATAAATACTTCTGTGTTGTGATTACTGATTATAAACTATAAATAGTATAAATATGAATACTTATCTGTGTTTTAGTTAGTTCTATTTGCGTCGAATGGCGCGCAAGAATAAATATTTTTCATATCATATTTTTCATTTACGTATAACCAGATACTATATGCACCTATTTAACAGTAAAAACTTACATTAGTATAATCATTTTAGTATATATTGTAGCCAAGCATAATTATTTAAAACATTTTACTTAAAAAGTAGTGTTTACTTCCTAAATAAATTTATTTTAAAGGATAATGGGTACAAATGTATGGGACCTGGTACCCGTCCAACAGCAATATTTTTATATGGTTAGAAAGGTACTTTAGCGATTGTTTTGTTGTGTTGTCGGTTTCGAGCTATTTTGATTCCTAATTCTTATCTATTACTAGCTGCCTCCACTTTTTACACATTTCACCCAATTCCTGTTCACTCGGAGATAACGTAGCTTCCTATTAGTGAAAGAATTTTTGGAATCCGACTGCTTTGACTAATGATATATCCAGACGGAGCTACGAAGCTGTTTACGCGTCGATAAAATAAGCCCCTAACTGTTAGGGGCTTAATCATTTTCCCGTCTTCAGTGTCAGTCGAGACGTCACTGGGACACAACCAAATTCACCAAAATTGTATTGTTTCAAAATGTCGTTTTGTGTGATAAAAGTGTATAAAAACTACATGGGTCGATCTAGACCAACGAAAAAACTCACCTATCATCGGTAAGTAACAATATTTCCTATTAGTTTCTGCAATATAAGCCATTGAAATGTTTCGAAAATAAATATTTTGAGTAAGCGCCATTTTTTATGTGTTGCCTGTGCTGCCAGTTTATGAACTCAAAACTCCCATGGTAATATCAGTCAATAGTTAAATACGAGTATGTAGATACTGATATAAATCAAAAGCGACGGTGGACAAGTCGAATTTTTGAGTGGAAAGTCGAATGTTTTTTTTTTTAATACTAATGACGATTATGTCATGTAAGATAAGTAGTCGCTTCAGTAATGAAAAAATCAAAATGGGTATTAATTTAAGATTTTCCTCGAGCTAATTACGAATATCATTTTGAATTTCAAGATGGCGGACCTATTTTTTTTAAGTTGACGTGTTTGTCGTTTTCGGTTTTTCCATCATAGTCAGTGATGTATATAACCATGGATGCGGTCACCGGAACATTTTGTAAAATACTTCTTCATACAAGTAAACTGTACAGCCATCTGTTTAAAATCATTTGAACTACGTAGTGCCGCGTTGCATAGGCGTACGATGTAAACTTGTATATGTGCGTACCATGCACATTTTGTTTATTACATTTTTATTTAAGTCGGATATTACTAAATTAAAAAAATAAGGTTATTCGACACGCGTGTATGTAATATTATTGGAATTGCAAAAAATTCACAATTTAAAATAGTGTCCGCCATATTGAACTATTTAGTTATTGGTCCGATTGCTCTCAAAATTGATATTTGGGAGACTCTTGGACCATATAACATGAATCTTTGCTCAAAATTGAAAAAAAGTGGCCGCCATTTTGAACTATTTAGTTATTGGTCCGATTGCTCTCAAAATTGATATTTGAGAGGCCTTTGGAACATAAACCATGAATCTTATCTCGAAATTCAAAAAAGTGGCCGCCATGTTGAACTATTTAGTTATTCGTCCGATTGCTCTCAAAATTTATATTTGGGAGAATCTTTTACCAAATAACATGAATCTTTGCTCAAAATTCAAAAAAGTGGCCGCCATATTGAACTATTTTGTTATTGGTCCGATTGCTCTCAAAATTGAGATTTGAGAGACCCTTGGACCATATAACATAAATTTTTACTCAAAATTGAAAAAAAATGGTCGCCATATTGAACTATTTAGTTACTGATCCGATTGCTCTCAAAATTGATATTTGAGAGACCCTTGGACCATATAACGAGAACCTATGCTAAAAATTAAAAAAATGTGGCCGCCATTTTGAACTATTTATTTATTGGTCCGATTGCTCTCAAAATTGATATTTGGGACAGTTTTGGACCATATAACATAAATCTTTGCTCAAAATTGAAAAAAGTGTCCGCCATTTTGAACTATTTAGTTATTGGTCCGATTGCTTTCAAAATTCATATTTGAGAGAGCAATCAGACCAGTAATGAAATAGTTCAGTAGGGCGGCCGCTTTTTTCAATTTTGAGCAAAAAATTATGTTACATGGTCCAAGGGTCTCTCAAATATCAATTTTGAGAGCAATCGGACCAGTAACTAAATAGTTCAATACGTCGGCCACTTTTTTCAATTTTGAGTAAAAATGTATGTTATATGGTCCAAGGTTCTCTCAAATATCAATTTTGAGAGCAATCGGACCAGTAACTAAATAGTTCAATATGGCGGACACTTTTTTTCAATTTTGAGCAAAGATTTATGTTATATGGTGCAAGAGTCTCCCAAATATCAATTTTGAGAGCAATCGGACCAGTAAGTAAATAGTTCAATATGGCGGACACTTTTTTAATTTTTAGCATGGATTCACGTTAAATGGTCCAAGGGTCTCATAAATATAAATTTTGAGAGCAATCGGACCAGTAACTAAATAGTTCAATATGGCGGCAATTTTTTTTCAATTTTGAGTAAAAATTTATGTTATATGGTCCAAGGGCCTCTCAAATATCAATTTTGAGAGCAATCGGACCAATAACTAAATAGTTCAATATGGCGGATACTATTTTAAATTGTGAATATGTTGCAATTCCAATAATATTACATACACGCGTGTCGAATAACCTTTTTTTAATTTTGTAATAACTGACTTAAATAATAAGACTTTTTTTACAGAATACCAATTGATCCAATTTTAAGAAGCCAATGGATAGATATCATTCGGAGAAGCCGTAGTGAAGATCTCTGGACCTAGCCAAAAAAAATGTTTGACTTGATTTAACTCGATTTGCTTGTTTTGACTCAATTTCACTTGATTTCACTCGGTTTGACTGGATTTGCTTGATTTGACTTGGTTTGACTCGGATTAACTCGATTTGACTCGGGTTGACTCAATTTGACTGGATTTGACTCGATTTGACTTATTGACTCGATTTCACTCGGTTTGACTCGATTTGACTGGATTTGACTAGATTTGCTTGATTTGACTTGATTTGACTCAGTTTGACCCTGTTTGACTCGATTGGACTCGGTTTGACTTGATTTGACTCGATTTGACTCGATGTGACTTGATTTGACTTAATGGCGATGATAGCTCAGTGGTAGTGACGTCGGATACCGAGATGAAGGTCCCGGGTTCGAATCCTACAATGAGCTTGAGCTTTCGGTGAAGGAAAACATCGTGAGGAAACCATAGCACGGTGGTAGGGTACTTTGTAGTACCCGCCTGGCTGGCTACCACCCTCAAGTTGAAAATCTGTCGCCAAGCACCTTTCGGTGTGTTCCGATAGCTGCACTTGAGAGCCAGTTCCTTCTAGGCTTTGTGTGCTTACCACCTTCGGCCGCATCATCACTTACCATGGTGAGATTGCAGTCAAACACAGGCCTATAAACAGTAAAAAAAAAAAAAAAAAATTTACTTGATTTGCTTGATTTGACTTGATTTGAAACGCCAACGCAAATAATTACTGTTCGTTGACAGCAAAGTAAAAATAATAAGTATTAATTTATATCGGCGCCATTAATCTTATTCTTATTATCATGTATTATCCCGATTCCACTTTTATTTTCGGAGTTTTAAAGATATCGACACCGTAATATATTTTTCCCCATTTTCTTGGATTTTTTTCAAGAACTGGTAACTGGTATAAACGTCACTATGACAAGCAGAATGACGTAACGCGAGGATAAGATGTAGCAAAGTTGGCCACTTTTTAAAAGTCATGTAGTATGGGGATACTCTTTCTAGACATATATATTTTCTAAGTCCGACTGATAGTTCCAGATATAAGCCCGTTTAAAAAAACAAATAATAAAAAACAAACTTCTGCTTTCTTATATTAATATACATTTTATATTTATTGATCACTAATGCTGAATTAACGGTTTGTGAACCTCATTACATAAATTTATTTTTATTTCTTCTAAATAAGCCATATTCATACCGGGATAACTCCGAACGGACAACGAATTGGTAAAAGCCGTCATGGTAAATATTGTTCCTATTGAAAACACCTTTTCAATGACACTACAATATTGTTGTCGGAGGTACCAAAACGCCCATCATCCTGTTTACTATTTTTTCCTCGCAAGTGTGTTGAAAAACGTCGTAGGCCATGCGTGTGTATTGATCATTACACTCTCGGCTTCATATCGCGTTCGCCTGCGGCTCACGCGCTAAATACCGCCTCGTCTGTAATGACCAACTTTGCACACATGTATCTTAATGTACTATTGTATCTGCAAAGTGCGAGACAATTTTAGCTCCAATGTGCGAGGATTGATCCTCAACTAGGGCGAGCGGTGCGTTAGTACAAGATAGCCGTGAGTATCAAGTCAAACATTTCTTCAGAACACTGTCCGTTGTTTTACATGCGGTAGAACACACATAAGGGGCAAAGTCTCTCCTCAGTAAGGATTTATATATCTAATTAATCATGCTTGGTCTTATGTAGAACTTGTTACATTAAATAGAGTTTCATTTCTGATTTATAAACATAAAGTTACCATTAATGTACTTCTTTGTAAAGCAATAACATTTCTAGGTCCATGTTTTCTTTAAAATTTAAATATCGAATTTGCGCTGAAAATACGTTTTAACAATACGGCAAAAAAACATTAATTTTAAATATCGAATCACAATAAAGCTTGACTACACTTACGTCACTTCGAAATAATATCCTCTCCGTATGAAATACGAAAGTTTTATAAATCCTCATTTATATGTTAGCAATTACTCGGCGGCAGACAGAACGGCCTCAAGTCATTAATTTTCCACGCTACCCTAACCACGGGCAGGCGATAATGGCCCGTATTGTGTTGCAATAGGATTGCTTACACGTGTGAAAACGGTGTAGCGTCACAGAGCATAATAAACTTAAAGGCTCTTTCATACCGTCGCGTCGTTTGAGTGCTATTGATTTGAGTGGTACAGTTTTGTGAGCGATAAAATATTATACTGAAATGGACTGAGTGGATGCATTTACGGTATGGTGTTTAATGTTATTTTTAATGGCAGTTTCTTTTTATTTTCTTTTATGTCACCTTTTGTTATAAATAAAAATGACATTACACGTCTTTTAAATCTTTAATAGACATATTTCTAATTTGATACTATTTTCTACCACACACTTTTAAACAAAAAGTATTCTATGCTTTATTTAATTTCTGACGATTAAATGCAAATGAGTTTACCTTTGAAGACAAAATTAAGTTACAAACACGTACACAAATAAGCACGCATCACACACAACTTTTGCATTCAAATATTAGTACGATCCCAGAATTTCTAAATGATATAAATTATAAGTGTGAAACTAACCTGTCGATCTATCTATTTATTACTTTTTCACGGATTACTTCCTGAGTCCGCGATGTTGTATGAAGAACATAAGGGACAGTTTTATTTTATACACAAAATAAAATCAAAACAGTAACATACTTTCTCACCCGCTTAATAATCACTGCGAAATCGCACATCCAATGTGGGTGCACCATAACTTTATCACAAAACAGGAAAATGTTATGACAACACTCGCATGAGTGTCGCAACCAAACACAGCGGCCGGCCGGCCGTGTGTTGTGTACACAACATGCCTCGGTGTTTAAAACTTAAACACCCTGTAGCGCGACACTGATTGTGATTACACATCCGTGTGTACACTGCTTTAGGATTTTTTATTTATTTTTCTGCCGTACGAAATTAAAGACAGCATATTCAGTGCATCCAGTAAATTAATCCGTGCAATTTATAGTATGGGTGCTCGTGAATCATTAAAGGAATTATTTAAGGAAATAAACGTTATGACCGTACCATCACTTTATATCTATGAAAATATAATGTACATACGTAAAAACAAAGAAATGTATAAAACAAAAATGGAGACTCATAATATCAATACAAGACAAAAAGAGAAATTAGTTGTTCCGTATTTTAGACTAGCTAAAGTTCGTAAGTCATTTCTTGGCAATAGTGTGCGCTGTTATAACAAAATACCACTTGCGGTGACCAAGATGACTGATTTTAAATTTAAATCACATATAAAAAAAGTTCTGAAAGAAAGAGCTTATTATAAAGTAGCCGATTATATTGAAGATAAAGATGTCTGGAAGTAGGTAGCTGCACTCTGCACAAGTGCACCTTGCTCATACTTATACAAAAGCCAGTAGGTCAATAATTGTGTGTTTTGTATTTTTAAGGTTATTATTTTTTATTTATTTTCTTGTTCTTTTTTCGTCTGTATCTATGCTTAGGTATATCTTTTTTATTTTTAATTATTTGGAAAAAAAAAGCCAAACATAGTCAGATTGTCCAAAAAATATGACCTTGCTGAGTTTCTTGCCGGATTCTTCTCAGTTGAAGGCCGAGTTCCGAACCGGTGGTAACTTCAGTAAATTTGACCTTCATAAGTGCCCTTCTGGGGCCTAAATTGAATAAATGGCTTTGACTTTGACTTTGACTTTGAATGAAATTGTGCTTTCACTATATTAAGATGTTTTTCTTTTTCTTGAATTTAGGCCATGTAGGTATCATTCTACTATACAGGGTGGAAATTGGGCAAGAAACTGATTTCTTATAAAGAAAGGTGAAAACGCCTGAAATGGCTTCAGCCCTATTTCCACCTTGCTCAAGAAACCCCCGAGGTACCTGTTCCAGCAATCCGTTCAAGGGTTCTTGAGATATAAACATAATAACAGACGGACAGATAGAGAGAAGTCGACGTAATATGTTGATGATAAGTAAGTTTACATTTGACTTGAATATTCGCTCACTTGCTACGTTCCTTCAGTAACACATTAAATATAAATCGAATTAACTAACTTCCAAAACTAATTAACAGGTTTCTTAATTAAAATTTATTGAAGAAAGTATACAAGTGAATGAACAGTACGTTACAAACTTTACATAAATCTGTATAACATAGCTCAGTCAACAATTTAACATTCAAAAATTAATTTCACGTGTTCGCGTTAACGAGGCGACTTCGAAACTCGGTAGCGTATGGAAATAGAGCCCCTACCGCGTGCCCCTTTCAATTTAACTCGAAACTACAATTATTCAACCGATAAGTCGTTCATTTAATCCGTCAAGCACGTGACGTCAAAGAGTTAAACACAATTTGATTTGTACACGGGAATGTCGGATAACTGGTACTTTTTTGGTCAGTGAATAGCGATGAATTGTTTTTTTTTGTTTATTTGTCAAAATATAGAAAATGGTAAACGCTACAGTAATATTTTATAAGCGGATTAAACGTACAGCCTATGACAGTAAAAGAGATTGTTGTAATTACATTCATGTAACCATTGTTCTATTGCATGTCACAAACTGATGCATTACAAATGTTTTGCCGTAGTTTATAAGAGAGTAAAAAGTACGAAAAAAATATTATACCTTCTTCCATTTATCTCTTTTTAGTTTCCACTTTTCGTCTATACAGGTCGTTGTTTTGGTCAGCGACGAGCGACTCAGGGTCGATAATACAAATGATACTGGTGCTAAAAAAAATATAAAAAAAATACTTTATTTTTTTTTAATTATAAAAATAAATAAATAAAATTTTTGAAAATCACCTAATAAGCTAAAGTGTAGACATAACACTCAACGGGAGTGCGAGGGAGTAAAGGGGTGGTCCGATGGCGACTTGAGCCTAGCTCTAGTCTGTGCACGTGCCGAGTAACCATACTTTGCGGTAATTTTATTTCAAATTGAATAAGGTATTTCTCAACGCATTTACAATATTTAATGGAATTAAGTCCATTTTTGGGGAATATATTTCTTGTACTACCGCTCCTGGGACGCTTGTCGCCGACCAAAACAACACCCTGTACATATTTAATATTTATTTTAATCCCATTTTTTATATTTAATAATAACTTAGTTTAGGAGTTTTAAATGCTATCGGATAGATAGTCAAGGCTTCCATTTGAACCCTATCCACAATTTAACCAATATTTAAATTGAGATGTGAATTTATTGATATTTGAGTCGATACATAAATTTGATTGAGAACTCACTATAAACAAGAAGAAAACTCGGACAAATAGTAGTAGCAATCTAATCACTAATTAGTGAGCGGAACGAGACTATTGTTCGTGATATTTCGCAAAGCTATGTGGGATATAGCGTTCAGGATTTCAGAACAACCTATAACAAACGAATTGTCGTGATGATTACATTTTCGGATCGCGCAGGTGTGTTACTGCCTTATTTACTGACGACGAGGTTCTTAATTTGAATTTTAGTAACTGGCAGTTTTAAATAAGATGAATTTTTTTTTCGCGTAGCTACATCGAAATAACTATTAAACCAGAGCAGTAAGAAGCAAGGGAATAACAAACGCTGTTCACTATTTGCTTCCCAATATTTTCATCTTGGAGCCGAAAATACGCACACCTATGACGCAATTAGAGCTATGTCGGCTTCCAATAAAGATTACTTTTTGAAGTGGCAGTTGCTACGAAGAAATGGGAGGAAAAGAAGGTACTAGATACATCCTTATAATCTCGGTGGCGAAAACTTAGGTGGCCTAAGTGCCTGTTCAGAAGGGGCGATTCGATGAGCCGAGTCTCGACTCGTGCTCGGTTCGCGTAGACTTCTCAAGTTGTCTCAAAAAGTCTGTATTTTTTGTTTTGTAGAACGGTCAACATTTTACAAAAACCTTACTGGCAATTGACACTTAACTCAACACAGGAAAAAATCTAACAAATAAGATTGGATGCTATTCTGAAAACGAAGAAAAACTGCTCAAACTAGTCTACGGAAAAGTCAAGCCTGAAAAATAAACCTTATGTATAAGATGAGATGAGACATGAGACCAGGTTCAAATTCAATTGTTTTTATCTCGATTCTGAATGTGGCGTTCTCGAAATCCAATGATAGGTATCTCGGGTCTAACTCGTCGGTAGACTCACTTGGTATCATGTTTTTGAATTTGACTCACAGATTTTGCATCAAAGCCAGTGTCTCTAATCATGGAACTGTGTCACCACAACTTACTATACGATCAAGATAAAAAAAACGTCAATAATCTCAATTTGTCAACTGTCACTTGAGTACAACTCGTAAGAAAATTTATTTTTCATCTTTAGTGAACGTAGACCTTTTATCTAAGAAGCAGATTGTAAATTATACTTTACGTCCCTTGCGAGGAAAAGTATAAAAAACAACTAAGTATACTGAGCAGTGGCAGAAACCTACACAGCCAGAGTCTTTAGTATATCAAATAATTAAGTTTTTACTTACATGAGTTCTACTCACTTTTAAGTTTATAAAATCTGTGTAAAGGCACAGAATAATAGTATACAAGAAAGAGACCGTTTAAAATGTTTTGTGTAAGAAAACTGACAGGCAATTAGGCGCTTTAAAAAAAAAGGCCATATAGGTATTTATGCGAAAAAAAGGCGGAAAGCGAGTTTACTGCTTTTTCAGAAGGAATTATTTTTTGTATAATTTGCTTTTGAACTATCTGATTCTCTTACATGTCTATTCCATTTATTTTAGACACGCAAAATCAAAATCTTAATATTTAAATTATTTAATTATTTGTATTGAAATTTTAACCGGTTTTAAAAATTATTTATAATATTTTCTTTTCAGCTATGATGTGCCAAAATTGCGAAATAATTCCTATTCTTATTTTATCCCATAGTTAGTAGTAGTTACCTGTTTTGTAAAACTACTTATAAATCGATTGTATTTATTATTTGCTTGGTTGAATTACATCCCTGACAGTGACAAAGCCTAATGGATGTGCTGTTTGTACGTTTGTATGTTCGTATGTATATACAGGCGAACGCTTCGACATTGTTTGATGAATGAGTTGTCAATATGTTTGTTGCACGGACCTAAAAATATGCTCCGTTGTTCCCGCTTGATATTGTTAGAGAAACAAAATGGCGGATGGTATTTTTGATAAACGTTTAATGATTATGTAAATTGTGTTGGTATTTGTTTAAAACTTATTTAATGTGGTATTCGGACTTTATTTTATGGTTTTGATTGGAATTATATTATTAAAAAGGCAGGCTTTTTTCACATCAGTTTAGTCATGGATCCCGACTGTAGTACTAGCTGTCCCGCGCGGTTTCACCCGCATTCCCGAGGGATCGTATGTTTTCCCGGAATAAAAAGTATCCTATGTGTTAGTCCAGAACATATTCTATCTGTATGCCAAATTTCATCCAAATCCGTTCAGTATTTTTTGCGTGAAAGAGTAACAAACTACATACAAACTTTCACGTTTATAATATTATTAAGGATTTGGATCAACCATATAGATTTAGCCCCTTATACATAATCGCTTATTAACTAAATCAGTGTAATAGTGTGCCCCGTCTCACTCTTTCGATCACCAAATGTCACCTGTCAGATAAAGACTTCGGAAGTTTAGCTAATCAACGTTTGATAACTTTATTATGAATAAGGGGGTTAGTATCTAGTTATTAATTTCTAAATCTATGGGATCAACATACTATTCAACAAAACAGCCTAATAATAAAATATGATTTTGTCATTTGAAATTTCATTAAAATTAAAATAGGTTGGTACATTATGGAGGCGCTTTAAAAAATGTATGTCATAAACCTCTGAGCTTTTAAGCACAGGTTAGTACCCAACTAACCTTGCATCACATGAAGTGTTTACGGAGGCGGTTGTTCAATGAAACGGAAATTAAATGGGGAGGGACGCACGGATGGACACTACAACAGATCGAATAATTTGGTAAATTATTCAGGAAAGAATATAGCTAGAGAACTTGACGTCACAGTCAAGGAAGTCTTCGTGAGGAAACCATGATGCGTTGATGAACGTGTAATGGATAGGGTAGTATATATGCATAAAAGTACCTACCCAACTTCTTTGGTACTAGGCGCGCAGATCGTGAAAGAGACAATGTTTTAATAATATTAGCAAGTGACGCAAAAAAAAATTACCCTCATTTAGCGGTGACACCGTTGGTAAAAATTTTAAATGAAATAACTTGGAAGGAAAAAAATTATTGTCATTATTGCACGCGAGAGATAATGATCGCTCGCTATTGTAATGTAACTCGGTCGGTTGTTTACATATTTGACCACCCTCGATACTTCTGGTATGGACTTTGTGTGCTTACCACCATCGACCACATTTAAATAAACCGTGGTAAGATTGTGGTCAAGAAAAGCCTATTAAAAATGCGTCGCAAATCCAAATAATTTAAAAAGTAGTATGTATCACATATTTCTGGAATAAACGGCAGATAATATTATGACGCCATAAATACAAAAAAAATTGACGATAAAACATTTCGAAAATCCAGGCACGTTTAAAAACATTTTGTTAACAATACTTTTCCAACGTCTAAACTATAACAGTATTTATCACACACGGACAGACAATATTACTGCAGGTTTACTGCAGTAGAGACCTACCTAAATATATTTTCATGCTGTTGAATTTACCACCGGTTCGAAATACACTTAAACTATGAATACTCCTATTAAAATAATCTCACTGTATGTTCGTGATGTCATGGACGTGGGCCTCGACTAACAACCTGCTAGGGTTGGTTTTTTACCTAACCTAAGCATTATGCTGAGTTGTTATTGTTTAGTTTTTCATGTTTGTTCTGTTTTTATATTTTGTATGTTGTCATGAATAAAACTATTTTCTTTCTTTCTTTCAATAATAATTATAATGAATTTAACTGTACTATAAAAGATCCTCGATCTCTAGTATAGTACTAATTAGTCCATTAATAGAGTCATGGTGACATTTTTGTAACTGATTTGTGATGAAAGCATCGCAACAATAACTGCTAAAACATTAAAAAGAGTTACACATCACGATTTTAGTACAATTTTATTACTAAATTGTGATGTATGGAGCCACAATAGCTTGGCTATGTCACTAAATTGCGATTTTACTGCGCCAAACCCTGCTTGAGTAAACATGTATATCATTGTTATAGGACAAGTATGAAACACTAATTAGAGGTTCTAAAAAGTTCTCTCGATTGCTATAGTACTCACTTTTGCTGGTTGGGTATGTTGTTGTTGTACTGATGTTTATATAAATAATGTTTAGCTATTGGTAATTTGAAGACTGATTATTTAAATTACAACCCTACATTTATTTAAAAAATGCCCTAAAAGTAAGTTAGCAGCGACGTTGCCTTTTTATTAGTCTGAAAGGAAACTAAATGGCGATAAAGCTCTCCCTTCACTAGACTAACGGAACGAAAAAGAATCTCTGAAAAATTACCGGTACGTATTTTAGAGACTCTTAAATCTCTTCAAGCGTAAGATACGGTTTAATGCAGCTCAAGTAACTCTTCCCATGGGCCAGTCTGGTTTTATTTGTAGAGATTTGTGAATAAATTTAGAGCTTCAAAGTGTATTATAGGTACAGTCACGATCTTTAATTTGGGACCCCTTTAAGGTTGAATATCGTACAGTAAATCTTACAAACTTACATAATGAAATAGTAACATTATTATTTATTTAGTTTGAGCTTTCGACCTTATTCCATTATGTCTTCTTAAAACATATTTGGGAAATGGGTCATATACTAACGTTTTTGTTTATTATATAGTATATTATGGTGAAATATATTCATCTTTACGAATAAATTTCTTCAAATAACTTTACACATTTTATGGAAAATATGAACTCCTTGACACGTATTGTGAAATACTTCAAACGAAATGCAACGTCAGCAAATATTGTTAGAATGCTATGACTGTGTGAGAACGTGCAACTGCCTCATGGCTGCTCCAGTTTTAGAAGAGGGAATGAGTAAAAACGAGTGTAATATGACATTAGTTGATTAATTATGTATTTTTCAGCCATGTATAGCCAATAGTAAATAACTTGAGTATGTCAGACAAGCCATTTCTTGTACTCTAACACATAATGGTGTTCTCACCAATGATATTATAATAAAAAGAGGTAGATATCGCATTAACGCACGCTAATTGTTGCAGACAAATTCAGACAATTGTCGTAATTTTACTTAGCGGCGACATATAGCTATCTCTTTCTGTACCATATATTCCGTATTATCTATCGCATTCACCTAATGCAACAATAACTGAATGCCGATTAGTATGAGGGTAGCATATCTCTATTATAATATCATTGGTTCTCACGATGTTTTCTAACCAAAAGACTATTCAAGAACTAGCGAAAAATTCTAACTCAAGCCTAATGAAACCTATCTCGGTTTAACGTTCAATTCGACGCTTCTATTGATTGTAAAGTGCACCGTACAAACCGCAGTAAAAAACAAAATTCATAAAAGTGTTATGGAAACCTTTTTCGTGCCCGGCTCCCGGATATCCGGCTGAAAAGGTGAAAAGGGCAGCAAAATTGCTTCAAATCAGTTCCTTTTGTAATATTCATTGAGTTTTAGGCAGTTATGCTTCATTTCCGAACCCAAGGTTCTGGATTGTTTAAGGTTCCGTTATTGTTCTGAATTGTGTATGGATTTGTTCTGAGAAATAGAAGCCGATGGCAGTGAATGACGTCACATGCCTTAAACATACTTGTATTGAAAGCAAGAAGATTAATTAGCAATTATTATGTAATTTGAAACAAAAATTTCAATATTAACTGAAGGTATCACAAAAATAATGCCTTGCTGAGTTCTTGCGGAGTGTTCTCATTTTAAGTGTCATAAGTGCCTTATAATTTAAAATCTTTGTCTGTAACACCCTGAAAATAAGGAATAAATAAGTTCTTGAGAAAAATTACACCTGAATGTTGAACGCCCGAGCCCGCGTCCGCGTTGGGAAGCCAGCTTTATTTACAACCTCCCTGCATGCTTAGCGAAATAACGTGATGAGATTTTTCCAAACTAGCATATAGGGTTGGCACTTGGCACTTTACATATTTTTTTTATATGGTTGCAGGCTAAAAATATTATGGAAAAAGGTGATAAAACCTAAATAGCGGCACAAAGGTCGTGAATTCGGTTCCCATCCATAACAATTACTAACGTGCATGAACATGTATATTTTCTAATTATTACTGTAGCTTTACAAGCAGTACAAGTAGTACCCAAATGAACTGATATGGCGCGTCGTGAATCTTCGTTCGCACAGAAAAGAAAGTATGGCCCCGAAGATTAACGAAAGAATGCTAAAAACTTACAATCAACCTTAGATCACTTCTATAAGGTTCATAATACAGTGCAGCTGTTCCGTCTCACTCGCAAGTCACGCCCCTCCGCACGGCGCGCGCTAACATGGCGGCAGCTGCCGACCAATAGCGTTTCCCGCGCTTTGAAAATGTTGAGTTGGGTAATACCCTATATGTCCTAAATCGGTAATCTTGCGTCCTTTATACACGTTCTGTTTAGTTTGTAATCAGATCGCCGTGTGAAGAATTTCACAGGTAATTTATTTATTTAACTAAATTAATGTTAAGTGCCATGTTGAACACACAAAAAAACGTTAATTGCACCTTGTCGTATCCGGGAATTGTATCCAGAACTTTCAATCTCTTTTGAATACTACTTTGCTTTTATTTACAAGTCGAAAGCACTAAGTGGACATCGGGTAACTTCGTCAAAACTTTACAATCCATATTCATTTTGGTTTACTCCATTGTTTGATTTCATTTCGACAGTTTGGAAAAAATAGCCAATATAGTCAGATTGTTCAAAAAAAAAATATTTAAAAAATGTTACTTCGCTGAGTTTCTTGCCTGTTCTTCTCAGTTGAAGGCCGACTTACGAACTGGTGGTAACTTCAGTAGCTTTGACCTTCAATTGAATAAATGGCTTTGACTTTGACTTTGATAATACTGTCGAAATCTAAACTAGGATCATATTATTTCGTGAAATTTATTTTAAAATATTATTATTAAACCTGGATAGGCTTGTATTTGATCAAACTTATCATGTGATGAAGTAGCCGCAGGTTTTAAAAAACAAAGCCGAAAAGAAACTGGCTTTCTAGTGCTATTTTCATATACGGGGGTGCCCAATGAATTTTCTTAATGCTAAATACGCATTTTATAAAAAAGAAGTGTAAAAAATGCAACTAAAATATTTGTCCATTATCAAAATACTTCTTATTGACAACCCTGCATATAAATCAATCTATTGAATGGTTCCTTTCTTTAAAGTAAAGCGAACATCAGGGTTGTGCAAAATAAAACAAAAACACATCGCCCATATACCACAGCGCTCGCAGCCCTGGCGTATATGAAAATATTTTTTGTTAAAAAGAAAAGCTCTTGAGATATTGTCTATCTATCCACCTGTCTATATAGTTTATGTTTTTTTATGCTTTAGCTTTTATTTTTTCGGTTCGATCGTTTTAGGTTTTAGAATCTGCTGGATTAGTAATTTGCATTTTCTAGAAACTTTCCATTTCTCATAAAACGCTATTTAAATAAAAAACTGATTAAATGATCTCGAAAATAATATTAAAATTATATTCGCCAAAAGGTAGGCAAAGGTCTACACCATACAGCCTAGTCTTATTTGAGTTTTTCATTTTACATTGGTGAAATTATGAATGTGATGAAACGAAGAAAAAGAAATGTGAAAAAGCGAAACATTGTCAGATTGTAAATATTTATTATATTTAAATCTTGCTGAGTTTCTTGCCGGATTCTTCTCAGTTGAAGGCCGAGTTCCGAACCAGTGGTAATTTCAGTAAATCTGACCTCCATAAGTGCCCTTCTAGGGTCTAAATTGAATAAATGGCTTTGACTTTGAATATGAAGGTCAAGTTTGAGTAAAATGGTGGCCGTTCTACTAAATCTTTTCATCATCCATTTCCAATTCCATTGTCTTACACACACACGCTTTCCACTCGTCCGCTCGCTATGAAAATCCGAATGACAGTAACGTCGGCAATCCGATTGGTAGCTGTTGCGTCGTCAATCCGATTACTGCGGATACAGTGGACACACTGCCACAAAATTTATCCGTTTGATGCGATCCGTACGATGAATACGTTGCGGAACTGTGAACGCTTACCTTTAAACACCAAAAACCCAATCAAAACCACAGGCATATAATTATATTATGTCTGTGATCAAAACACGATAAAACGAAAACGGAATGTCACTTTGTAAGATCCTGCCAAAAAAAACGACTTCACTTTGAAACCGACAGTAAGGTGAAAAAAAACCTTGAAATGCAGAGATAATTGACAACAAATTTCTTTGAGAAAATTACATAACTATTTATTTCTACACATTATTATAAATGTCAACATGTCAACGTCAAATTCAAATTCAATTCAAAAAGCATTTATTCAATTTAGGCCCTGATAGGGCACTTGTGAACGTTAACAAATGGCTCTACACCGGTTCCAAATACAACTTGAACTGAGAAGACTCCGGCAAGAAACTCAGCAAGTCTTTTTTTTTTAAATATGTAAATAGAAGTATTACAATTACAAAATATATATAACAATAGCCTGCGAAGCGAACAATTAATTCAAATGCATTCTTGTCATCTACAAAATCAGAAACTTTATAGTACCCTTTCGTGCATAACTTTTGTTTAACTATCTTTTTGAATCTATGTATAGGTAGCTCTTGGATTTCTTTGGGTACTTTATTATAGAAACGTATACATTGCCCCTTGAAAGAGTTAAGGACTTTGCTGAGCCGAGTTAAAGGTACAGCAAGTTTGTGCTTATTTCTAGTGTTCAAACTATGAGTGTCACTATTCTTAGGAAAGTTATTTAAGTTCTTCCTCACATGAATAAGATTTTCATATATGTACTGTGACGACACTGTCATTATATTAATAGATTTAAACTTGTCTCTCAAAGAATCTCTAGGCCTTATTTTATATATTGCGCGGACAGCCTTCTTCTGCAGTATAAAAATTCTATTGATTTCGGCACCACTACCCCAGAGGAGGATACCGTAAGACATCAAACTGTGAAAGTAACTGAAATAAACTAATTTTGCCGTAGATTCGTCAGTGAGAGCGCGAATTTTTCTCACTGCATAAGCTGCAGAACTAAGTCTATCCACCAATTTACAAATGTGAGGGCTCCATTGTATCTTATTATCTAAAGTGATACCTAAAAATACAGTTGTTTCAACAAGATCCAGTTTTTCGCCTTTAATTACAATATTTGTGTCCGAATGTCTCACATTGGGTAGACTGAATCTGATACATTTTGTTTTTTTCTCATTTAGCAATAAATTATTAATAGTAAACCAATCAACGACTTCAGAAAGAGCATTGTTCACATCGTCAGAATTAAAATCATGTCTATTCACTTTGTAAAGAAGTGAAGTGTCATCAGCAAACAATACTATCTCATGTTTTTTTTCTACAAGATATGGTAAGTCGTTGATGTAAATGAGAAATAGAAAAGGTCCAAGGATAGAACCTTGTGGTACACCCATGGTTACTGATGACCCAGGGGATACTTTACCATTAACATCAACCTTTTGAATTCTGTCACATAAGTAAGAAATCAAAAGATCAAGTGCAGTGTCTCTAACGCCGTAGTGATGTAATTTGCTGATCAGTATTTTATGATGGACGCAATCAAAAGCCTTGGATAAGTCACAAAAAACACCGAGGGTGTCTCGTGAATTTTCCCAGGCGTCAAAAATATGTTGAATAAGCTCAACACCAGCATCGGTTGTTGAGCGACCCCTAGTGAAACCAAATTGTTTACTGTGAAGCAGTCTATTATTGAAATGTACCATCAATTGATTAAGTATAATTTTCTCGAATACTTTACTGAATGTCGGTAGTATGGAAATTGGTCTAAAATTTGTGGGGTCGGATGTACTACCGGATTTAAATAAAGGCACTACTTTACTATGTTTCATAAGATCAGGAAACTCACCACAATCAATACATTTATTAAAAATAACAGCTAAATGAGGTGCAATACAATCAATTATAGAGTTAATAAGTTTAACTGAAAGCCCCCATAGATCAACAGTGTTTTTCAAATTTAGAGATTTGAATGCTTTAATTATATCGCTAGAAGTAACAGTTGAGAATTTAAAGTCAACAGTACATTCTGTTACATTTTTCCTAAGTAAAGATACAGCGAGGGTGGGAGAAGAATTAAGAGACTTGGTAGTCGAAACTGGAATATTGGTGAAGAAAGTCTCAAAAGCGGCAGCAACATCTTGATCAGATTTGATTGATTTATCATTAATAATAAGTTGAAACTCATTATTACGTACTTTGAACTTTCCAGTTTCACTATTTATAATTTTCCAAGTCATCTTGATCTTATCTTGACTATTTTTAATTTTATTTCTTATATGTATTGATTTAGCCGCAGTACAAACGCATTTAAATGTTTTTGAGTAATTCCTTACATAATTTAGAAAAACAGCATCATGATTATACTGTTTTTCCCTATATAATTCATAAAATTTTCGCCTACTTATATAAATTCCCACCGTCGCCCAGTCATTGAAGACCGTATTAGATTTCCGTTTTACCGTTTTTGAAGAAAACATTGAATTATACTAATTTTTGGTTAAATTAAAAATTGAGTTATAAAGTTCATTAACATTATTATTACCGTAAGGTACGTGTGGTAATTTATTGACAATGTTATTTCTAAATTTTTCAAGGCGACTTTCACTCATAGGAACACACTTAATATCTTTTTTTATCACTTTTTTTCTAGGCATATGAAATGAGACCAGCTGGCCACAGTGATCAGAACTTAATTTACTTATTATTGACTTTGTTACTGGCTGTAAGTTAGTAAAAATATTATCAATGCAAGTTGCTGAAGTGGCAGTAATTCTAGTTGGTTCTAAAAAAAGATTTACAAGATTGTAGCACAGAAAAAGTGATTTGAGTTTATTACATATCGCATTATCCTCCAACAAGTTTATATTAAAATCTCCACAGATTATTATATTTTTATTCATACTATTTAGTTTACACAAAGCTTCATCCATACATTTTTCAAACAAATTGAATACTGCAGTAGGGGGTCTGTATACGCTCATGACAATGAATTGCTCAAGCTCTACATATGCTATTTCTATAGTTCGCTCAATAGATAGGCTCTGAATATCTATGCGTTCCTTAAATTTCAAATTGTTTTGAATTATTATTAGTGAGCCACCATGAATAGAATCTTTTCTATTGAATGAACTAGCAACCTGGTGCTTACTAAAGTTAAACATGAACTGGTGGGCCTTTAGCCAATGTTCAGTGATACATAAAATGTCAATATTATCACAGTTCAGAAATAACTCTAGTTCTAATTCCTTGCCCTTAATTCCTTGTATATTCTGGTGTACCAGGTTAATATTACTTTTGTTACAGTTATTATTATACTTTTTATTACTCTTTATATCTAATGATAATGGGCAGGATACACTTATAATTTCATAGTTATTATTCTTATGACTAATGCTAGAGGTTGCCTCTATTGTCACATGTTCTAATTTAAATTACTACTTGTACTTGGAATAGGTTCCAATGAATCCAATCTATTTGGAATAGCTTCCAATGGTTGTAAATAGCTGTGCTGCTCAATAGAAGCAGCCGTCCGAGTAGCCAAACAATTGGCTGAGTTAATATAATATGATAGCGATTCTGCTATTTGTCGTTTGTGGTATTTTGGAAGATAAAAATTATCTTCTGTTAAATAATAATAATAATTCAAATTACTTAAATAACTATTAATATCAATCAAGTGAAACTTATCACTATGACGACATGTCAAAGTGTGTAATGTCATATTTAAATTGTGTCTATAAATATTTTCAGTCTGTGGCAAACTTTGAAGAAAAGGGAATGAAAACAAAACTATATTTTTTACATTTAATTGTGCAAGTGTACTAAAGTATTGTATTAGACTTTGTTTGTCCACATTTCCCCTTCTTCCTATAAATATTATCAATGTAGTATTATTATTAAATGAACTGCTATTAATTCTATCTAATATCTGACTATAAGAAGCACCGGGCATACACATATTAGTTATAGACTGGCCCAAGCAGTGACTAAGTAATATTCCCATATTTTTTCCTATTTCATCACTAAACATTACAATATTATTTAAATTATTTAAATCCTGTTTACATTTTGGGATGGAAGATTTTGTAGGATTTGGTGTGTTACATTTATTTATTGTGATATTTAACAATGGAGTTGGACAATCGGACTTGGAGGAGCTAGATGGAGTTTTTAAACAATTACAATTGTTTACAAGGGAATCAAATCTATCAGCATTTGCTTTAGACCCCTCCACCAACTCATTCATGGCCAGAATGTAGGAATTTATCTCTTTCTGACAAGTTTCATAATTAGTTGAAAAAAACTTTAACCTATCGTTTAAACTAATAATTTCAGCCTGGAGTTGCATTGTATCCGAGTTATATTTAGAAATGCCTTTTTCATAGTCTACATGGCAGATATTTACTTCTGTTATTAAGTTTAAACGTTCCTTCCTTAATTTAATGTTATTACATACAATCTTATTTTTTTTAATGAGATTTTGTGTTTTTTTTATTAAATTTTTGATTTTTATATATTTCTTAAGTTTATTTTTACTACATTTAATTATCCGCACTGCACCATTCGAAACAATTGAATCTTCACATGTTAAATCTATTGTGACAGTGGGTTTTGAGCATTGGACCGAGGCACCAGAAACCAAACCCGGAGCTGGTCCGACCAACTCATCAACAACTTCAACAACTTTTTGGCGTATAGCGCGGGAATCAATGCATATATTTCGATGTGGTGTTCACAGCTATCTCGGTTCTTATGTAACGATTATTTATGTATCATACTCCGTGACTATATGTAAGGAAACTAAGAAGTGGCAATTTTATTGACACTATGAGAGATGGAATTAATTCCAAGCGGCTGGAGCAAGCAATACATACCAACTTCGGCGACATCATATCCAATTATCACTGACTAGCTTCTGCTCGCGGCTTCGCCCGCGGTCTACAGGAAACAAATGACATATTTTTCTACAACAATAAAACAACTTCATCCCGCTTCGAGGGTGGAATTATTAAAAACGCTGAGACACGTATAGATTAATTTTCAATCTTCAGCCTATACACAAAATTTGAAGATCCTAACTTCGAAACTGATGGACTTTCATAAAAACTTTCATCCCTAATTTTACTCCCTTAGGGGTGGAATTTCGGAAAACCCTTTCTTAGTGGATACCTACTCTTCAAAAAGAATATACCCTCTAAATTTCATGTCTCTAGGACTGGTTGGTTTAGGCTGTGCGTTGATATATCAGTCAATCAGTCAGTCAGTCAGGACTTTGAATTTTATCTATGGAGTGATTAAAATATGTGCTTGACTACAAAGCACATATTTTAATTGATATTCAATTAAATCTTTGGTGCCAAAGGAATTTAGATGCTACTTATAATATAGAAACCCGGAATTAAAAATAAATTTGATATCAAATGTATCACACGGCTATCAAATCAGTGAAATCTGAACCAACCATGCCAACTGGCCCGTAATTAATACATCGGCTCGCGGTAAAAAAAAAAACATCAATTGTTATTATAGGACGCGCGTCCCTCGCGAGAACCAACGGTAGATTACCTAATTATACTATACAGTATACCTCATTATTATATATATTAGAGTTTCCTATACAACAGTCTAAACACAAAAGCAAAAAAAGATCTCAATATATTATAGAAAGCCATTCAAAACCATCTAAAATTTATGTTTTCCTTTGAATGATTTTTAATGTCCGTTGCAGGTCTCGTTGGTCCATCCATAAATCATAAATTCACTCAAATCAAATACCTTTTCTCACCGGAGGAGATATTTAATTACCTCTCCCGGAATCGCTTGGTGATACAGCTAATAAAATAAGTGAATTAAGATCGGTCGCTGCATCACACTAATGAAGTTCTCTTTAAGAAGTAGAGATTTTGATATCATTAACGTAGATCCAGAGGTAGTAAATATACATTTTGTTATGATCTGAAGATATAAGAGTATTCCTAAACGGAAAAGACCGCGAATATCGCGATTGAAATATTGTATGGAATATTATCGATAAAATATACTTGATGCAAATTCTCGTTGAGTCAAATCTTTAGACTTCAGAATATTTCAAACCGGTTTGCACTAAAAATAATATGAAAGGGGAATGAGCATAAAGAATAGCGTTTAAAATATGCATTTTTAATCAACTCTTAGGGAACTCCGTGTCCACACAAATATAGTTGTGAGGAATCAGTTATTTCTTATTTTTTCTTTGTAATTAATTAGGTACTCATTTGTCATTTTAACTCAACGATCATGTTGAATGCCTCAGTGATGATCATGGGTTTGAATCCTACAATGAACTGGAAAGCATCAAGAGAAAATCACAGAACGTGGTAGGGTACTTTGTAGTACTTATTTGGTTGACTACCAAAAATCTTTCTCCAAGCACCTGCTGCTTTTTTATTCAACTAAGTCGGTAAACAAGCATGTGGCCCGCCTGATGGTAAGCGGTTACCGCAGCCATATGGACGCTTGCAACAAAAGAAGCATCGCTCACGCGTTACCGACCTTTCCCCCCTCTATGAGCTCTGGTGACCTTACTCACTTATTTATCACCTTACCATTTTAATATCCCATAGAAAAAAATTATGAATTAACATTTTAAAATATATAAAGAATAATAGCTTAAACTACCTACTTCAATTTAAAGTCTTATTACTCCTTGCAGCGTCTGTCATAATTTTACAATCCTAACTAGTATTTATGAAGAGAGTCCGTCCTAGAACTCAGTCTAGGTTTCGCCAGTTCTTTATGGACTTAGTAAAAGTTTATATTAGCTGCGAGTTCCAAGTTCGCGATGGTATTAATCTTTTAAATAAATGAGAATGTGGCATTATATAAGAATGTTATGTATTATGAGATCTATAGTATTTACTTGTACTTTTATATTTTGTAAATCTTTTCCTAAAGTTGAATGAATGAAGTTCATCATATTTTTACTCGTCTTATCTAACTTGAAAAAAAGGTGTTTTGATTCCCAAAGAAAAAAAAAATATAAACATCTGAATTGATAACCTCCTCCTTTTTGAAGTCGGTTAAAAAACGAAAACATTTATAGCACGTTATTCTAGTGTATGTCTAGGTATCAGGCAGGACTAAGCCTTTCTTTCCCGCTGGGCAATTTGGGCAAATTCCCAGGCCCCGCGATCGGCGCAGCGGGGCCCTCCTAGTTCCTGCTAGGTCACTAATCGACTATAATACAGATCCATTTTCTCGGTAATCCAAACTTATAAAATTTATCACGGAGGGCTTAAAATAATTAAGCGCAAATGATGAAGTAAAATAGTAAAATACAAAAATCCAATGTGAAATTATTACGAGACAAAATTATATTTGTGGCTTTTTTCATACAGTGTGCTATGCAACCATCTGCAAAATAAAGTATGTATAAAGAGTAAGTGATGATTTGGCTAAACATGGTATAGAAAGCTTAGATAGTACCCTTCTCTCGTATCTCTAGTGCTGCGAGGAATTATTGATAGGTTTTCACCGAGATTCTATAATGGGTACTAAAAAGATCGCTACAAAAAATGGACAGATCTTTTTCTCTGTATATTTTCATACTCTTTGTTTTCTGGTGCCCATTGATATTAAAAATGAAAAAAACATGTATATACCTACCACAGCTTATAAATCAGTGAATTAAAATAATGCGTGATATCAATGAAATTCATGCCGATTTTTAAATCGAAGATAAAGCAAAACATTCAATTGAAATTTTAATTGATGACGGATACAAAAAGTAATTGAAATGGAATGAAAACACAATAAAATTCATCGAGAATGCAATTAAGGATTATTTATGTGGTTACAGGTATTTTCTACATTATTTTTTATAACGCAACGCAGCTGCTTTCACTCATAGAACCGTTTTGCTCATAGTCCTTTTAGATTTAGCTGCACATAATTCCAGAACATGATTATGATAATCATGTTCTGGAATTATGTGGCATAAACATATTATTTTTTTGAACAAATCTTTTCACGTTTATCATTCTCCATTAATAAATGTTAAAAGTATGAGTTTTCATCAGGTCTCTTAGGGACTAGTTAAAATGCTGCGCTTCGTTCCGCAAGCTTGCTGAATGCGAATCATTGCTAAAAACAAAAAGAGGTGCTTGCATTATCTATGGCCGTCTTAATAGGCCATACAGCCCACATTCAACTAAATATCAAAAAGAAACAAATAGTGTGAGAAGGTCAGGAGACATCTTCGTGTTAAAAGTGACTTACTTCGAAATAAAAATACACCGCTTTGCATCGCCTTTGTGTTATTTTAAATATTTAGTAGTGAACATAAAGTATTGTGCTTTCTTTAATTTTACCGTCATATATATCTTTAATATTATATAATATATTTTTGAGTTTCAAACATTTCATAAATATTTGTGCGTGTTTAAATGAAAATTATTCTGTTGAAACAGACTGCTGCATGAACCGGTTATTCATTATTAATTTGGCTTTATTATTGTTTCCATGGAAATACTGAAGGGACTGAGTCGAAACTCCAGCCATTTCTGCATCTTATTTACAGAAAGTTGTAGTCAAATTAACTGCCTTTGAATGTTGGTGTATATCTATATAAGATAAACCGACCGACTGATACATAAGCGCGCACTTCAAACCGTAGAGTATAGAATGGTTTTTGTACGGTTCCGTACCCAAAGCCTCTATTACTAAGCCTCCGCTGTCCGTCCGTCTGTCTGTCAGTGGGCTGTATCTCATGAACCGTAATAGACAGTTAAAATTTTCACATAATGTGTATTTCTAATGCCGCTATAACAGCAAATAATTAAATTAAAAATGAAAGTAGGGCCCCCATACAAGAAGTCTTAACGGAACCCTTCATGTGCGAGTCCGTCTCGTACTTGGCCGGTTTTATATACATAATAACATTTTAGGTTTTTCGGTACGCGGACCGAATAAAGAGTGGGTCGAAAGAACTAAAGTATATCAATATCAAATCTTTTATAATACTATATTTAATAGATCACTTTTTAAATCAAATCAAAATCATTTATTCAAATAGACCTTCGCAGGCACTTATGAAAAGTTTGTCTCTAATACTTCTAATACCGGTTCGGAAGGTTGCATTTGCTGAGAAGAGCCGGCAATAAACTCAGCACTTACTCTTTTCAAAACAAACTTAGATTCATTATTTTGTCCGTCCGTCTGTCACCCGTCAGTACATCTGTCCGTCTATCAAAATCCTTATAAAGGTTTATTCAATATGAGCCCTAATGAGGCACTTACAAACGCTACAATTGAACGCACTTGTCAAAAAATTCAAAATCATTTATTCAAATAGACCTTCGCAGTCACTTATGAAAATTCTGACTCTAATATCATGTCCAGTCTTCTATTTCAGTAATCTAAACTCCAGCATAATTAAAAACGTTAACAATCATCGTAAAAACTACAACATGAGAGTTCCAAGAAGGCATCTGTTGTAATTACTTCTCTCTGTCTGTTGATCCGCCAAAATTACACGACGCGTTTAATGTGGAAGAGCTTTCTTCATATGAACTTTAATGAAAGAGAACTTAATTACTTGGACTTACTTATTAACTTGGCCGTATAACTTAACCACTCCTATGAGAACAGATTTTAACTTAAAAGTGTAAAAAAATCCTCAACACAAGAAAGTCATTTATTCAGTTTAGGCCGTGGTTCCACTCTTCAGGCTTACTTGCGTACCTGAAGGGTCTAATACTAGGATAAAATCTCTATGTGTCCTATTTGTTCATATTCTGTCTGTGAATCATATTCTCATCAAAATCCGTTCAGTTCCTTATGCCTAATTGAATCACAAACATCCTACTTCCTACTAATATTACAAATCGAAAGCTTTAGAGTATGGATATATGTTTGTTACATTTTCACGCAAAATCTACTAAACGGATTTGGATGAAATTTAGCACACAGATAGAATATGTTTTGGATTAATACATAGGATAATTTTTATCCCGGGAAAACATACGATTCCGCGGGAATACGGGTGAAACCGCGCGGGACAGCTAGTCTAAACATAAAATTTCATGCATTTTTCATGCATTTAATGAAAATTGTATTACGTTGCCATTCCAATGAACCAAAACAGATTCTAGTCGAAATTGGACACGTATTTGTGCCAAATTATTCATCGACTTGGTGGAATCGGTTTTGCGATGACCAAGTGCCGAGGCCTGAATTCCCAAATGCTCAACATCAATGTGTCAAAATCATTGGAGTTGCAAATAGGTAATGGACGTACGTCTGATGACTAGCCAATCCCCGGTGCATTCATTCAAACTGCTGCAAAATATTTTTACAAATTTATTTTTATATTGGTTGGTTAAGGGTTATGTAAATTGAAACGGACATACCACTAAGGTCTACTTGTATCAATCTGGGTTGCCTTAGTTAACTCAGAGTTGGTTGCTTAACTGGGGTAAAAAAAAAACTGTTTATAGGACTGTGTTTGACCGCAATCTCACCATGGTAAGTGATGATGCGGCCGAAGGTGCTAAGCACACAAAGCCTAGCAGGAACTGGCTCTCAAGTGCAGCTGTCAGAACACACCGAAAGGTACTTGGCGACAGATTTGCAACTTAAGGGTGGTTGCCGCCAGGCGGGTACTACAAAGTACCCTACCACCGTGCTATGGTTTCCTCACGATGTTTTCCTTCACCGAAAGCTCAAGCTCATTGTAGGATTCGAACCCGGGACCTTCGTCTCGGTATCCGACGTCACTACCACTGAGCTATCATCGCCTTAATAATAGTATTATGTCAAGATAGCACCTAAAACCTAACTCTAAGTTAATTAAGATAACCCAGGTTGACGAAAGTAGGCCTAAGTACTTCATTATTGAAAGCAGAAAAAGTTTTAGCTGCTCATTCAATTAAAATGTAATATAGTAACTAACACCAAAACGCCTATCTCATACAAATGCACTATCGAATGACGTTGCAGTTTTGACCATAAAGTCATTTAATCTCATTTACTCGTGAAGATGACGGTTAAGAAAATTGCGTTTAAAATAATTTATTCATTATTGTCGATAATTATTATTAATATGAATATTCCGAGTCAGTGGGCCCACAGAGCACTTAAAGGCCGCGAATGCAATTGAATCTGTAAGTCCGCTTGTCCGACCATGACGTAAATATGGTAATCCCGTAATTTTACAGAAAATCCAATCATTGATTCTTGATTTCAATTGCACATTTTTTATTCAATAAATCGCCGATGTTATTACATCGCTCATACATTTTCTCGGACAGTATTTTCTTCAATTCAACTCATCGAATTATTTTACATTTATAAGCACTAGCTGTTCCCCGCGGTTTCATCCACGTTCCTGAGGGATTGTATGATTATGAGGGAAAAAATAGTATCCTATATGTTAGTCCAGAGTATAATCTATCTATGCACCAAATTTGATGCAAATACGTTCAGTAGTTTATGCGTGAAAGAGTAACAAACATAATAATTATTCATAAATCATACCATAAGCACGCAGATATGCGTGCTGATTCGTCATTTTACAAACGGCTTCGGCATTTTATGAACGCTCGCTGTTTTGAACAATTCTGATGGCAAATTGTAAAATGCCTCGTGATTTTGTGAAATGACGAATTATACAATCTGCCGACGACATATACCAGAGGTATAAAAAAACCATTGCTTTTTCATAAAGTATCAATATATTTCAAGGAAAACCCTAGGAACCTTTGTAATATGTCGTATTCTATATCATGTCCCTTTGTACCTAAAACTATTTTAAGATCTAGGCAAGCAATTTAAAAGGATACGGGTCTTAAATCGACCGGCGATTCGGTCTGTCACGGTCATTCTGGACTCGATCTTACCCGTCTGAGCCGGGTATCCGGGTGTCCGGTGTCCGGATTGTGGACTTTAGCCTGTCAGACACAATGCTTCATCCGGGTAGTAATAGTTTCCCGATATCCGAACAACGAAGCAAAATGAAATTGAAATTTTAATCTAGGAATTAGTTGCTTTCGCGTGAATTGAATTGTTGTTAGGGGAAGTCCGGGACGAAGTACAATGAGATGATGATGAGTAGAAACTAAAAACTATATTTTGAATATTATTTTAATTTTATATAAGATAAAATCAAAATACATCAATCTATTACGATTAGCATAACTTACTAGCTTAGCATACCTAATACTTGAAGGGCCAGCTGGCGCAGTACGCGCCGCAGATCGTGGATTCGATTCCCGCACAGGACATGCATTTGTGTGCATGAACATGTCTGTATGTCCTGAGTCTGTTTGTAATTATGTATATCAAGTATGTATTTACAAACAAAAAGTAGTATATGTATGTATATCAGTTATCAGGTTTCCATAGTACAAGCTCTGCTTAGTTTGGGATCAGATGACCGTGTGCGAGGAATGTCCCAGGATATTTATTATTTATTTATTTATTTGCTTTTTATAAGTATCATACTATATATACCTATATACGCGTATGAATACTTTAAATGAAAAACTTTGCCTCCTTATGTGTTCTCTACCGCTTGTACAACAGGCAGTGTTCTGAGGAAATGTTTGACACCCACCATGATGCCCACGGCTACCTTCAATATCGGAACCGTGGTATCAAATTGTAGAATAAACTCCTCGACGTTTTCTCAACGGGATTTTCAAGAAGGGTGTGAAGATAATTTTAAAAGTAGTACAACTATTAGGTAAAAGTCTAACCTACTCTGATCTTTCTACCAATTTGTAGTAGAATCCACTGCACTAGTTTTTAAAACCACCATATTATACATTTTGACAGAAATATGTGCGTGCAACATGCACTGCCTGTAAATTTAACAGTATGACTTGCTTTATTGAATGATGAAATTCACAAACTGTTTGAAAAAAATGCTTATACTGCTACTAACAATTATAATAAAACTTATGTTTATAGAATGAGGGCTATTATATCTGTGGCCACCAGATTATGCCTTAGTGCTGCGCAGTCCAGCTTTGTTCCGAAAAAAGGAGGATATTCGTTTCGAAAGACAAAACTCGCCTAAAATCACAGATATACATCTAAATAGATGACGCGAGTGTATGTACTTCGCGTGTCAAAATCTGTGCAAAAATGGAGCACAATGTTCTTCTTTTGAAACTGTTTCGCGCGGGCAGCAGGGAACGCCTAATGCTGGTTTCTCGCATAAGGCTGCATGTCCTCGAGAGATGTGTAGCGAGGGATATGTTTAGCTGACAAATAGGATAGCATCATTTTCACGTTAAAAATCGAATGCCAGCCTAACTAAATCAACATGGTGACATTATGGTAGGTACAAAAAAAGTTACAGGCCTGGTTTTCATACGGATGAAGGGACTTGCGTTATCTATTTAGATTTATGTCTATGCGTGGTTGGTAGCGATTCGCAGGTATATCTGCCATAATTAATCAGGAATTGCACAATCTTCACAACAATCATTAATAACTTGTGAAAATCTGCTATGGAAATCTTGCAAACAGTAAACTTTCAGTACATAATGATATTTCTAGAGTACCCGACTCTACACTATACTCTATTTCACATAGGATGAGTCGTCAAGGTCAAGGGTTTTTTACCAATATCTAGTGAAATTCCATTTGATTACTCTGAAATAATATTCACAATATTTCGTAAAACCTAGCTCTATCATAGTATTCCTTTATTATATCGAAATGAACATTAACCATTGAGAAATTTAATAAAATACCATGTGTCACCGAACTCATGTTATTTGAAATAGACTATAGCGCCTCTCGAATACAAGTGCGATATTGAATCGTAACAAAATATACTAGAAAACGTTTCTTGTGTAAAGATGTTGGCAGTCAAGAAATTGTTTCAATTTTCAAGTTATATTTGTTCTGAGTCTCTTAGGAGGTCACATTACGTTTGTAGTCTGGAGCTCAAATGTATTAGGTTTTCTTTACGTAAAAAAGCAAGAGAAAATTTATAGGATTTTTCCTTGAGTACCTATTGAAAATAATGGCAAATATTCTAATGTTATATTAACAAGAATCATATTGTTTTGATATTATTAATCTTCTGACTTAAACTACCGTAGAGTTAGACACAGCAATAAAACATGTGGTAGTATACACATGAAAAACCCAATAAAATCTGTCGGAGCTGCTATTCTCTGGGCCGAAATGAAAAAATGCTGATTAATGACTTTATCACTAATTGAGATTCGTTTATAAATGTAGCCTTTCATTTAATTTGCTGCATCTCTATATACGACACATAACAACTCTATACTGCTATTTTAATTGAACAGAGATGGTAATGATACAGTAGTACCCAACTGATATGGCGCGTCGTGAATCTTCGTTCGCACAGAAAAGAAAGTATGGCTCCGAAGATTAACGAAAGAATGTTTAAAACTTACAATCAACCTTAGATCACTACTATAAGGTTCATAATACACTGCAGCTGTTAGTTCCGTCTCACTCGCAAGTCTAGCCCCTCCGCACGGCGCGCGCTAATATGACGACAGCTGCCGACCAATAGCGTTTCCCGCGCTTTGAAAATGTATCTTCTGCGCAGGTACATCGGTAAGCCATATTAGTTGGTTACTACTGTACTCCCTTGTTGACATTCAATTTGTGCATACAACCATTCACCCTAAACGCATATATCTTCTTGTTTCCGTCATGGGTAATTCGAATTTACAATCAAACAAACTACAATTCGACTGATGTTGGCAAGGTCGTGTATTGCCGATCCTGGAATAATCTCTTCACATGCTACATGAAGAACCACATATTGTTCTTGTACTAATTTATTTCTTAAAGCGATTATCTTTGCGTCCTATTCTTTTTCGCACATATATGAGTTTATACGCCAAATAAACAGCTGATTAACATTCTCCTTAACATTCCAAGAGCTTCGTGCACATAGTAAGAGAGACTTTGAGTAACAAGATACTGTTTCTTGGCTCAACAATTGACTGTGAGATGCTGCTTTGGTATTCTGAAACGTTTTTGACAGCAACCGACGACGACTCCGTTGTGACGGTTAGTCCGGGAGGTAGCGTTGCAAACACAAAAGTCATAGTAAGCCGGCTGACGTTGAAATGTATAGTTGATCTTATATGACTAATAAGTGAACCGACCGTCTGCTCAAGTAAGTGCTCAAGTCTTCTACATCCGTCATCAGCCACTCCCAGTAAAAAAAAAGACATAGTACGCCGGCTCAAACTTGTTTCATAAGTATTTGACATAATACTGAGCTGAAAAAAATCGTCTGCTGCATGGTGGAGGGGGGAACACGCGTCAGCTGCTCGCATGAATTTGTAAAAAAAAAAGTTTACCCCTGCCGTAACCTTCCAATCCTAAACCCACCGCGGGTGCATCGCTGATGCGTGGTTCACATATTAGTCATTCAAGATCTATTGAAAAAGATGGCCATCGATCGGCATATTAATACTACCTAAAATGCATCAGTACCTCCCGGACTATTGCATGTCGAAACAATTGAATACTTGAATAGGTCAAAAGAATTAAAATGGGCTGGAAGGTGTATTGTAAACATCAACTGCGCTCTGCGAGTGGATTTCATTTATTTTAATGATCTGAGTCGTAATCCCAAGCTAAGCAAACTTATGATATGGAAACTAAATAAAGGCTAATTTTATTTCATATTTTAGTAAAACTTTAATGTACTGAATATACCAATTTTAAAGGTTTAATATGAAGGCTATTCATTGGTTTAACTTTATCTTAATATTACGACTTAAACTTCACAAAAAGAAAGCTAGATATAGCGCCCATATATTGAAAATATTGAAACAATTAACATTTTTTCACGAATAATGTTTAATAACATACTCGTATGTAAGTACATACTACTAAATTGACGAGGTATTTTTTTATAAGAAATAATAAAAATAAGCCAGATATCAAAGACTTCTATATAGAATTTGGAAGAATTTTAGCATTTCCAGTAAATAAAAATGCATTGACTTTGTAGTGCTGTGCACAATTTAATCAATGTTTATTTCAACAAGAATAGTTAAAGAATTACTCGCCAAAAGTCTCAACTGTTGAGCTTGACGACGTTTTTCCAAGATATCTTCATCATTGGCTGATTTAAGGATGCCCATAATATGACTTATCCGAGCTGCAGATATCTGAAATATGTATACCAACTCTGTAACCACTATAAAATTAGTATCATCATCATATTCTGTCACGAGATGTCCTCTGCTGAACTGGGCCTTTGTTTTTGACTGATTTCGACAAAGAACAGTCTTGGATTTATAATAAATAATTTGTAATAAAACATACTTACTTCAAATATCATAACATTACACAGAAACTATCATAAATGAAAGTGATCCACAAAGTGACAGGTTTTTTTTTATAATGGATACATAATACGACCTTAATAGGAGCTTCCTAAAATTAAACATTAATTAATTGACCAATTGAAAAATGTAGCACCGCACTACGAATGTATAGAGAATAGACCGCGACGACGGACGTCGTCGTCGTCAGCTGTCAAAAAAGAACAGCTTTGGTATTCTGAAACGTTTTTGACAGCAACCGACGACGACTCCGTTGTGACGGTTAGTCCGGGAGGTAGCGTTGCAAACACAAAAGTCATAGTAAGCCGGCTGACGTTGAAATGTATAGTTGATCTTATATGACTAATAAGTGAACCGACCGTCTGCTCAAGTAAGTGCTCAAGTCTTCTACATCCGTCATCAGCCACTCCCAGTAAAAAAAAAAGACATAGTACGCCGGCTCAAACTTGTTTCATAAGTATTTGACATAATACTGAGCTGAAAAAAATCGTCTGCTGCATGGTGGAGGGGGGAACACGCGTCAGCTGCTCGCATGAATTTGTAAAAAAAAAAGTTACCCCTGCCGTAACCTTCCCATCCTAAACCCACCGCGGGTGCATCGCTGATGCGTGGTTCACATATTAGTCATTCAAGATCTATTGAAAAAGATGGCCATCGATCGGCGTATTAATACTACCTAAAATGCATCAGTACCTCCCGGACTATTGCATGTCGAAACAATTGAATACTTGAATAGGTCAAAAGAATTAAAATGGGCTGGAAGGTGTATTGTAAACATCAACTGCGCTCTGCGAGTGGATTTCATTTATTTTAATGATCTGAGTCGTAATCCCAAGCTAAGCAAACTTATGATATGGAAACTAGATAAAGGCTAATTTTATTTCATATTTTAGTAAAACTTTAATGTACTGAATATACCAATTTTAAAGGTTTAATATGAAGGCTATTAATTGGTTTAACTTTATCTTAATATTACGACTTAAACTTCACAAAAAGAAAGCTAGATATAGCGCCCATATTTTGAAAATATTGAAACAATTAACATTTTTTCACGAATAATGTTTAATAACATACTCGTATGTAAGTACATACTACTAAATTGACGAGGTATTTTTTATAAGGAATAATAAAAATAAGCCAGATATCAAAGACTTCTATATAGAATTTGGAAGAATTTTAGCATTTCCAGTAAATAAAAATGCATTGACTTTGTAGTGCTGTGCACAATTTAATCAATGTTTATTTCAACAAGAATAGTTAAAGAATTACTCGCCAAAAGTCTCAACTGTTGAGCTTGACGACGTTTTTCCAAGATATCTTCATCATTGGCTGATTTAAGGATGCCCATAATATGACTTATCCGAGCTGCAGATATCTGAAATATGTATACCAACTCTGTAACCACTATAAAATTAGTATCATCATCATATTCTGTCACGAGATGTCCTCTGCTGAACTGGGCCTTTGTTTTTGACTGATTTCGACAAAGAACAGTCTTGGATTTATAATAAATAATTTGTAATAAAACATACTTACTTCAAATATCATAACATTACACAGAAACTATCATAAATGAAAGTGATCCACAAAGTGACAGGTTTTTTTTTATAATGGATACATAATACGACCTTAATAGGAGCTTCCTAAAATTAAACATTAATTAATTGACCAATTGAAAAATGTAGCACCGCACTACGAATGTATAGAGAATAGACCGCGACGACGGACGTCGTCGTCGTCAGCTGTCAAAAAAGAACAGAATTGCACTACAGAATTGAGTGCTCATTTGAATGCTTTGGCTTGTAAACCGAATTCCACTGTATTTGCATTTACGTAAATTGGATATTGTTTATTGTGTTCTGTACTTGTATAGGTATATTTTTCATTTAAATTAATAAAATAATTACTGAGTTATTTTTTTCTTACAAACTTCGCTTTAAATGACAAAAATATATTAAAGATAATGATTTTTTTAAGATACGATCGAAATCTTCAGCTGTAAACTTCAAGAATATCGCGATTGATATATTTTGTTCAATATTGTCAACAATATTTTATTTTATTTATTAAAGAAACAAACGGCTATTTTTATACAATTCAAACTTTAAAAAAAATTGTAACACAGTTGCCAAAACAGTTTCTACTGCTAGATATTAACATTGTTTTTTATCTTATGAATAGACAGGTGCAAACTTAATTAATTGAAAACAAACAAAATATGTAACTCTCAAACAAATTATACAAATACTTTTGATCGCGGTATGTAAAAAAGAAGTAAAATCAATCTGACTTTAAACGGCTGCGAAAGGCGCCCATCCTCTCGTGAAAAATATCGATGTGACTATAAGAATAGTTGTAAGGTTGTAACTATTACAGACTCTCACTATAAATCGGTTTTTAGTATAGTTAGAACAACAAATAGGTGTAAAGAGAATATGCCTTTTGCGTACGAAGCTTGGAACACTTAAAATCTATTTTATTTAAAAGATATGGGGAATCAATAATGTTATTTATTATTTTGTATAGAATATAATTTATGATAATTTATGATTGATAATTTATGATTTTAAGAATATAATTTTCAAATACTAGGCATAAAGGTCAAAAGCGTGCTATAGCGCCGCGTTCTAGCGCCAAGCCCTGACGCCGCGCTAGAACGTCGAGCTGTATTCTCTGTGACCAGTAGGTACAGACTGTACCTACTGGTCTCTGTAATTGACTGTACCGTACAGTCGATTACAAAGGGATGTGTCCATTCCATTTCCTTCGTTTTTGTATGACTTTTAAACAATCACAAAATTTACTTAATTTTATTTTGCAATTAACACTTGGGGGTAAACCATGGATTAAACGATAATATATAAATATATAAGAAATTGACATTCGTAAAGCAAATGATATGGTCACTGACGTCATGTATGATATTCTTTCTTTCTTTATATAGAAAGAAAGAATATAAAAGATAAGGATGCTGCAGGGGCAGCTGCGGCCAGTGCGGAAAATTCAAAATTCAAAAAATACGCATCGATTGGACCCAACTATATTTTTGTGCCTTTTGCGGTCGAGACCATGGAACCGTGGGGGTCCGAAGCTCGCCGTTTTGCTCGCACCTTGTCATCAAAATTGATCGAGACCTCCGGAGACCAGCGGGCGGGGAGCTTTTTCCGCCAACGCGTCAGCTTGGCTATCCAAAGAGGAAACGCTGCCAGCCTTCTGGGAACCCTGCCGTTAATCGGAAGCAGCGGCAGGCTTGAGGAAATTTTCTATATATAGATTGTATTTTGTACATATTTGTTGTAAATAAAGATCTTTTTTTTTAGGATAGAATGATATGATAATGAGAGATAGATGATTGTCTTGTTTTATGTACTAAATTTAAAAGTTGGTACTGATTGGTGGTGATTTTGTAAACATACATTTGGAACATTTGAAGTATACACAATTCATTCACAATGTAAGGATACATATTAATGTACACTTAACAGTATAAATTTCAGTGGCAAGAAGGTTGGTTGGTATACATATTATTGCACTAAATATAAAAATAGTAAACTATATTGCATCCAAGAGAACACATAATTGTCTGTGACTGTACAACGCGTCAAACAGTCAACAGAGCGCTCTAGCGTACTCGTGTTTCCCGATTTTCAAAGCTTTAAAAATATACCAAAGTCAATTTATATTTCCCTAACAATAGTGTTCTGTTGTCGATTTGTTTTGCATACAGTTCGTTATAATTCGTCAGCTGTCGAAAGAATAACGAATGAACCGACCAGCAGTACCTAACTAAGGTCGGGATACTACTAAAACTCGATTGAGATTAAATGATAAGTGAGTTAGCTATACATATTTCATATAAGTATGCTCGATAATTGTTACAATTTCTACGTAAGTATATCATATAAATAATGATCTTCCGAAAAGTTTTTTTTTTTTTTATACCACTAAGTTGGCAAACAAGCATACGGCCTGCCTGATGGTAAGCAGTTACCGTAGCCTATGGACGCTTGCAACACCAGGGGCATTACTCGCGCGTTGCCGACCCTGAAGAAATCTCTTCACGCCCTTTTTGAAGAACCCCATGCTGTACTCCATTGGGAAAACCACGGCGGGGAGCTCATTCCACAATCTGAGCGTCCGCGGAAGAAAGCTCCTTTGGGCCCGCACAGTTCGAAACAATTCTGGTTTCAATATGTGAGGATGGACTCCCCGTCGATGGCGAGAGTTGCGATGGTAGAAGGTAGCAGTGGGCAACAAGTCGAACAATTCTTTAGAACACTCTCCGTTGTACAAGCGGTAGAACACACATAAGGAGGCAAAGTCTCTCCTTAGACTAAGGGGCTCTAAACCGCTTGTGAGCTCGGGATCGTCAACAATTCTGATGGCACGTCGTTGAACCGAGTCTAAAGACCCAAGCTGGTATCCAGGTGCTCCCGCCCATAGGTGACAGCAGTACTCCATATGAGGCCGGACTTGTGACTTATAAAGTTGTAGCCTTTGCCCCGATGTGAAGTACTGCCTCGCTCTGTTGAGCACTCCTAGCTTTTTGGATGCCAGCTTAACCTTGTCTTCCAAGTGACTTCGGAACAAAACGTCGCTAGAAATGTCGACGCCAAGGATCCCGATGCTTTGACTGATGTTCAAGGAGGTGTTCTGGAATTGTGGAGCCACAGACCATGGGGTTTTCTTAGCGGTGAACGCGCAGGCTTGAGTCTTGGTAGGGTTGAAATGGACTAGGTTTAGTCGACCCCAATCGGAGACACTAGTTAATGTACTCTCGATTTCAGACATCAGCCGTTCGCGGCTTTCCTCCACCTCGGAACGAGGGATATTTGCACGGCCCGTGTAATAAGCGTCCCCTGTACTGTCGTGCGCATAGCAATGAATGCCGTCAATAGACAGCATATCATTGATATGCAGTAGGAACAATGTTGGGGACAGCACAGAGCCTTGCGGGACGCCAGCATTTATGTCCATGCTATCAGAGCAGCTACCGTCAACGACTGCCCTTATGCATCTGCTGGACAGAAAGCTGGTAATCCATTTGCATAATCCCTCGGGAAGCCCGTATGCTGGTAACTTCGTGAGAAGACCCCTGTGCCAGACCCGATCGAACGCCTTCGCCACATCTAGGCTTACTGCCAATGCCTCACCTTGACTCTCGATGGCGAGCGACCAACGGTGCGTGAGATACACAAGGAGGTCACCAGCTGAGCGACTGTGGCGGAAGCCATATTGTCGGTCGCTCAACAACTCGTGATCCTCCAGGTATCTCAAAAGCTGCGTGTTCATGACTTTAGAGAGAAGGGAGGTGATGGCGATAGGCCTGTAATTCGTCGGGTCTGATCTGTCGCCCTTTTTGGGCACTGGATGCACGTGGGCAGTTTTCCACGAAGACGGGACTTCATTTTTGGTGTAGGAAAGTGCGAAAAGACGCGTTAATACTGGACACAATTCAGGAGCACACTGTTTCAGTACCACTGCCGGTATGCCGTCTGGCCCACTCGACTTATGGATGTCCAGAGAAAGCAGTTCCCGCCGGACCTCCCGTTGGGTAATGCTTATCTCCGGCATGGAGCTAGCACACTGCGGGATGGTAGGCGGTGTGGCGCCCCCGTCATCCAAAGTCGAGTTCGAGGCAAAGAGAGAGCCTAAAAGATCAGCTTTCTCCTTTGCACTATGGGCCAAGTTTCCGTCCGGCTTACGGAGTGGTGGCAAGGACGACTGGCAAAAGTTTCCTTCAGCAGCTTTGGCAAGAGACCAGAAAGCGCGACTTCCAGACGGAAGGCTAGTCAGCCTCTCACCAAACCTGCCGACGAAATCGAACTTAGCCCTGGCAATCATTCACTTACTGAACCTCGAGGCAGCATTAAATTTGCGTTTCGCATCAGAGATCTTAGGGTCCTGATTAGTTCGGGCCGTGGTCCAAGCCTCAAACAAAGTCTGCTTATTTTGTCTAGCATCTTTGCAGGGCCGATTAAACCACGGTCGCTTCTTCACCCCTGCAGCCACAAGCGGGTTTGGGATATAACATTCCATTCCCGCCAGTATCGCCTCAGCGACGGCAGCTGCACAGGTGTCAGGATCATCTGATGCGAAGCAAAGCTGTCTCCACGGGTACGATGCGTAGAAATCTCGCAATCCATCCCAATCTGCCGACTTGTAGTGCCATACACGTCGCCTTCCGGGAGGCCGGGGCGCATCATGTCGGGCGCATGGCACTTGCGTCCGGACGAGACAGTGGTCCGATGACCCAAGTGGCGCATCCACTATCACTGCATAGTTGTCCGGTCGCGTAGTCAGCAGAAGGTCCAGTAAGGAACTAGTATGGCTCTCAATATCTGGGATTCTCGTAGGAGAAATAACCAGTTGTGAGAAGCCATAGGCCAGGGCAAAGTCGTGAGCAGTCCTCCCCGCGAAGTCAGTGGACCGAGAACTAAGCCACTCAGCGTGGTGAGCGTTGAAGTCTCCTAATATCACTAACTCTGCGGAGGGGTACTGCTCCAGTACTTTGTCAGTCGTCAGTTGCAGGTGCTCAAATAACCGGATTGTGTCCGCGTCGCCGCTGTGAGACCTGTAAAGGCACGCGTAAACTTTGGTGTGGCCACCGTGATCTACGCGCGCCCACAAAATCGACAGGTCCCGGTCTTCTAGGCCATGGAGACGGCGACAGCAAATATCCTCCCTGACGTACATACATACCCCGGCACGGCGCATAAAATTGTGCTCCAGCTTGTACCCGGGGTAGTGTAAATACGATGTATCATCAGGGCAGGATATTTGTGTCTCCGTTAGAAAAAGCAGAGTCGGCTGTGCAGTCTCCAGATGTTGGTGGACTGCATTGATGTTCGCATGAATTCCCCTGATATTGCAAAAGTCCATTTTAAATGTGGACGGGGAGGCCGCTGAAAATCTCTTTCTTGGTTTTCTTTTTTTTGGCATTTTTTTAAAAAGGGTTGGAGAGATTAAGAGGAATCGCTGTGCCAGCAGCGAAAGGGACAAAGTGCAGTGTTATTCACCGAGAGTGCTGGACAGGTGATGCGGTTTGTTGGTGCGGCAGCCGGAAGGGCCCCCGGTCCCCCCATGATACAGTTGGCCGGGTCCACTCCGGTCTCCTCCTCCGGCACGACCAACTATACCATGGATTATGCGCGAGGCGGCGGGTCAGCCTCCCAGGGCGGAGATTAAGTGATCCCTAGGCTCGGGACCCCTACAACCTGCGGGCAGCCAGCGGGCAGCTGTTTCACCGGGTCTCCCTGACCGCCGCAACAACACGCCGCGCCTGCACAACACAACGGTGGTACGACACCGCTGGTCCCCAAACACTGCCAGCACAGCGCTTCCTCATGGAGCTCTGGCGACCTTACTCACCGCAGGAACACAACACCACATTAAGCAGCGTTATTTGGCTGCGATCTTCTGTAAGGTGGAGGTACTTCCCCAGTCGGGCTACTCCGAATTTCGAACGGGACAACCCGTTATGCCCTTCCTCTCTTAAAAGTATTTATGAGAAAATAATATAAGAAAGAAAAGACTGAATGGAAAAAGAATACATATTAAGCCAACCTCTATGGGACATGATAGGTAGATGATGATTTTAGAGACATAATTATAATCATTTTCTTTCTACCTTTATTTTACTTTAAAAAAACTTACATGACATACTTAAGTATATATGCAATAGAAATTTGAGACGTCTCCTTTTTTGACTGACTTCATAATTAGTCGATCGATCAAGTGATTATGGTGTCATCAAGTAAAGCACAATCGCCAACCTTATTATTAAATTATGCGATGATAGCTCAGTGGTAGTGACGTCGGATACAGAGACGAAGGTCCCGGGTTGGAATCCTACAATGAGCTTGAGCTTTCGGTGAAGGAAAACATCGTAGGGTACTTTGTAGTACCCGCCTGGCTGGCTACCACCCTCAAGTTGAAAATCTGTCGCCAAGCACCTTTCGGTGTGTTCCGATAGCTGCACTTGAGAGCCAGTTTCTTCTAGGCTTTGTCTGCTTACCACCTTCGGCCGCATCATCACTTACCATGGTGAGATTGCGGTCAAATACAGGCCTATAAACAGTAAAAAAAAACCTGCTTACTCTTATTCGATATCGATCGATAAGGTCAACTACTTTCAATCACATTGATGTTTTAGTCGATCAATCATAAGCTATCAAATTTTCTCTCACCATCTCATCGAGCATCCAATTTCATTGATCGAAGTGGTTTTAATGTCAGAAGCGGCTGCAAAGGACTACTTAAAATTTTATTAACGTTGATTATAATTATTTGAATCGATGTATTTTAGATATCAATTAGTCGATGATCTTTTTTAGGGTTCGGATACAAAAAGGTACAAAGCGCGGCCAAGAGCGTGTCGGGTCGCGCTCAGTGCAGGGTTTCGTAGTTGCCCGTCACAATGTGCGAACTTAGAAAGGGGCTTTTTACTACACAACTAACAACATCATCTAAGTAATTTTCAATAGAATTTGTACGAAATTTTCCTTTTTACTTCTCCAAGTACATTTTATGTTTGTCGTTTATTACTACTTAATTTTTAAAGCCTCATTGGCTATGATAGTTTTGCTTTTAACTTCGTATATAACTACTACAGTATTACCCAACTGATATGAATCTTCGTTCGCACAGAAAAGAAAGTATAAAACATACAATTAACTTTAGATCACTACTATAAGGTTCATAATACACTGCAGCTGTTAGTTCCGACTCACTCGCAAGTCGCGCCCCACGACACGGCGCGCGCTAACATTGCGGCAGCAGCCGACCAATAGCGTTTCCCGCGCCTAGAAAATGTATCTTCTGCGCAAGTACATCGGTAAGACATATTAATTGGGTACTACTGTACTATAATTGGTTTACATATCTCTAAAAACAACCATTTAGCTGGCAGACATATTACCCTGCCGCCATGCAACATTTTCTCATCCCGTTTATTTCAAAACGTGTAAATGATGAGTAGCAACAGTAATTCATGTGGAATTATTGTGAAACCGAGCAGAACTTGCAAAGGGAGCGCGTCACTTCGCCTGCGTTTTTCCTGAAACTGCAGGTTCCCTTTGTAGTTTCAATTGTTCCTTTTAACTAGACCTGCCTGCTTGTCGGTACTTGTCTGTTGAAGGACGTGTTTCAATTATCCGTAGCTTTGTGTTACTTTACCGTGTACAGATATTTTCAAACGATTTTGAAGCTTGGTACAATACAAAAGTGATTAATTTACAAATAATAAAATTGACTCTTGTCAAATACACATTGAATTAAATTTCAATATTTTTCTAACGTATGAATATTTTTTAGTTGATTAACTTATTACTTAATTTTAAAATTGTTGGGATTTAAAATATTAAGCGTATGCTTTCAATAGGAAGTATTTTTTTTACATTTAGGTACGCATCTATACAATTCCTTATTCTGTGCTACCACTTTAGTTTGACATTAAAAATAAGACTTACCTATCCTTCCATACTATTATTCTTACTCATACTTATCTCCCCCACTTTTCCTTGTTTCAAAAGAATGAAACTAAAAAGCCCCATTTGTTTTTTCCGGATGTGTACTCCGTTTCATCCCACGGGACATGAACAAATGAAAACTTACGACTAGAGAGCACTTTCCATGTAAAACCTGCATCGCGAAATTACGCGGTCTACCTTTGTTCTTACGAGGTATAAATAGTGGGCAGCTTTTCATAATCCTACTAGGTTTTGCCTCCGGATAAAAAAATCTTTTATCCGTATCCGGGGCTAAAAATACCCCTCTACCAATTTTCATCATAATCTATTCTCTATGCTATGAAAACGTACAGATAGACACACAATTGTACTGTTAGAATTAAAAAAAATCGAAAGAAATATCAAATCAGACAAAAAATAAGGTAGAGAAAGTGTTTTAATATTGTATGGAGCGATCAGATCGTGACGTCAGGAATACAGGATACACGCCGCCATAATAATTTGTATGCGGTGAGTTCGACCGTTTCAACATATACACGATTTAAACTTAAGAGGACACACTGGTGGTGTTTTTTCCATACAAACGTAATCCTCAGTTTCCTCTCTGGATAATGACACTAGAGCAATGATTATTTTACCATGCAATCTGTAGGTGCCACTGTATGTCCCTCGGTTTCGTTTTTCTCCATAAGTTAATTATTATAAAAACTAAAAATCTTCTAAAATCACAAAAACTCATCATTTTTAACTGCCCTTATCAGACGTCCAGAAAACAAATATGACGAATATAAATAATAAAAGGAAAACCGACCGACATAGCCAAAGCCCTTCTTATTACTATTCTTGAAAAATAATTAAAATCGATTCAGTATTGGAGGAGGAAACTGGGGATTACGAAATAGCGATTTCGTCAATTTTAAATAGGTATAATCGATCCAAGCTGCAGTTGTCTCTATCGCCTGTATTCGGGCAGGGTTGAGGGAGGAGAGGCTTGGACAAATACATATACAGTCAAAGAAGTGTCGCGTAGTAGTCGATAATATATTATCGATACCTGCTCTAGTGTTGTTCATCGATATCGATATAGTATTACGTCTTTGGTAACCTACATGTAAGGTATAGTGTGCCCTAACCAAGATTGTTCTTTTTTATACTTTTGAGTGATGAAGGATTAAAGAACAAGAAATGTGATCGTTCAAAGGTTATCATAATATCTAATATTTAGTAACCTTTTTCAAAATATCTATTTTTAATTGACTTAAAAAAAGGAGATTATCAATTCGACACGTATGTATGTATTATTGGACTGCCAAACAATATTATATATTCAAATGATAATCTATTAGGACTTCCAAATAAATATACAACATTTTATAGGTGTATGTATGGTTGTAAGTATGTATATTTATCCACGCATTTCTCGGAAACTATTAATCGGATTGTGACTATACTTTTTAGTTTCGTACCCGAAGGGTGCCAAACAAGACTCCGCTGTCCGTCCGTGCGTCTGTCTGTCAGTGGGCTGTATCTCATGAACGGTAATAGGTAGACAGCTGAAATTTTCAGAGAATATGTATTTCTATGACCGCTATAACAAAAAATAATAAAAAGAAAAATGAAAGGGGCCGCTCATACAAGAAACTTCTTTTTTTTTGTCATAGCAACGATAAGTTATTTATTATTGTACGGATCCCTCTGTGTGTGAGTCTGACTCTCACTTGGCTGGTATATTTATTTAAAATCGACTTGTAATTTTTTTTTCTTACATTTACGAGGATTTGACCAAAGTTTTCAGATATTTTCCCTTTGACACAACCAACGCCCATAGCTCGTATCAATAAGCCAGCCCGACACACTTATTATTCCATATCTTAAAAACTATTGAACTGATTTTGATGAAACTTCCTCACAAAATTTCAGGCTTCCAAACTAATATACAAAATTTCATAGGTGTATGTTTGTCCACGCATTTCTCTGAAACTATTAATCGGATTGTGACATTTTTTTTATTGGTTTACATTTACTTCAACTCAGTGAGAGTATTATTAAAATCGGTTCAGTTGTTTTCAAGATATGGAATAAGTAATACGTGCGGCGGCTTGGCTTCAGCTTGGTCAAATTCTAAATAATACGAAATAAAAAAGTTGGTAATTGAAATAAAAAAGTAATTTAAAAAACTAAATCGACTTCAAAATACACAAAAAAAAAGTAATTTAATTTTTTTTTATCGACTTCCAAATACACTAAAAAGAATGAAATAACTCTAATCTAACGCTGATTTGAAGTCAGCGAAAGAGCACGACGTATTCCAGCAAAAATATTTCGCTGACTTTAAGACAGTGTCAGATTAGAGTTATTTTTAATATTTTGTGAAGAAGTTTCATCAAAATCGGTTCAGTTTTTTTTTCAAGATATGGAGTAATACGCGTGAAGGCCTGGCTTGATACGAGCTACGTTTTATTATGATTCTATAATATTATTTCAAGGGCTTGTTTTATACGTATAAATAAGCTCTTTCACTAGTAAAAAAAACTACTTCATAATACACAAAAAAATATGAAATAACTGTAAACTGAAAATATCTTAAAGTCACGAAAGAGCACGTCGTATATATTCAATTAAAACTATTATAGCTGACATCAAGACAGTGTCAGATTAGAGTTATTTTTTACTTTCGCACTGTTCCCTAAGTTGAAGTAAATATAAGGCATTAAAAAAGGAATGTTCATAATTCGATAAATAGTTTCGAAGAAATGCGTGGACTGTGGACAAATATAAATCTATAAAATGTTGTATAGGTATTTGTTTGGAAGCCCTAATAGATTATCATTATGTGAATATAATGCAGTTCCAATAATATTACATACATAAATGTCGAATATATAATCTATTTTTTTATATCGACTCAAAATACAAATAAAATAACGTATGGTTAGGTATTTGTTCTAATTTCAAAATCCCTAATGTCACTTGGAACAACAGAACTGCAAGCGCTGAAAGGTATATCAACTTGCCAGTCGCCGGCCGAATCACAGAAATATAATATTACAAGTAAAGTAAAATCGAGGGGCGGGCGGTCGGTGGGAGCGGTGCGAGCTACGGCACGCACACTTGCACCATGCACAGTCTGTTCACTCACACATTGATTTCCGGGCCACAGCGCGACAGCAATAGATTTGTTAAATACCTATCTTTCAAATTTCTTGCAGCCATCCTTTCATCTTAATTGCTTCATCTGGGGGGGTCTAAGCTCAAATGCACAAAAATGGGTTTCTTTGAGAGTCGAGTATGACGTAACGCAATGAAAATACCTAACACAAAAAATAATGTGGACAGAAGAGGGTTTTGAGAAAAATGTTAACCGAGTAGAATATTAAAAAGTGCTTTGATATTCCCAATAAAAAATTCGTAAGTTACGTCTAAAAAAATCTTTCGCGTCGAAATTCTCCGTATTTTCAGCGATGACAACAATTTTATTTTTAAGAATATATAAGATACAGAGTTATATTAGAATGTTAACCGGACACTTATTCAATTTAATGTGTATATTCTGTATAATCTAAAGAAAACCCGTAAATAACAGTCCATTTCATAGAGTCGACACATTTATGATTTTCCATTTTCAACCTTATTCCAGTGAAGAACGAGTGCTGTCAAAATCGTAGTCAGTCCGCGCCTGAAAACCTATTGCGATGTTTGGTACGCAGATAGCCTATGATATGGGGAGGAAAATAGGTTATTTTTATCCCAAGAACGCGAGTTAAACTGCAGGGTACATCTAGTTTAAAAAAATATCATTGCTACAGGACGACGAACCCGCCGTGCGCGATTTCTGTTTTGCCGACATTTCATGTTTCAAAATCGAAAAATGAAGAACCTTTATTAATTTGAAGGGTTCATTAATTACAAAACGTTGTTGTAGGTTTTCACTACAATTAGACCCCTGTGAAATCTACCACTGCAGATAAATTATAATCATATTATTTGGCAGTGAATTTAAAAGTTCATTTTATGAATACATCATCATTTTTCAGGTATGTCAACAGCAACCGTTGCGAAAACAAAAGGTAAATTACTGAATTTTTACCAACATTTAGTTGTTTGCACGGTAACGCTATAGTAGAGTTGAAATACGCTTTTATACTGTTTTTTTGCGCCTCAATGTCTGAAAAAATAAAACTGTTTTAGAATGTGAGATAGATACAAAATTGTAACAATAAATCTAGTAAATCCTTTTAAAAATACTCAGTAATAAATTACGTCGGCTTCTTACATTTCTGTCATATCTCTTCGTAATTACATTTAGCTGGAATCTTTATTGAAACGTTTGAAGACGAGTGTTCTGCCATATATTTTCTTTCGCTGTTTTTTTTTTATTAGTATCTTTGTTTCCTAATTTTTATAATCTAGGGAATATCTAAACCAGACTAGGCTCGTTCTAGGCAAGGTTTTTTCATCGAAGTTTATGGGTGGGGGACAGTCGCAAGCCCATTATTTGTATACCAGTAAGTAATACCCGTACTTGCACACTCACTCGTAGCCCAGCGACAAAACGTATAAGTTTCTCCTGTCTCACCAACTAGTTACTTGGACGTTAGTTCAAAAACAAAAGACCAAAAACTTTATATTTTTTATGTCGTCAGCATCAAACGTTTTGAGAAATAACAGCACGTGCTCTCTATATCGATCTTTATGAAGTAAGAAATACAGTGTAAATTCACTTCCAATGTTAGAAGGGTTTGAATAATGAACTAGAAAATGGAATAAGGAAAATAATGATCATATACATTTGATGTAAAGATTTTAATACGTTCTCGGTGAGATAATGACTATCGTAGAAACAGTTCTGAGTTAACTGACTGCTATTTTTTTACTGTAGATAGTAAAGTAAAGGCTCCAACGGTAAAAAGAATGAGCATCAGATAAAAGATCGCGATCCCCGGGGATCCGTCTAAATCCAGAAATTGTGAAATATTTCAACTCGATTCTTGTGCTTTTTAACTGATATTTTATAGAAAAGTATTATTTATTGCTTGAAGAATTTTGATTATAAATTGTCATTGAAAAAAATAAAAACAAAGATCAAAGGCAGCAGACACAAAAATTATTCTCTAGCAAAAAAAAGCTTTTAGGTTCTCACACATCGATTTCTACGGAATGTACCGTCTCGGAGCTTTCCCGATATTTTTTACATAAAAGCTCTGTATAAAGCTCGTCGGCCCGTATTGATAAAAACGGGAACACACTTTTTATCATACAAAGCTTGTTTGTGCTTAGAAATTCAATTCGCGAATATTATTAAATGTACAAAATTTAATTAAAATAGGTCAAAGGTGGTTTGCCTTTATAACAAGAATCTATTGATGAAACAACTCGACTGATCAAAATTTAGTCCTAAGTTCATAAAAACAAGGAGGTATGTAGAAAGAGTATAATTTTTGACAAAGTTTATCAATTAAAATAATGTATGATATTAATGGAATAACTCGACTGATCAAAATATTATGATTATGATACTAGGATATAATAAGCCGCAAAAAATAATTGCTCACAAATCACTCATGAAACGCTGGTGAGAACATCAATAAAATTAAAATAGATAGATTACCTCTACAGACTCAGTTGCAATACCTCCTTGGTTCTCTGCCTCTATGGTCGTAGCGCAAATAACCCGATGCAATAAAGGTCAATTTGCGACAATTGGACGGCAGACGGGAATGTGTACCTAAATACAACGTGACTGCTAACTTCAAATATAGACCAGACTCATTACAGGAGGATCTATTGGTTGTTACGTATTTTGTGTATAGATACATGAATTCATTTGTACTAGGATAAATGTATTTCTTATGATGAAGCGCTTCTTATAATGGGTGACCGCCTAGTGGTATTTCAAATCGAGCGTTTCCGTGCTTCGGAAAGCACGTAAAGCCGTTGGTCCCGGTTATCACTTAATTGTGATAGTCGTTAGCTAGTTGGATGCCTCCTAAGCGGCTTGAAAAATTCCAACAGTAGGTTGACCACTAGCCTACCTCCACCGATCCGCAGTGGGCACGCGTGGTGGAGTATTACCCATTCCCTTCCACCTTCATTTGTGAAAGGAGGCCTGTGCTCAGCAGTGGAACATTATAGGCTGATGATGATGATGATGATGAAATGTATTTCACTACGAAAATACAGGTCGTTGTTTTGGTCAGCGACGAGCGACTCAGGGTCGATAATACAAATGATACTGGTGCTAAAAAAAATATAAAAAAAATTCTTTATTTTTTTTAAATAATAAAAATAAAAATTTTGAAAATCATGTAATAAGCTAAAGTGTAGACATAATACTCAACGGGAGTACGAGGGAGTAAAGGGGTGGGGCGATGGCGGCTTGCGCCTAGCTCTAGTCTGTTCACGTGCCTTGTAACCATACTTTGCGGTAATTTTATTTCAAATTGAATAAGGTATTTCTCAACATATTTACAGTATTTAATGGAATTAAGTCCATTTTTGGGGAATATATATTTTGTACTACCGCTCCTGGGTCGCTTGTCGCCGACCAAAACAACACCCTGTATATTAAGATAAATTAAACTTGATCAAGTTATTTTAAGATCTTTTCCCATGGTCTGGAGGTAGTTTCTTGTTTGCCACCTAAATATATTATTTAGGTGGCAAACAAGCATTCCACCAAAAACATTTTCATGTAAAATGTTGCCAAGACGGGACCATATGGCTCGCACTGTCAAAAAGTAATCAAATCTCATATAGAGCTAAGCTTATAACTCTTATAAGGCTTGACCGCTTCGGAAAACCCAAGTAATGGCGGTTCAAAAAAAACAACGAAGCGCTTTTAGAAGGTAGTGCCCTTACACTTCGCTAGGCGTCAGATATGGCCCGCCTGATGGTAAGCGGTTACCGTAACCTATAGAATAGACGCTAGCTACACCGGGGGTATCACTCGTGCGTTGCTAACCCTCTCTTCACCTCTTCAATAAGGGTTGAATAGGACTTAAAAGGACTCAGTGTGCTGGTAGCGGAAGGTATAAAGCGATTATCATTGTGTACTAGAGCTCTGGGGGCCAAGTCTGCTAAAATGTCATTCCGACACGATTCTATTGCAATTCAATTATCATTGAGCCGATGTGCGCAGTCTAATATTTCAGAATGGTCGCATAATGGTCTCATAATGATCTCTTATTAGGGCTCCTGTACACGATGCCGCCGCCGCGCCGCCGACGCGCTTCTATGCTATGTATACGCGACGCCGCCGCACCGCCGCCGTGCGGCTACCGCGCCGCTACCGCAACGTTGTCCGCCATTATTTAATTGAGTTATTCCATTGCCAGCCGCCAACGAACGTGCAAAACGTGTCATCTCCGTAGCTAGCAATGTTGTGATGGCTACGTCCGAACCACCACTAAAATTAAAAACTAACTTAAAAATAAGGTCGCGCATGTACGCGCTTGCAATGTCATGTCAGCGGAAATGTAACACAATGCAAATGTACGGTTTTGCCCGTACAAATGTATTACTGACAACTGTATAGAATGCTATTATTAAGTGGCGACGGTGCGGCGGCGGCGCGGCGGCGATGCGGTGGCGTCGCGTATACATAGCATAAAAGCGCGTCGGCAGCGCGTCGGCGGCGCGGCGCGGCGGCGGCGGCATTGTGTACAGGGGCGCTTAGTGTTGTGATGGATAGTAATAGAGTTGCCATAAAAAAACAACTCATTTCCGTAAGTATTTATTCAAATAGTTTGAACTCATATAGTTACCACCATAACATTTTAAATGATTTACAGATACACGATAAATAATAAACCTGAGTTATCCATATTTAATATTATAAATGCGAAAGCAACTATGTTTGTTTGTTTGTTACTTTTTCTCGACTAAACGGCTGAACTTAGGTATGTAGTAGGTACTGAATTACAATATAAGTACGTAATGAAATTTGGCAATGTGATTCCACGGGATATGATATAACCTGGGACTAAGGCATCTGATCTTTTGTCTCAAAAAATAATTTTGAAAAGGGTGAAATAGGGTTTGAAAATTTGTATACGCAATCCATAATTACTCAAGTCAGGGAGGGCTTTTGGTAACAAATATGATTCTTTTAAGAATTCTTTAAATGAACTCCTATTTACAGTCTTTACAAAAATAAATTATGCTTTTACCAAGGTAATTTTATGTTGATAATATTTTACATCATATAATTTGGATGCATAGTTTTTGAGATACTTCTTTAAAAAATAACAAAAAGATCGCACGCTTATTAAGTTAGGAATTGGTGCGAGACGCGGCGTGGGGCTCACGCGGTGCCTTACGCAGTACTACACGTATGCAACTGTCTACAAAATCTTTACATTTTAACGAAAGATGACAAAACAAAAAATATTGTATAACCTAAGTATACATATATTATACTATCTTTCAAATAAATGCGGACGAAGTCGCGGGAATATTTACGGAAATAGCAGATTACCAAACTATTACCGAAAAATCAGTAGAAAAAACAAATGTTCAAAATCTGTAATAACTGTCAAATATTGAAGTTTCAGTGGAAAATCATCGGAAAGCAATTACGGGACCATTATGCCGCCATTATGCCGTCATTCTGACGCGATTGTGTTAGCAGACTACCAAAACTGTAAAATGTCACAATTTTGACACCACTGAAAGTTCATTGGAACGCAATTGTAATAGCAGACTTGGGCCCCTGGTCTCGCACACTGGCAACAAGCCTCCAATGGAGCTCTGGTGACCTTAATCACCACAGGAACACAACAACAGATTACATTTACCAGTCGGCCAACTATTTTTTTACAAGATTTTATTTAACTTGCAATGTATGTATGTATGTTTGTTCGGGTGGAATCTTGCAAGTCGAATTTCACCCACTTCCAGTGGTCGGATTGACTTGATATTTGGTATACATTAGTGTATTGGATGACAATGCAAGTACAGTCAACAAAAAGTACAGTCACTCAAAAAAGCTTGTATTAAAAATGATTTTTTTAACAAAGAACTTTGTTGTGTTATAGTTTTCGAATAGACATTATTATAGTCACACAAACAGACCGATCACAGACATGACGGCTTTCTTTGCTTTGGAATGGAAAAAGATACAAAGTAGACTCGGTATTTATTCCAAATGAGCTCCTTGTGAGCGCCGTAGATGGTATAATAAAGTTGCTTCATAAGATTATATTATTATCTCGATTCTAGTGAACATTGTTTACGAGCCTTTTAAATAGCTAGTGTAAATATTGTGCCTTAGAGAATACATTATGTTGTTCATACATTGTGAGTATTATAATGTTAAAATGGATCAAAGGCCTTGATAAAAGCGTAGGCTTATTTATGATAGTGACGGAGAGGATTCTAAAGATTTTCTAGGGTTCCGCAAAGATTTTTCTAGTATGGGGGGGGAAATTTTTAATTTAATTCATTTTTATTATTTGTTGTTATAGCGGCGATATAGACTGACTTACTAAATAAATCAATTGATTGAATTCTATTCGTTTTTTACGTCACGTTGATTAGCTAAAATTCCGAAGTCTTTATCTGACAGGTGACATTTGGTGATCGAAAGAGTGAGACGGGGCACACTATTACACTGATTTAGTTAAAAAGCGATTATGAATAAGGGGTTTATTTTTACGTTGGCGTAGTACCACCATATTTAGCTTCTTCATAGACTTAAATTATTAATCCCTGGATCCAGAGTCAATTAACAGGTTCCATTGAGCGGATGTGATGCTTAAAAACAAAACTGATTACTAACTGCTGCTGTCATCTGTGGACAGGGGCACCTGGATACCAGCTTGGGCCTTTAGACTCGGTTCAGCGACGTGCTGCTAGAATTGTTAACGATCCTGAGCTCACAAGCGGTCTAGAGCCCCTAAGTCTGAGGAGAGACTTTGCCTCCTTATGTGTATTCTACCGCTTGTATAACGGACAGTGTTCTGAAGAATTGTTTAAGATGATGCCCACGGCTACATTCTACCATCGCAACTCTCGCCATCGACAGGAAGTCCATCCCCACATATTGGAACCAAAATTGTTTCGAACTGTGCGGTCTCAAAGGAGCTTCCTTCCGCGGACGCTCAGATTGTGGAATGAGCTCCCTGCCGTGGTTTTCCCAATGGAGTACAGCATGGGGTTCTTCAAAAAGGGTGTGAAGAGATTTCTGCAGGGTCGGCAACGCGCGAGTAACACCCCTGGTGATGCAAGCGTCCATAGGCTGCGGTAACCGCTTACCATCAGGCGGGCCGTATGCTTGTTTGCTAACTAAGTAGTATAAAAAAAAAAAAAAAAACACATCCCTACCCTGCATGTTAAAGAAGAGTATGTCACTATTTTTACAGTGTTTTTTTTTTGTGGGAGTGTGAACATAATACTTATTTAATTTTAAAATCATTGTGGATCAACTTTTGGTATTAGCGGGGCTATTATGTTACATTGTTTCACTTCATAGATAAATACTATTTATTTGCCACAAACATAGTAAGTACCATCATGTTTTGCCATGGAATGTAATTTGTAAATCATTTGAATGATTTATTTTATTAAAAAAAAACAGACCGACTAGTCCATATTTGTTAGTATTACTTGTACGTAGTATTTATATACTCTGAGGTATTACATAATTATAAAATAAATAATCGGGTTAGTATTCAAAAACAGGGTTAGTATCTCCTTTAAACAGGTACTTAATATCACATGACGGTGCCCCAGTTGGGGCACAAACCTCAGCTCGTGCGTTATAAGGGGGAGGGGACGGATATTTTATTTATAAAACGATTTACGACTGTTGGCAGCTCGGGCCGCTAGAATGGAACGAGACTGGGTGAGACGTCGCGACGCGTGTCCTCGCCGGCGAGGACGGTAACGTGGTCATGCGATTGTGTGTGTGTATTTCGAGCTTCGTCAGCTGTGATCTGAGCTAATGTGATGGGGTCATCGGGCTCGCTGAGAGCGTACAGTAGTACCCAACTGATATGGCGCGTCGTGAATCTTCGTTCGCACAGAAAAGAAAGTATGGCCCCGAAGATTAACGAAAGAATGCTTAAAACTTACAATCAACCTTAGATGACTAATATAAGGTTCATAATACACTGCAGCTGTTAGTTCCGTCTCACTCGCAAGTCACGCCTATCCGCACGGCGCGCGCCATGGTACGCGCGCTAACATGGCGGCAGCTGCCGACCAATAGCGTTTCCCGGGCTTTGAAAATTTATCTTCGGCGCAGGTACATCGGTAAGCCATTTCAGTTGGGTACTACTGTACCTTGGGCGGCGGACTGAGAATATATACGGGATGGCGTGTAGGTAGCCGCTTTTAAGGGGACTGCTGTGGTTGACAGCAGTGTTAAAGAATCTGCGAGAAGCGCGTTTCATAGATTTTTTGATGCTGTGAAGACCTACTAGGTCGAGGTAGAGGTTTTCATTACGCATAAACCTGGGACGCCCGTGATTTTGCGCATGCATGCATGTGCGAACAAGCGCAAGCGTATGTGGAAATGGGGCCGATGCACGCAGTGTAGAGTCTAATCTTGCTTTTTAAGGCGAGTTTAGACCTGTAGTTTTAAAGGTAGTGGACCGATTCTGACGAGTCTTTCACTACCAGATAGCTGATAGTATAAGGAGTAACTCATCGTAAGCGGGTGAAACCGCGGGGGTTAGCTAGTATCGAATAATAGTGGTTAGCGGCATCTCTATTAAAACACTAACACCTCCTTCTTTCCTTCAAGTAACAGAGTATCTTAACAGAGTAGGTTCAATAATTAACAATAGCAAGTGAAGATACAATATATTAACCTGTAACCTTGAATAGGACCTCAGCAACGGGTCAGTTCGTTACTCCCCCGTTCCGGTTCTCACCCGTTCGGTTTGCACCCGATTCGATTAAATTGAATATCAATATTTTTTGTCAGTTTTGAGTTCATTGGCATTAAGTACTGTCGGCAACAGAATTGTTTAAATAATTCGATAATTTAGTTATACGTGTTATATATGAAACAACTTGTGAACAAGTGAATGTATAGATTGTTTAGTAACTTGTACTGGTATAATAATGAAAATACGTCACTATTTTGTTTAATAATATGTTGTTCAATACCGCGCGACAGCAGCCATGGGTTTGCGCGTCCTATTGTGTAGCACTTACCTGAACTAAAACAATAGTAAAGTCCGGAATGTCATTATATTTATCCCTTTCGCACATAAGAATTTCAATATGCAAATATTAAGAATGTTTAGTATGTTATCTCAAAATGACGAGTGAAGGTCCTTCACAAGGGCTAGTCCAAAAAAAATATCAATATATTCGTAATAAACGTGGTGGAAACACATTATTTCACGCTGGATATTCATATACCATACACAGAAAATATTATCAAGTGTGTGGACGTGCATTTATAAGAAACCGAAAAAGTGTTGTGGTTCGATTAAATTAATGCAAGATACTGACAATGTGCAAATCCAAAGGAGCCATATTCCTGAGTGTCATCCAGATGTTTTTGGGGCCGAGGTAAAGATCGTAATGAACCAAATAAAGGAAGAAGTTCGAACTAATTTTAACTCCATTCAAAAACTTTTTGAATCAAAGACTGACATTTTTAATTCGATTATAGTAGTCCTAACATTTAATTTCAAGTTAATTATTTCCTATTTAAATCAGCAATAACTGACATTAGTTCAAAATAAACGATTACAAAAAATGGACTTTAGTTATTTTTAAACAAGTAACTCGAACCAATTGTATTTCATCAAATTTATAAAATAATAACATTATTTTTATAACAATTCCAATATATAATTATTTCAGTAATAACATTTTTGTGACTGCCAGTACTTTTGATTAAAAATCGCTTTGGAATAAGTTTATGATATCGAAATAAAATCGGGTGCAAACCGAACGGGTGAGAACCGGAACGGGGGAGTAACGAACTGACCCTCAGCAACGAGCCCATAATTGGGATATTGATTCCCGTTAAGCCACAAGGTGCCCGGAACACCCTCCTACTTGTGTACAAGCCGTTAAGGTTAAACATCAATAACGAGGAGGGATTTGAATTTTGTCGAGTTTTTTTTTAACCTTCGTTGAACAATATGTATAGATATTTCAGTAATTAGCGATTTGGTATACCAAATGAACTACTACGGTCAATCAACTCTACAATATATTGTAGAATTGATTAAGATTAACTAATTTTGTACATTTCCCAAAATAGTAAGTATTACGATTTTTAGAGAAACCGTGAGAAACGTTCAAATATGGATCATATTATACACAAAATAGTCATAGCACATAGTGCCAAATGAACTACTACGGTCCATCCATATCCATATTGTTCTACGAAGGTAAAAAATAATAAAAACTCGAAAAAATTCAATCTCCCGCCTCGTTACTGATGTTTAACCTTAATACGAACACAAGGCTTAGCTTCATCGTTTATTAACGATTGAAATTTCAACATCCATATTATAGGACGTCCTGTAAATAATGATAAAAATTAAAAGCCTTAAAAATAATTATGCCCTATTAATAAGGTAAAATACATGGCTTTAGAAATATTTGTATACTAGCTGTCCCCGCGGTTTCGGGATAAATAGAAACCCATGTCCTTCTTCCTTCACCCAAATAATTTGATAGAACTTAAATACTATACAGTTAAGTTCTACAACCGACCTCAAGCTTCAATAAATTAAACGGTAATCGATTCCAAGTTAACCGTTAACTGTACCGTTAACCGTTAACTGTGGCCAAGCCACAAATTTTGACTACAGTGTGTAGAGGTTGTGAAGTTAAGGCGTATAGAGTAAGTGCATGTAGTTATAATCTTGGCTCTACATGAGATCTGATAACTTTTTGACAGTACGAGCCATATGTCTTGGCGGCAACATTTTACATGAAAATGTTTTTGGTGGGATTTCACTTCTTTTTTTTTGTTTGAAATTTCCAAGTTTTATATTTTTTTTGTTGTTTGTGTACTAATACAAGCTTACATACCAAATTTCAGCTTTCTAGGACTTCAGGAAGTACCCTATGAGTTTTGATGATCATCAGTGAGTCAGTGACGAAATCGGGGTTTTTTAGATATCAATAAAATCTAAAGTATAAGAGCTATGTTATTGAAACTTAATATGCTTAATAAGTTCACTATTGACATCATGTTCCGAGAATTTTGTTTATCTGGTATAATCCAAACCCAAGTTATGAGGGTTCAAAAAAACGACGAAGCGCTTCGAGAAAAGGTAGGTAGTGCCCTTTCGCTTCGCTTGGCTGTCTTGGCGGGGGGCACTCCCGTGCCCCCAGATAATAATAATTTCCCAAAAATTATAATTAGCACTACACTCAGCTAGTAACGACCGTCTTATGATATATACAACCGTTCAAGCATTAACCACCGTACAACTAACTTTGTATTATGAACAAAGTTATATTGGAGTATCCATGGATAAACTGAGGAGTACGTGGTTTATAGGAGCGACACGCTCTGGGATGGAAGGGGACGGTCAGACAACCGCATCCATTGATCAACAAATTCACATTCTCATGAAAGTTACCATCAGAGATTGCGTTGCGGTGTGACACACAGCATTCCTAAAAAAGTCCAACTTTCTCCCGGCCATTGTCGGTGGCGATTAAATTTTTACACATTAATCATTCCGTCGTTGTTTATGCAGAGATTTTCGCTTTAAAATCGCGAATGGGGACTATTGTCCCGTTATTTTGAGCGTGACTTTTATTTTTGTGTTAGGATTTTGGGCGGAATTGAGTGTCTCTTATTTACATTCAGTTTTTGGACATTAAGGCTCCGCGTTTTTACATAATGTCTTGAAATAAAATCAGATTGGCCAAGGCTTGTTTTTGTAGGATTTTTTTCTGTTTAGGCTTTTAATACTTTCAAGATGCTGTTGTGGCTACCATAATTGTATATATATGTATAGTGCCTAGTCAAGAACATGAGTCAGTTATACCGACAAGACATTGTTTCTCTCTAAAAGCTTGGAAAACTATGCTTATTTATAAATAAACTAAATCAAAATACAACCTTAATTTCACAGTAGCAAAGTTCCTATAAAATGGTAAAAACATATTGATTTCAGGAAACTTCAAAAGAATTCCACTCAATCTTGTCTCTTAATAAAATCAGCAGAGTACTAGGTGTAGGGAACTGCTCCAACTTCCGCTAACTAAAGTGAAAAATGAACAAAGTTTTACTTTAAAATGTAAGTTTTTTTATTCAGCTCTTTTATATGATGTAGTAGCAATGGAATAATGTTTGAAGTCGAAATTGAAACAACTGAATTTGAATCTATTGTTTTTAATTTGAGGGCTATTATCGAATGATAATATCTATTAAGTGGTAATACATTATAAACCAGTAGTAACCAGTATACGTGTCGCGGCGACAGTATCGCCTACTGCTGCTGCCTGCAGTCGGCTACGAACTTGCACCGTTAAGTTCCGATTGTCATTCGATAATAGCCCGGCTAGGAACTTGTACCTCAGTGAACTGATTATGTTAATCACTAATAAACCTACTACTTGTCATAATATGTCTAGATTTCAAAATAAGCTTGTTTTATATTTCGATTTTGTTATTGTATGAAACTGATGAAACTGCAGGAGGCAGTCACATAGCCCACCTACATGGTCCGTCCTTGCATGCAAGCACGTCTGAACAAGCTGAACAAACCAGTTTCCGTATTTTTTGTACTGACTGTCATGTCTACAGTTCTGAACTGCGTAAGACAGAGCGTGTAGGCGAGCTTTTAGAATATGACAGTATAACTTTATGAAGTTTCAGCTGTTAACTGATCATGAGTCAGCCAGTCACGTAAACAGTTTGTTATCACGTAGGTATTGTCCTTCGTCCTTCATGTTTATTTCCTACCTATAAGTTAGTTTCTAACTTGGCTACTCCGTCAGACTATGACATCAAAGTTGGCCATTTGTTTGTTCCCACGTGGAAAGTTGTGTGAACCTGGATGTATTCAAAACTGGATGAAAAGTTTTAGTTTTATCATTATTTATTCCTTATTTGAAATCTTTTCTATCTCTATTGGTAGGAATGAGTATTTTTTTTTCTCTTTCTGATCATGTAGCAAAGGGTTGGGTATAGTAAAGCATTTAATCAACATTTGAATTTAGTTAGCCGCATCCCTACTATATCTATATAAAAATGAATTGCTGTTCGTTAGTCTCGCTAAAACTCGAGAACGCCTTCACGCCTCAAATACTAAACGTATCATCAGAACAAATTTGGCATGCAGGTAGCTTATGGTATGGAGAAGGACATAGGCTACTTTTTATCCTGGAAACGCGGGGGAAAGCTAGTACATAATTATTTTAATTAATGTCAATTTCTCGTTTGTTATCGATACTTTTACCGAGAACAAATATGACTAGGAATTATCGTATTTTTTTCTGACAGTAAATCAGAAAGAAAAAGAAAGAAAGAAATAAGTTTAATTCCAGACAACACACAACATTACATTAACGACACAAAATATAACAATTAAATAAAAATGAAAACAACTACACAATAATGTAATGTTGCGTGTTGCCAGGAATAGGTCTCGACTCGGCATTGTTGTTAGGTTAGTAAAAAACTAACCCTAACGCTGGTTTTCAGTCGAAGCCTACGTCCATGACATAACGAACATAATAATATCACGAGTGTACGATATATCTATAATCAGTGGCGTAACAATAGGGTGGCAGGGCTGGCAAAATTCCACGGGCCCCCGACCCAAAAGGGCCCCGGCCCAAGAGGCCGCGAGCTCAAAAATATTTTTTTATATTGTACCTGAGTTACAGACCCCACGATGTTGTTCCTTCACCGAAAAGCTAGCAAATAGATGATGAATGCATTGAGATATTATGTTCTATGGATATGGATGTGAAGTCTCCAATACGCGGGCTAGCGTGGGGACTACAGACCATTCCCTCTCGCCTAAGAGAGGAGGCCTATGGCCATTAGTGGGACATATACAACGTGTAATTAAGTACGCTGAAAATCTCGAAGTTTATTAAAATTAAACTAAGTACAACGTGACGATTTTTACTGATAGGGCCCCATCAAAAGGTTTTTTCCACGGGCCCCAGATGGTGTAGTTACGCCACTGTCTATAATGCATCCATTTGCAAATTGCTCACGCTTCGCACAAGGTAATGTTGTTAACGCTATCACTCTATTAATGTTCTTACTCTATGTTCACGTACATATATGTTCATACGTAAAGGTACCATCGTCTAACACTGCTGAAGAATACATATAGTTCTGTATATTCAGGAGTGCCCTAAAACTCTATCAGATTGTAAATCGTCCTGAAATTCAGTCTAGTTGCCAAAACAAAGGGGCTGCGACAAGGGACGGACCTTTTATTCGATAAAAATTCCTTATTGTCTCAATATCTGGGACGTAGATGCGGGCACTATGTCCGGGCGGGCAATAACCGGGCACTTTAACCTTTGTACGTCACTTTGTTTTTATTGGACCTGCCCTTTTCTAAGTTATAGTTTTGATTCTTGAATATTGTTCACGCGTTTGAGGGCGGTGGTGGAACTGCTGTAAGCTGTTAGTAATATTTTCTTTTTTAGGGTTCCGTACCCGAAGGGTGCCAAACGGGGTCCTATTACTTAAACTCCGCTGTCCGTCCGTCCGTCTGTCTGTTAGTGGGCTATATCTCATGAACGGTAATAGGTAGACAGCTGAAATTTTCAGATAATATGTATTTCTGATGCGTTACAACAACAAATAATGGTAAATTCAACTATAAGTGCCTTATCAGGGCCTAAACTGGATAAATTACTTTTTGATTTGATTTGAATAAAATAAAAAAATTAAGGGGGCACTCATACAAGAAACGTTTGTTTGCCATTGAAAAGATATTAATAAATAAATACTTATGTATACAATGAGACTGCACTTATCAACACCATTATATATACTTATACAGAGTGGTGTATGAGGCACTACCTGATTATTTTTCCTCGTTTCAATCGCTCCGCGTAGTTCTTCATGTGACGACAGAGCCAATTAGAACGAAGAACTTTTGTTCATAATAGCAAGTAGGTGAAAAAAATAACAATCACTACATGAATACTTTCTGAATTTGATTATATTTAGGGCTCCATATCTAAAGGGTGCCAACTGTGTGATATTGTATCTCATGAACCGTAATATGTAAAATTTTCACAGAATGTGTATTTCTATTGCCGCTATAACAACAAATAGAATAGTAATATTTTAAGGGACCCCCCATACATGAAACGTCTTTACGGAACCCTTCGTCTGTTTGTCCGATTCACACTTGGTCGGTTATTTAACAAGTCCCAACAGGGACCTATATAACTTTATTTAAGGAATTACATGTGTTATCCAGAAAACAATATTTATCAAAACCAGTTCAGCTTATTACAATTATTCCTCTGAAATGCGAGTGAAACTACGGGACGAAGCTTAATATAAAACCTGTTGCTCCTTGTTTTAAATCCAAATAGAGACATATTTGCGGGTTCAAATTGAAATATCATAAAACGTATAAAGGGAAAGAAACAAAGCATATGGGGATGAAAGGGGGAGGTTAGGGTGAGAGGGGGAGGTGTGCCAAGTGTGGGGGGAACACTGACATGGGTATGATGGTCCAATCTTGGAAATGCTCTGTTAAAATAAGTGAAATACTGTTTTAATACCTGGAGACATTGTCGACTCCCATATCAAGTCTGTTCATTCTGTCATATTACGCTTAGCTTCGGTCCCGCGATTTCATTTGCATTTTCAGGGCATCTTTTGATAAAGTAACATGTTTTATAAGTTTACTAGCATTCCATCCCTCGGTCAAGAAACCTGTGACAAAAATTTTACTTTCTCTGGATCCTGCGGTTTGAGCTATACACTGAAAAAAAAAAATCTACAAAACTAGTTATGTATGTTGACGTTTTGTTGTCGGGAAACTAACTTTAGTTACATTTAATCAAATAATTTAGTAACGAACAAAAACTAATTTTGTTACTGGTATGTTTAGTTCGCAAGTCACTCTGTTTAGGTTATTGGTCGTCAAATTTTGAATTCACTTGTAGTCCATTTTTTTCAGTATACGTTGATCTGTCAGAAAGTCTTTTTTATTTATCCATTATTAATTTGTACAAGATATGGAAAAAAATGCCAATAATATTCAATAAATGTAACCTTACTGAGTTTCTTGCCGATTCTTCTCAGTTGAAGGCCGACTTACGAACTGGTGGTAACTTCAGTAGCTTTGACTTTCATAAGTGCCCTACTAGGGCCTAAATTGAATACATGATTTTGACTTCTATGTATAAATATGTGAAGAGATTGCGCGTACGTAGATTATATACGGAGATATTATATAGTGTACATATAGATAGATATATAGATAGATGATTTATTCACAGGACCAGATAAGCTCTGCGGAGTTTACCCGGTTCCTAGACAGAGAGCATCATACAACAACTCGCTGTATATTATTGTAGTTACTATGATTAATAGTTGGAAATAGCAGCCAAAAGTCACAAATCCTAGAACTTCCCAACCCCAGCAATAACGAAATCTGCAAAACAAATTTATGATGGTAAGGGTTAACAAATTTCAAACTTCTCTCGTTAAGGAATCCTTGAAAGATTTACATGGAATTTTTCGTGAAATTTGTGCCAACTCGCGTAATTAATCAGCGGTTTATTTTCGATCTTATATTGAATCGGCTAAGTGTATTTTTGGAATAACATTCACATTAATGGGGAATACTGCAATTCAGAATATAATTATCCACTTAAACAGCTATTCTGATACAGTCGTAAAAGATTATAAAACTGGTTTCTTAGATAAAATGAAACTATTTAAATGTTTTATTGACAGCTCAATCTTTATAAAACACAATAGGAACAAGAAATAATATCATTAACAAAATACATGGTAATCACGCCGAGCACAGCCTAGGATTCCCACTGTTGCCCTTGATTGCGCTGATCTCGCGGGAATCGAAGGAAATATTGAGGACTATAGTTCTACCACTTACCCACGATGCAGAGATGTTTGCACTGCACTTACACCGTTGGTAATATGTAGTGTAATGATGTGAAATTGTGTTACTGTATGTTTATCTGTGTGTAGGTGGTGTTTGGCGATGTATTTGTCATGAATTTAAAGAAAATTACATTAAAAAGCGCGGGACAATTATATAGCAGGTCAGGCTCAAGCACAAGTGATAGAGAGAAAAAAACAAAAGAAAATCATAAAGAAAAAATTTAAATTATGAAATCGTTCCAATTAAAAAAATAAAACTATACAGCCAGCGCTATTGAGAACTTGCGTAGGTAAACGGCGTGACTACATGGGTAAGAAATAATGTATATATACGGTCGAATTGAGCAACCTCCTTTTTTGAAGTCGGTTAAAAATTAAAAAGATACATAGAATATAGATAGCACAGATATTAAATATAACTCTATAATAATCTTCGGTATAATAAGATTCATTAGAGAAGTCACAAATAGCTAACAAATTCATACAAACCGAATATATGAATCAGCGTTGTTGCTTTGTTTTTTTTTTAAATATATGTGGAATAAATCTGTTAGAACCCAATAAATATAAAAGTGAATAAGCAATCGGCTAGTCCCATCGCCTCTATTGTCGATTACCGATGGGTTAGAAACGAGAAGCAACCTACCAGTGCGAACTGATAGAACCCACTCACGCCAGCGAAGCTTCGATCTTCTAAATGCGGGTAAATTCATGGTAAAAATCAGGTAAAATATTCAGAAATATAGCCATTTTGTTTTTTGCTACTGCGCAAAAACATAAATCATACTAGAATTTATTACTTAAAGTTAAAAGGCGCACAGATTGTCCACGATAAAATGAAGATTGTGGAAATGTAATATTTGTTTTTTCTTGTCTTTAAGTCAAACGCAAGCCCATTGAATAAAAAAAAGCTTTTTGACAAATGGTGTTGATTTCTCATCAATAAAATTTATAAAGCATTAGATATTTTTTTTACAAAAATTATTTTGCATTTGGCCACAGACCAGTAGGATGACGAAGCCTAAGATGAAGCATGCTTTCCGAGAGAAAACTTATACACTCTGTTCTTGAAATGTCTAGATTGTAAAAGTCGAGTGTCGATACAAAAGTAACACCATAGCTGAAATTGGTTTACAAAAAGATAGATATATATACATTAATGAGTTGAAAACACGTTAAAACTTCTATTGCAGTGTAAAACACAGCACTGCAACTGGAATACCAAATACAAATGGAGAGAATGGCAGAGGAATACATTGAAGTACTCCTTGCATCGATTAAACTATCCGGTGTTCTGTTTACATACAAATAGCCTTGCCCCCTCTTCCCCACTTCTCTCGTTAAAGTATGGTCCTCTAATCCCCCGTCTCCCCACAAAAACGATTTCAGCTTGTCGAGTGCACTTGTAATGGGTTGAGCCGGTGTTTTTTTTTCCGATGTTATCTTGCAATAACGATTGGAGTGCCATCGTGTTGGTAGCTAAAACGTGTAGGGAACATGTTCACTGGACAGTTTACCGCTGCGTTTTTGGAGACATTTAGAGAAACCAGAAAAGCTTGAAAATTCCTTCGTTTAAGGTTTTGTTCTTTTGGTTTATGTCTCTTATGGCAGCTGAAAAAATGGACTACAAGTGACAAAATTTTATTTAACTGTAACACAAAATTTGACGACCAATAACCTTAACAGAGTGACCTGCGAACAAAACTTACCAGTAACAAAACTAGTTTTTGATCGTTACTAAATTTTTTGATTAAATGTAACTAAAGTTAGCTTCCCGACAACTAAAGTTAGTTTCCCGACAACAAAACGTCAATTTACATAACTAGTTTTGTTGATCATTTTTTTCAGTACTTTGGTTCGCAGTTAAATAAATAAAAATGACATCAATTGTTATTACAGGACGCGCGTCAGAAGCAAGAACCAACGGAATAGAACTACACCTATCAGTAGCTGATACTAGTTAATTTAAAAAATATTATATAACCTTAAGGAATACGTTAGTTTCTCAACCTGTGAAAACAATATTTTAATATGCTTACAAAACTTGAGTATTTTGGTTTACGAATCTTGCTGGCTACTCGCAAGTCACAACATTTGTACTAGGGAGTCTGCCTCTGAGGCCTAACATATTGGCAATCCTGGTATTGCTGATGTCATGGTTCATCTACCTGCTTGACTTGATTTTACACCACCGTTCAAAAATTGCAAATCAATCTCTCTGATCTAGTCGGACCCTTATTTTCTTGCAACGTACATTGGGTGGGAACGCTCTTCCAGTACGTTTGTTATTCAGTACGATCCTAAAATCGAGCACCGAAAACCAGACTCTCTGGTTTGAGAGGAGCAGAAAGGAAAGTGCTTTATTTGTAGATGTATGCGGAAAATCCGTATTTTATACCAGTCCTAATATGTTGTAGTTAGAAATGGCGAGGCCTTGTATTTATCAAATTAATAAGGGTGTTTAAATTGGTCTTTAGAAGTTTCGGCCCACTCTCCATTAGGCCCGAGGGACGAAAGACCCAATCATTTATATTTATCAAACTCCCCGCCCAAGGAACAAAGATCTAAGGGCCATGACAAAATAAATGTCATGAACTTTTGACCCGACTGCGTAGAGTTCTGCTAAAAAAACAATCATTTATAATAAGTTTGCTAGAATTTATGCAATTAATACAAAGTTTCACGGTCATTATCTCCAAAGTACTAGATATCCACTTCTGAACAAAAGGTGCTATATATTTCCAAGACGAATGTTTTTGAAATAATAGCAGGGAGTGGGTTTCAAATTAATCTTTCAATGTAGATTTTAAGCGGATGGCATACGGTGTAAATTCGTGAAACGGCACAATGCGCGTCTCTCAGCTACAGAAATAATACAATAAAAATCTAGTTGATTATTGCAAAAAGCAAATCAAACTCGCTAACGAAGTTCATACGGTAAACACGGCGTAACTTTAACGTTTTTTTTTTTCATAGAGAAGACTGAATACTTATTATTATAATAAAATGTTTAACACAGCCAGGTTTTCAAAAATACGGCCAGAATTATCTTTAATTTTCTACTGCTGCAAATTCAATAGATTTTACAAAAATGCATATTTGGCTGTCAGCCTACATTCAGACACCGATAGTCAAATAACCAAATAACAGAGAAGCAATCGACACCGTTAACTTAAACGGCTATAAAGCAATCAGTGGGATTACCTCCTCACTGAGCGAGTCCTATCAGCCGAGTTGATTGCTTCCTGTCACACGTCCGCCTCTTAAGATTGGCTTAAGGCACAATGCCTATCGACATGTAGATATTAGGATACCGTAACTCATGGTAAGGTAATTCTTATCTTTATGGTAAAAATATATGTTATATATAGTTATCTGCCTACTAACTCCACGGTATATTTTTTATCATCAAGCTCATATCAGTGAGTTTCTGAGGGCCAAGTTTGCTATAATTGTATGCTTATACGATACTATTACAATTCCATTATCATTGAGCCGATGTGCGCACTCTACTAATTCATAATGGTCTCATAATGAACGAAAAGAATTTTAGTACTAAAACTGTCAAAACTGACAACTAAAAGATCATTGTGGCACGATTATAGTTTCAGTGGAAAATCATCGGAAAGCTATTATGGCGCCATTATGACGCTATTCTGTTAGTAGACTACCAAAGCTGTAAAATATAAAAATTATTACAAAACTGATTATTCATTGGAACACAACTGTACTAGCAGACTCGGGTCCCAGATGTCCCACTAATGAATTATGTTTTCCACTTTTACCGTACTAAAGATTTATATAAAATCCACTCATACTGTCACAAAGAGGGGTAGGAAATAGGACAATGAAAAAAAAAACAGTTTTCAGTAAAAGTAATCGTTGCAAGGAATTCCTGCCAAAGTAGCTTGACAAATCTAACGTTTGCTGCATTTCCAAAACAGCAACTACATCGCAATTGTCACCCTTGTCACCCGCCAGTTAGTTTATCCCCGCTAGTATATCAGCAGCGGGTGACAATCGGCGTGATTGCTCTCATAAACAGTCGCGTCGACCAGAGTCCGAGCCAAGTATATCTACTTTTCATTTTATTTTCAGCGTTCCGTGCCAATATGGGGGAACTAAAAACTCTTTTGCAATCAACAGGGGTGCCATCTGCTCTTGTATGTCGCGATGTCGTAATTAGTTTTGGATTCGACAAATGAACTTTTAAAAATAAATGTGGGGATTTTTTAAAACACTGGACTTTGTTGACGTATGGTTGACGTGTTTTTTTTATGATGATGACATTAATCTTACCCAAAGAAGGTTAAATAAATAAGAAAGCATCATCCTCTATATATCATCCTATGTAGCCCCGCTAGTTTATCAGCAGCGGGTGACAATCGGCGTGATTGCTCTCATAAACAGTCGCGTCGACCAGAGTCCGAGCCAAGTATATCTACTTTTCATTTTATTTTCAGCGTTCCGTGCCAATATGGGGGAACTAAAAACTCTTTTGCAATCAACAGGGGTGCCATCTGCTCTTGTATGTCGCGATGTCGTAATTAGTTTTGGATTCGACAAATGAACTTGTTGGGGCCAAGCGCCTATATTTTGCATGTAGATTTTTTGTTTGTCAGTTGCTAATAAACACCCGTAAAGATCACACATCAAAGCAGTTTTATTCATCTCGCCAAACAAAATTGAACCTTAACTCATTAACATATGGTCCTTAGTCGAGCGGATGTGATTAGTTGGGTCGAGATCCTTATCGCTATATTCATTCATCGGAATGTGCGTGCGGCCGAGACGCGGCGACGACACCTGCATTCCACAGTGAGCGAAGTGCAATAACAACTTGCTATTGACGCGTTAACTTAATAAAAAGAAAGTTTTGTTTATTATATGGTTTTTAAACATTCTGGACATTATTAAAACAGTTGTATGGTGTTAAAATCAGTTCTATGCAGTGATAAACAACTAAAATGGAAGAATTAAAGACGCAATTAGAAGATACGTATCATCTGATAAAAAAAGCAAGTGAGAATTTTAAGAAGTGTCCTAAAGCAAGAAAAACTATTGCTTATATAAAAGTGCGTGTACAGTGTATCGAAGATTATTGGAGTACATATAAAAACAATCATGTTGCACTTATTAAGATATTACCGCCGGAACAAAAAGTACATGTTACGAATTATTATGACTCGTGTGAAGAACTATACCTTTCTTTAAAAACGGATTTACTAGAAGTACTCGAGTCATTAACGTGTACTAACTTAGGAAATACCTCAAGTGCAAGTTCACATCATTATGAAGGTGTTCGTGGTGTCGATGTAAGGTTACCGAGAATTGATTTACCTAAGTTCACCGGTAGTTATGAAGAGTGGCAAACATTCGAAGATACATTTACATCATTGATTCACGATAACAAGGCGTTAAGCGACGTACAGCGACTGCACTATTTGAAGTCATGTTTGTCAGGCGAGGCAAGTGCGACACTTAAATATTATCAAATCACAGATGATAATTATCAACCTGCATGGGATACGCTCAAGGCACGCTATAGTCATAAGCGATTGATCGTAAATGCGATACTCAAGAGGTTATTTTCGCAGAAAAAGGTACTAACTCAATCTTCAACTCAATTACGAACGTTAATTGATACAACAAGAGAATGTTTGAACGGTTTAGATAAATTAAAAGTACCAACGCAGTCCTGGGATCCCGTTATGATATTTCTGGCAATGCAGAAATTAGATACCGACTCGCATAAAGAATGGGAAGATCATGTGAGTAAGGAACACAGTAGCGAGCTACCGGAACTACGTCATCTTTATACCTTTCTGGAAAATAGAATACACACTTTGGAGTTGACAACGACAGCCTTGAAACCTGCGAGAGAACGAGTATTTCACACGACTGCACCATCATCATCGTCAATAGAGAAGATCTGCGTGTTATGTAAGGAAAATCATGCACTTTGTCACTGTAAAAAGTTTAGTAGTTTAAAAGTAGATCAAAGAAGCGAATATGTAAAAAATCAAGGATTATGTTTTAATTGCTTATTATCGGGGCACTCTGTACGCTTCTGTAAACAGCGTGTATCTTGTAAGGTTTGCGGGAGACGTCACCATTCTCTTTTACATCAACTTAGGAATGAGGAAACTTCAGGTAGTAGTAGTGAGGTTTTAAAATCAACTGCAGTTTCCAATCACACAAATGTAGAAGAGAAGGAAGTAGATAAGTTAGAGAATCAACAAATAGAAACAGCACCAGTATCGTCATACTTTACTATGAGTGACTCACCTGGGTTACTAGCTACAGCGTTAGTTCCAGTTAAAAATGAATCAGGTATGATAACGATATTGCGAGCATTAATAGATCAGGGTTCACAAGTGACGTTAATTAGTGAGAGAGCAGCTCAGTTACTTAAGGTTAGGAGAACACCAGTAAGAGGAAGTATTACAGGCACTGGTTCAACGAAGACAAAGGTAAGTCAAGCAACTTATATTGAGATTCTGTCAAGGTGGGATAAACAATTCAATCTCAAAATAAAAGCGTATATTATGACAACGCAACTTACGTCATTGTTACCATCAAAGTCGGTTGCATGTACTTGGTCACACATAAATGGACTCTTCCTGGCCGACCCAAATTACAGTCAGCCGGGAAGAATTGATTTATTATTAGGTTCTAAGGTTTATGCCAAGATATTAAAAGACGGATTAATTCAAGGTCCTCCAAACACCCCGTGTGCACAAAACACAAGTTTAGGATGGATTCTTTTCGGAGATTGTGATGAAAATGATCATGAAGAAATAATAACAATGCACCATTGTATAGATCTAGACAACATGTTAAAAAGTATGTGGGAAATTGAGCTATCTGAGAAACGAGTATGGACTGAAGAAGAGAAATTATGTGAAGAAATATATAAAAATACACATGCTAGAACCGACGATGGAAGATATGTAGTGAAGCTACCAATGAAAGTAAACCAACCATTATCATTGCATGGTGGTACAAGAAATATTGCATTAAAAAGATTAAATCAATTAGAAAGGCGTTTTCAGAAGGATGTGGCAAGTCCCTTAGGGGGACGCCAACAGATAGGTAGGTAGGGTTCGATTAAATGAAACAATGGAAATTAGTCCAATGAAACATTTAATTGCCTAAAATTCTGTGGCCGCCTCACGTCCAGATTTCACAGGGGGTACAGTTTTTAACAGGGGGAACACTGGCCTGAACTAAGGTAGAAGTAGCAGCTTCAGTTTTCGCTTCGGTCTGGTCCAGCTCCCAGGATGTCAGCGGGAGTAGGTAGTCCAGGCAGGCAGTACAGGAGGTAGGTCCCTCAGCGTTCCACAGCTAGTTATCAAGCTGCATAGGTAGATGCAAGGTAGGCGTAAATGTAGACGTAAATCCTGGAAGGCCAGAAACAAAAAGGCTAAAGCGTTTGCTGCGCAACTGTGTAGGTAGGTTTGAATCTAGGTTACAGTGTCCCTGACAAACAATAAAAAGGAAGCAGCGCTAGCATGGATAGGAAAGATAGAAAGCTAGAACACCTTACAATGGAGAATCAGATAGATAATACATGGGAACTTACCCTAGCGGGATTCCACGTGATATTAAACTAGATACAAAATTCGAAGCAAGTGACGCAGCCGTCACCTGTGAAGTCTCAAAGCGCACTGGCCGTGGAGAATTCTCGAACTGAACGACTGGGCGTTGGCCGCCGCGCCGGCGCAGCTCGCAAACCCGTTAGATTTGTTAGGGATGCGTAGGTGCGGGAACCATCATCATTAATACGTACTTGTAGATTCCGTACAATAATATTTATTAAGTATTTAGATTTTTAGGTTTTATTAGTTTAATAGGTTATATTTAATTATGTTTTATAATAAGTTGTAAATATTATTTTAATTTAAGTGTAATTAAGTTTTATTAAAGGTTTTCTAACTATACTTATATTTATTTATGTAACTTGCAAGTGCAACGTTACAGTACCCCGCCAAAAAACGAAGGATTTTGCATACTAGACTGCAAAATCCGACTACTACCTATTATTTCATACTAAACTTATCATTACTCACAGACTACATTCTATACTTCACGCATCATACCATCTTCTTTCATAACATCATCAAATCTTACTATTAATGACTTGAGATCCTTACAAACAGAGTATAATTAGTAAATTTTAAGTTATACTCAAACAATAAGTTAGGTGTACTAAAATACTTATGTTTCTTTAGTACACTACAGTTTAGGTAATAGTTTTAATCTAATTTTAAGGCTAGTATATAGGTTTTATTTTATTCTTTATAGTTAATAAGTTTCATATCTTTGATATGCCAGGAACCTAGTAGTTTTCCAGACATATCTGCTAATTCATAGACCAGAGGAGACTTTTTATCAATGATTTTACATTTTATGAATTTAGGAGCTAATTTTTTATTAAAATACTTGTCTTTATCACTTTGATAAAAAGTCCTTTTCCAGATAACGTCACCAATATTAAATTCAGCAGGTCTTCTGCGTAAATTATATTGTTGACAATTCCTACTATGAGCCTGTAGTAGTAGTGATTGTACTTTATTAAAGATACTAGAAAGCACACCAATATTCTCAGCGTAGGAATCTCGAGGTTGAAAGATGACGTCGTTATCGTTCTCAGTATCGATATAATGTGAACCACAAGTAACTAATTCACGCCCGTACACTAGAAAGGAAGGAGTGTAGCCTGTTACCTCGTTTACAGAACTATTCACAGCGAATTGGATTTTTGGTACAAGTTGATCCCAAATACGTTGATCGTTAGAAATAAATGTGGAGATAGCAGTCATAACAGTCTTATTGTAGCGTTCAACTGTATTAACATGAGGTGAATACTTAGGAGTGAAGTGTAATTTAGGTACTTTATATTTTTCAAACATCTGTTTTAACGTAGCACTTATAAATTGTTTACCGTTATCAAGTATCACAGTAGAAGGAATGCCATGTATTAGAAATACTTGTTCTTCTAAGATCTTAGTAACAATTTCTGCAGTCGCGCGCTTGATTGGAAATAATAAGCAATACTTACTAAAACAACAAGTCACGACTAAGATGTAGCAGTTTAGTTTTCTAGTAGGCGGTAGAGGTCCTACTAAATCTATGCTTATAGTTTGAAAAGGTCTCGAACAGTGTTTGGGCCGACCCATTTCACCTAAGGCAGCGTGGTTTTGGTGTTTATGTGATATACAGGTATCACAGGATGTTACAGCTGTTACTACGTTAGCGTGCATACCAGGCCAGTAGTACCTAAGACTGATGCGCTTATAAGTTTTAAAAATACCAAAATGACCAGCGGTTGGTTCAGAATGGTTTTCAGATATAATTTTTGTTCTATATTCTGCAGGAACAACTTCTTTCCACTCGAACTCTTTATTTAGAGGATGATGAGTTTTCATGAAGCGAAATAAACGATTATTCTTGACTAAGTAGTTTGGAAAAGAGGTAGGAGAATTTTGCGAACCATTGTATATGTTTAGATACCATTGATCATTTGTAGTTAATGTAGTGTTTAGATTATTATCAATGGCTGAAATTTGGCAAACGCGAGACAAAGCATCCGGTATAATATTATCAACACCTCGACGGTGTTTCATTTCAAAGTTAAATGCAGATAGACGAACACCCCATCTAGCTAAGCGTCCAGTAGGGTTATTTAGATTAAGAAACCACTTGAGTGCTGAATGGTCTGTATAGACAGTAAACTTAGTACCATTATCGAGATAGCATCTCCAGTGTTCCAAAGCCACCAAGACAGCAAGAGCCTCTCTCTCAGTGATGCTATAGTTTTTCTCTGGACCTGTCAAGGTTCTACTAGTGTAGGCGATAGGATGTTCAACTCCGTCAATAGTCTGCGTTAGTAATCCTCCAACACCATAGTCACTAGCGTCAGTGTGTACTTCGAACGGTAGGTCAAAGTTAGGGCATGATAGGATTGGGGCAGATACAAGAAGTTCTTTGAGTTTAGTGAAAGACTCCTCAGCTTCAGTAGTCCAAAGAAAAGGATTAGATTTTTTATTAGTAGAAGTTAGCTTATTCAAAGGACCAGCAATAGAGCTAAATTTAGGGACAAATTTACGGTACCAAGAAGCAATTCCTAGAAATCTTTTTACTTCTTTTTTATGAAAAATACGGATTTTTCGTAGTTAATAGTCAGATTAGCCATTCATAGTTTCTTAATTACTTTTAAAAGCAGGGAAATGTGATTTTCGAATTGAGCCGAGCATATGACGATATCATCGATGTATACAAAGACTGAGTTTTCAAATTCAGGCCCATAGAAAAGAGTATCAACAAGTCTTTGTTGAGTAGCGGGAGAATTTGTCAATCCGAAGGGCATAGTCACAAATCTAAAGGTGCCACGATGAGGAATATAGAATGCAGTTTTATTCCGATCATTCTCAGAAATAGGCACTTGCCAGTAGGCCTTAGATAGGTCTATGCTACTTAGGTATTTAGCATTTTTTAGGTTATCTAGAATTTCTGAAATATAAGGTAATTTATATGCGTCTTTTTTCGTAACAGAATTTAGCTTACGACTGTCTAGACAGAATCTGAGCTTGCCATCCTTCTTAGGAGTTAATAATACAGGTGAAGACCATGGACTCTCACATTCCTCAACGACACCCAGCGACAGCATCTCGTCTAGTTGTTCAGATAAGATACGTTGTTTTTCAGGCGAAACGCGATAGTATCTTTGCCGAATAGGTAAGGCATCGCCAGTATCAATAGTATGTGATACTAAGTTAGTTCTACCTAAACCACGTTTTTCAGTTGAGATATTTTTAAACTGTTCTATAATGTTATCAGCAGTAACTCGCTGACATTCAGTTAGTTCATTATAGGACTGTAGTATACTTTTAGCATCAGTTACAGTAGTCACATCACCATCATAACTAGTAGCATCGTGCAGAGATATAGAATTTGAAAATTTAGGAAATAGATTAAATTTTGTCCAAAAATCAATGCCTAGAATTAAATTTGATTTAACAGTCGGAACAACGTATGCTTTTAGTAAGTGAAATTGGTTTTCAAAAGTAACTGGAAGATTAATGTATCCTATAGAAACCATACTTTGTCCACCAGCAGCAGTAAAAGTTCTCACAACATCGTTATTAATGACTGTATGACCTAGTGAAATTAAACTTAGATGAGCATTATTACCTAGAATAGTTACTGTAGAACCAGAATCGAGTAAACCGCAGAGGTTTTTGTCGCCTACTTGGATAGCCGCGTAAGGACGAACATCATCAATAGGTTTTTTATCGAAGATTGTTGTAATGAAATAACTAGAAAAGAAAATTTTAATAGTTGAAAGCCAGGCTTTCCAATCCTTTTCATCAAAATTTTTAGTTTTAGTAGAATCAGTAGTTTTAGTTAAGTTTTTTACCTCATTTATATTACAGCAATCTTCAGTAGCTAGTTTTTTGAATTAGATTGAGATTTACATTTAGGACATTCAGGGTAAGTGACATTCATTGTTCCACATTTAAAGCAAATGGGGAACCTATCAGATTTACATTGCTTCAAAGAGTGTTCAGAGTTACGGCAGCGAGGGCAGAAAACATTTTTAGTATTAGAATTAGAAGAAGCAATAGCAGCTACACCTGAATAATTAGTATTATTTGTTGGTTGATTTTTATAGTTATATTTCTTGTTGTAAAAATTACTATTAGATTTATTAGAATTGTAACTATTGTATCTATTTTGATTATATGTATTAGATCTGCTAGTACTAGGTTCAGACGTTTTTGAAAATGCTAGATCAGGAGCTAACGTATCAGTAGACACTCTAGGAGGTTCTTTAAATTGAGAAGTCAAAGACTGAATTTTTTCAAAGTTCTTACAAATGGTTCTTAAATTATCGATAGAATTGATAGTTGAAGAATTAGAAGCTAGTACGCTAGAGTAACACGGTCTAATATTGTGCATTAAGATGTCTAATTTCTCTTGTTCAGAAATCTTTTTAGTTAGCCTGGAAAATAATTCAGACATTTTAGCAAAATATATAGTAATATTTTCAGAATCACCCTGTGTTCTGTTTCGTATCTCAGACAATAGCCGGTAGTCGAAATCAAAATGACTAAAATCCTCAATCAGTAAAGAAATTAACTCATCCCAAGTAGTAACACTGTCTTTAATACTACGAAACCAATGTAACGCATCGTCCGTGAATATTTCCGTAGCATAGTTCATTAATTTAGAAGGCGATATGTTTCTAGCAGTACTACACTCGTTCACTCTCTGGACAAATGCATGTACACACGTTTTGCCGTTAAATTTTATTTTTTGTATATCATTTAAATGCGAGCGGTCACAATGTATCGTTACGTTTTGTACAGAGTCTAGCGACGACGATGTCTGTTCAACGTCTACAACAGGCTCACAGCTAGGAATCGGATTAGCCGATTTATTAATAGTAAAAATTTTATTAATCAAGTTCGTAACATTTTTCGACAAAGCCCTCACTCTTTCTAAATGTTTAGAGTCCGTGCAATCTATTCTTTTTAGACGGTGATATAGATGATTACCCAACGCTCTAGTGCGTTCAAAGAGATTTGAATCGTACTTCTCCTCTAACGATTTAACTCGCGATGTAAATTCACTTAAGGAAGTGCTAACGCCAGAAATATCAATATCCGGATCGATTCCAGATTCACAAATATCAGAAGTAGGTATAAGCGGTGTTAATTTATTTATTTGTTTACGTAATCCAAGTACGGTTGATGCAGGTTCCTCGCCTCTAATGAGTACTTCGTAGGTTAATTCGTTTTTGTTTAGCAAAAAGAATTTAATAGTATGAGTTCCCATGATTAACTAGACGATTTACTTAAGTAGTTAATGAATATAATGAGAAATGAATGATTGGTGTTCTTTACAAGATGAGAAAATAAGCTTATCTACGATTAGGTGATGGTCAAAGCAAATAAAATTAAAATTGAAATGTTTTTTTTTTTTTTTGAATGAATGAAAATGAAATGAAAACGAAAAGATGAAAGAAACGAAAAGGTATGAAATGAATGAATTTAGGTATGCGAACTGTTACGTATAACAAACAATAGATTTAATTTTACAATTTAGTTTTAGCATATATTAATTATTATCAGTAGGTAGGTACTAATAATAACGGTTTAGAATATTCAAATAGTTACTATATAACAAAATTACTCAATCATTAACACAATTAGTAGGAAGATACTAATACGTAGCAGTTAACAATGATAGGTAATGAAAAATGAGAAAAGAAAAAATCAGGGTAAGCGGTCACATAAAAAAATAAAATAAGATAGTACGTACCAGTTCGCTATTCTGCAATGTCACCTTCACGTTCACAGTACAATATGTAGGTAGATAGATGATTGTACTAGCTGCTGACTTCTGGAATAATCTAGACGTGAATAGGCCACTAGAAACACACGTAAAGAGCGCCACTGTGGCAAGTCCCTTAGGGGGACGCCAACAGATAGGTAGGTAGGGTTCGATTAAATGAAACAATGGAAATTAGTCCAATGAAACATTTAATTGCCTAAAATTCTGTGGCCGCCTCACGTCCAGATTTCACAGGGGGTACAGTTTTTAACAGGGGGAACACTGGCCTGAACTAAGGTAGAAGTAGCAGCTTCAGTTTTCGCTTCGGTCTGGTCCAGCTCCCAGGATGTCAGCGGGAGTAGGTAGTCCAGGCAGGCAGTACAGGAGGTAGGTCCCTCAGCGTTCCACAGCTAGTTATCAAGCTGCATAGGTAGATGCAAGGTAGGCGTAAATGTAGACGTAAATCCTGGAAGGCCAGAAACAAAAAGGCTAAAGTGTTTGCTGCGCAACTGTGTAGGTAGGTTTGAATCTAGGTTACAGTGTCCCTGACAAACAATAAAAAGGAAGCAGCGCTAGCATGGATAGGAAAGATAGAAAGCTAGAACACCTTACAATGGAGAATCAGATAGATAATACATGGGAACTTACCCTAGCGGGATTCCACGTGATATTAAACTAGATACAAAATTCGAAGCAAGTGACGCAGCCGTCACCTGTGAAGTCTCAAAGCGCACTGGCCGTGGAGAATTCTCGAACTGAACGACTGGGCGTTGGCCGCCGCGCCGGCGCAGCTCGCAAACCCGTTAGATTTGTTAGGGATGCGTAGGTGCGGGAACCATCATCATTAATACGTACTTGTAGATTCCGTACAATAATATTTATTAAGTATTTAGATTTTTAGGTTTTATTAGTTTAATAGGTTATATTTAATTATGTTTTATAATAAGTTGTAAATATTATTTTAATTTAAGTGTAATTAAGTTTTATTAAAGGTTTTCTAACTATACTTATATTTATTTATGTAACTTGCAAGTGCAACGTTACAAGGAAGAAGATTTAAAACCAAAATACACAGAAGTAATTAATGAATATTTACAGATGAATCATATGGAGAAAGTTCCAGAAGTTGAGAAGAATAATCCTGCGGTATATTTACCACATCATGCGGTCATACGAAATGATAAAGAGACCACCAAACTAAGAGTCGTGTTTGACGCCTCGAGCAAGGGATCAAATAATATATCGTTGAATGAAGAGATGCTTGTAGGACCGCAGTTACAAGAAGATTTGAGAAATCTTATACTGAGATGGCGCACTAAACTAGTTTGCTTTGTAGCTGATGTACAGAAGATGTACCGTCAAGTTTTAGTCACCAAAGAAGATGCAGACTATCAGCGTATTCTATGGCGTGATAGTACAGATGAAGAAGTACAAGATTATCGGCTTCTACGAGTAACTTTCGGTACAGCTTCCGCTCCATTCCTCGCAGTACGAACCTTAATGCAGATAGCAGATGATGAAGGACAGGAACACCCTGTTGCAGCTCAAATCATAAAAGAAGATTGTTTTATGGATGATATAATGTCAGGATTAGATTCAGCAAGAGATGCTATTACTACAGCTAATGAAATAAAAACGATATTGCTTAAAGGTGGATTTGTTTTACAAAAATGGGCATCTAATAATACGGAATTTATGCAACATATGGAACCATCAGAAAGAAGTTCTAAGGTGAATATTGATATCAAACTAGATGGAACCATCAAGGCTTTAGGTTTAACCTGGAACATTGGAGAAGATGTATTTCAATACAACCTTAGTATTCCCCCTATATCTGAAAGTATAACTAAGAGAAATATTCTAGCAGATGTTCAGCGATTATTTGACCCGTTGGGATGGCTAGCACCGGCTATAGTACCTGCAAAGATGATGATACAAAAACTTTGGTTACAAGGAACAGGCTGGGATGAAGAGGTTGATGAAAAAATTGAAGAAGAATGGTTAAATATACGCGAAAGCTTCAACCATCTTGATAAAATTAAGATTAATAGGTGGCTGCATACGAAACAAACTAAAATGAACACTGTTACAGTACACGGTTTCTGTGATGCTTCAACCAAGGCTTACGGTGCCGTGGTATATATGAGGGTTCAAACATATAAAGGAGATATTAAAACAAGTCTTCTAGCGGCAAGGACGAAGGTAGCACCTGTGAAACCTGTATCGCTTCCAAGACTGGAACTATGCGGTGCTGTACTTCTATCACAGTTGCTGAAAAGAGTAAGAGAAGCAATGAGATTATCAAATGAACAGATATTCGCATGGTCGGATTCAACTGTTGTACTGGCGTGGTTAGTAGGAAGTCCTGGAAGATGGAATGTCTTTGTTAGTAATAGAGTAGTTGAAATATTAGATAACATAGGAAACCAGAGATGGTACCATGTGAACACCGAAGACAATCCAGCGGATGTAGCAAGCAGAGGTCAGCTTTTACCTGAATTGGTTAAAAACAAGATATGGTGGCAAGGACCCGCGTGGCTGCAAACTCCTAATATACCTGCAAAAAGAATAAATAATAATTCGACGAACCTGGAACAAAGAAAATGCTTTAATACAAATATAAATGATGACAATGAAGACAAAAAGATTAATTTTGAAGATTTTGATACACTAATAGAATTACAAAGAGTAGTCGTTCACGCAGTAAGATTTTTGAAGCACACGAAGACACCTGAAACAGAAAATAAAGATAAATTAATTACAACAAATGAACTAGAAGATGCTATGACAAGGATAATAAAGATAGTACAAGGTGAAGAATTTAATGATGAAATAATAAAATTAAAGTCAAGTAAATTAATTAGAAATAAAAGTAACTTACGATCACTCAATCCAATACTTGATGAAAATAATATTCTCAGGGTGGGCGGCAGATTGCGACACTCAAACTTATCTGAAGACAGCAAGCATCCTATAATTATTGGTCATAAAAATAGATTAGTATTTCTTTTAATAGCAGATGCACACAAGAGAACGTTACATGGTGGAACCCAATTGACACTTACCTTTTTAAGATCACGATATTGGGTGTTGAGAGTAAAGAGTCTAGTTCGTTCCTACATACATAAATGTTTGATTTGTGCTAAACAAAGGGCTATACAGAGAAATCAAATTATGGGAGACTTACCAAAATGTCGCGTCACGCAGGCTCGTCCGTTTCTTCATGCTGGTGTAGATTTTGCAGGCCCACTGCAAGTTTTAACTTCACGAAATAGGGGTGCCAAATGTACCAAAGCATATATTAGCATATTCGTATGCATGGCTACAAAGGCTTTGCACCTGGAGCTGGTTGGTGACCTCTCATCGTCATCCTTTTTAAATGCTTTCCAGCGTTTTGTGTCCAGAAGGGGACGTTGCAGTCATATTTGGAGTGATAGAGGCACAAATTTCGTGGGCGCAAATAAGGAGCTAGCAGAATTATGGCAAGCAGCAAATTTGGATCTTCCTGGTAATTTAATTGATGTTTTGGCAAGGGATGGTACACAATGGCATTTTATTCCACCTTACAGTCCGAACTTTGGCGGACTCTGGGAAGCCGGAGTAAAATCGGTAAAATTTCACTTAAAAAGAATTTTAAATACGAACCTAATATTTGAAGAACTTACCACCGTGCTTTGTCAAATCGAAGCTGTTTTAAACTCCAGGCCACTTTGTCCTATTGATAACTCTGATACAGAGAACTTAGAAATTTTAACGCCTGGTCACTTTCTTATAGGTGAACCCCCTACTAATGTTCCAATACCGGATTTGACTCAAATAAACATAAATAGACTTTCACGATGGCAGATGACTCAACGCATAGTTCAAAATTTTTGGCAACGTTGGCATACCGAATATTTGACTAGACTACAAGAAAGACCTAAATGGCAACGTCGCGCTAAAGAGTTTAAAATTGGGGACATAGTTCTTTTAAAAGATGAAAATCTTCCACCGGGGAAATGGGCTTTAGGTAGAATAGTAGAAAAACATCCGGGACATGATAGTATTTGCAGAGTGTACAGTATAAAGTGTCACGGTAAGGTAATTAAACGTTCTGTTTCAAAGCTATGTGAACTTCCTATCAATGATGATTAAGATTTCTTTATGTTTAAAAGTTAAAATCAAAAATTGTATTTTAAGTTGTATTCTTGCATGCTTTAAAATCAATAATGTTTGCTAAGATTATGCTTTACCAATATTTTAAGTAATTTTGTGTATAAGTATCTTACAACCTATTGTAACAGCAAGTATTACATCTTGTATTGTTTGTATGTTCAGGTAAATTCTAGTAAAAGTAAAACTTTGAGTAAGGTAAAATATATTTACAAATGTTAATCAAACCTTTAGTTAAACAGCATGTACTTGCATGATAATAAATGTCTTGTTGGTATTGCCTACCATTTTTCAATGTGATAATCATTGTGAAACCGAATTAGGTATATATTTTTAGTAATATAAGTACTTAATGATTTTGTGAAAAAACTATTGTTTTTGGTGGGCGGCATGTTGGGGCCAAGCGCCTATATTTTGCATGTAGATTTTTTGTTTGTCAGTTGCTAATAAACACCCGTAAAGATCACACATCAAAGCAGTTTTATTCATCTCGCCAAACAAAATTGAACCTTAACTCATTAACAGAACTTTTAAAAATAAATGTGGGGATTTTTTAAAACACTGGACTTTGTTGACGTATGGTTGACGTGTTTTTTTTATGATGATGACATTAATCTTACCCAAAGAAGGTTAAATAAATAAGAAAGCATCATCCTCTAATTGGCTAACATTGAATTCCGAAAAAAACGTAAATACACAATGTTCAAGTCATAGTAATTTTATTACCGAAGGTTAAAATAAATAAATAGGTAAGACTCTGTTTTTTGCTTTGTATAGGCCTGTGTTTAACCATAATCTCACCACGGTAAGTGATGATGTGGCTGAAGGTGGTGCACACACAAAGCCTAGAAGGAGCTGGCTCTCAAGTCCAGCTGTCGGAACACACTGATAGGTGCATGGCGACAGATTTTCAACTTGTGGGTGGTACCCAGCCAGATGGGTACTACAAAGTACCCCACTACCGTGCTATGGTTTTCGATATTTCCCTTCACCAAAAGCTCAAGCTCATTGTAGGATTCGAACCTGAGAACTTCGTCTCGGTATCCGATGTCACTATCACTGACTTCATCATCGCCTTAGAATGCCTCTGGGGCATAAAGCCTTAAAAATGTGTAATAAGAAATATATTACAAAATTTACATTATAATTTTACCAAATACAAACAACTATTCAATAATTATGTACAAAATACAATCTATATATAGAAAAATTCCTCATGCCTGCCGCTGCTTCCGATTAACGGCAGGGTTTCCAGAAGGCTGGCAGCGTTTCCTCTTTGGATAGCCAAGCTGACGCGTTGGCGGAAAAACCTCCCCGCCCGCTGGTCTCCGGAGGTCTCGATCAATTTTGATGACAAGGTGCGAGCAAAACGACGAGCTTCGGACCCCCACGGTCCCATGGTCTCGACCGCAAAAGGCACAAAAATATAGTTGGGTCCAATCGATGCGTATTTTTGAATTTTGAATTTTCCGCACTATTCAATAATTTTAAATAATAATACGCGTAACTTCATATGAGCAAACAAGGAGCAAACTAATTTAATTACCTATGCTTTAATTACATTAAAATTTACACTGGGCGAAGCAATACTATTAGTGACACTATCACGCCATTACGTTGCGGTTAACGACTGTTGCAGCGCTCTTAGTGTAGCATGATTATCCGTTCTTAATCGATCGGCATAGTTAAGCTACCACCGGTGAGGCCAGTACCTGGATGGGTGACCACCTTGTGGTATTTCAACTCGAGCGTTTTCCATGCTTCGGAAAGCACGTAAAGTCATTGGTCCCAGTAATCACTTAATTGTGATAGTCGTTAAGCTAGTTGGGAGGCCTAGGTGGTTTGAAAACTCCAACAGTAGGTTGACCACTAGCCTAACTCCATCGTGTTGATCCGTAGTGTTTTTGTGAACGGAGGCCTGTGCTCAGCAGTGGAACATTATATGCTGATGATGATGAAGCAACGGTTTTCGCCGACAGTGGCCCAATCTTAAAAATTCTTTCACCAGGAGAAAGCTAATTTATCACAGAGTAACATAGGCTATATAAATTTGACCCGGGTGACGCCAGACACGTACAGCTAGTATTCATTAAAGGCGCATTTCCACTTGAATTGTAAACTAACTAGCTTTAGTCCGCTCTCTTCTTCAGATAGAGTGAGTAACAAACTGCATATTTTTAATAAAGTTGTTTTTACAATCACAACTTTTGCCATCGACGAGGTGTTTCCTCATACATTAGATCTCACACTGTGCTATTTCAAAGGATCTCCTATCGCGGATGCTTAGGTTGTGGGATGATCTGCCAGCCGTGGTTTTCTACAGCGTGGGTTTCTTCAAAAAGGTTGTGAATCGGCAACGCGCGATTGAGACACAGATAGCACAAAACTGCAGTCTCAACACTGTTTCACTGTTTAGCAGTTAACATCCCTAAGCATAAGGGTGCCATCTCTTACTGATAATTATCCACAAGCGACTTCTTATATTTTGTTCCTATATTTTGTCCGGTTGTGCGTGATGTCACTAATGGCAGCGACAGAAAATCAGTGCTGCTACCCGGTCTCGGAATAGCAGTGTTATACTGAGTCGCTGACCAATTTTGATGTCACTCAACACTACTCTTTTTTTTAATGCTTTGTGTCTGTTATAATTATGTAATGTAATATGTGGTGTTGTGTGTATCTCAAAATAAACTTATTTTCTTTTTTATATAAAGATTTCGGATCAAATATACCTAATAGGTAACCTAATCTAGATGGTCTTCGGACGCTCATCAAACTGGAACAAATCCAGGAAAATAGGATGTATGACAGCCCTACCTAGCGTCAGACAACGTACCCAAGGATGATAACAATGTGTTCAAACAGTTTCAACCGCTTCACTAGAAACGCACCTTAAATACACAACTTGGCATCCTGCCAGGAAGACACTGGGTTTACTTTTTACTTTTTTATCTTAACCGTAGCTTATTGTTATGCCGAGGTGAGAGCAATTTTAGCCTCGCGTTTCTATTATTTAATACAGGCTTTTGTTTGTTTTTCACAAATTCGCCTTGCTGCATAATAATCGAAAACTTGAAAAAACAAAAGATATTACGCTCGTAAATAAATAAAAAGCAGTGTAATAAGCTAAATTAATGCGTATGTAAAACAGCAGAGGTTGCAGCATTCAATACATTATTACTTTATTTAACCGAAGAGATTTTAATTTATATTGTGAAATGTGGTAAGGATTTTATTTTCCGCGAACACATTACTATAACCGGGTTTACAGGCAATAATGCCAAATCAAATTACCTCGAATGTCGAATACAGATATTCCAGTTTAAGCAGAGCTGTCGAGATGATGCGTTATCAAACATTCGACATTCATATATGAACATCGAATTGGGTTTTAATAGACTAATCTATAGTCATTTCATTTCATCTAATGAATTCTTAATTTTCACACCAATTGAACTCACTTTAACATTAAAACTCATTAGAATTATTGAAACGTGATTTGATTACGTTTCTATGAATTATTGAAACGTGATTTGATTACGTTTCAATAATTCATAAGACCTTCCATCCAAGTAGAGCCAAGAACAAAAACTAGTCGCATTAAAATCGAACTACATTTCCACTACAAAAGAGCGTGACAATGAACCGGGGGAAAAAACGCTCGCCATTAAACTGTTTCACGGCGGGATCCAGTTCAAGCCGCCCGTAACCGGCTGTAACCGGTTTCAGCTGGATATAACCGGGAATATCCGCCCGCTACCGGCCGGAGGGGGATTCTTACCGGCGTAAATCTTTCATTTTCGACACAAACGCGCGACGGGAGCGCCTCGAGCGATTTATCTTGTTACTTAGAATAGGCAGGGTCCTACAATAGGTGTCTCTTATTCGCTACCAGCTATCTATCCAGATATGAATACCCACGGGCTTAGATCAATGACGTTGGATGTCGAGGTCAATTAAGGTTTGTGAGCTGAAGTTATTATAAACTCATGCCATTGATAACGTGAATAGGCTCGGTAAAGCATTTGCTGGAATACACTGGATGGTTGCTTGGTGAGATTTTCATCTTGAGGGTAGCAATGCAATCGGGTCCTACAAAGTACCCTACCACCGTGCTAAGCTTTCTTTAGTTTTCTTCCAAAAGCTCAAGTTCATTGTATGATTTCAAGCCACGACTATCGCCATTTAGGCTTTCAAATTGTAATATCCTTCTATATATGAAACTCCTCGTACATTCTCACTGTTAATATATCATCGTGCACAAAAGTGCTGACGTTTTTATTAGCCAAGTCACATATTTATCATCATAACATAAGCGGTGTGGAACCGAGAGTTATTGTCAGTATTCTTGGATTCTTAATAACCCTCATATTAATCGTCCCTTGGGGTTATATATCGGATCGCCATATTTGTTCCCTGGTGTAGGTGGTATGAAAAATGTTAATTGCGATAAGTACCTAACTTTTTTTTTGTTTTCGGTTTGTTAAAATTAAGATATTCTTGTCTCGAATGATTTCGGTTAGATAAATATTTATTTAACATTTTTATTTTTAGATATATTTTTATGTTTGCTCAGGATAAGCCTATAAGTTTCACTACAATCTCACCACATCATAGTAAGAGCAGATATGGTGGAAGGTAAGGTAGTAAACTGGTTCACAAGAGCATTTTCAGCTTGAAGGTACCCAACCAGGCGGGTACCACCGGACTGGTTTTCTTTGTGAAATAATCCTTCACCACAAGCTTATTTTTTTTTTAATTAAATGGGCTTGGATTTTGTCTCAGGCCTATAAAGGACGATGACGAAGCCTAAGATGAAGTAGGCTTCCCCAGAAAAACCTATTCACTCTAGCCTTAAAAGTCCTAAAGTACAAGTCTAGTATTGTGTAGGAAATAGTCGCCATGCAAGTTCCACTCCCTTGCTGTCCGTATTATAAGAGACTAGCTGTACCCCGCGGTTTCACCCACGTTCCCGGGATAAAAAGTAGCCTATGTCCTTTTCCATACCATAGGCTATCTGCATACCAAATTTCATCATCAACGCATCATGTTGAGTAGTTGAGGCGTGAAGACGTAACAAACAAACAAACAAACTCACTTTCGCATTTATAATATTTTATATATATTATATAAGAGATTCTCCCCTGTTGCGCTGTATTCCCCTGCATCCCCATATGGGGGCCAAGTCTGCTAATTTGAATCAAAAATGTTATTCTGACACGTTCCTATTAAAACTCTACTGCCGTCGAGCTATTGTGCTTTGTCTACTATAACGATTTTTACTGATATATAGTTCATTGGTGAACAGGCTTTGAGATAATCCCTAATTTCCTTCATTTCCATCCCTTTCCTAACTCCTAAACACGCAGGGTTTAAATTTCGCGCCTAAAACCCACAAACTACAACCAATGTACGGTGTCGCCCTCTCACGGCGAATGATATACGTGTTTGAGTGAAAAGAACACTGTGCAGCAGACATATTGAATTTAAAACGAACCGAAGCGGCCGCTATCTCGACAATTTTAAAAATACTAACAATCAAGAAAAATAACAGTGTTGTGGTGGAACGTGAGACCTTGTAAGTGCCTATTCAGTTTCCTTTATCTCCATCTTTTAGCCTGGTAAATTCTTGGGTTGACCAGCCAGACAAAACTATGTACAAAAAAAACTTTTACTTTATTAGTTCAAAACATAAAGTTGGTCCATTACGAGCGCGAATACCTATGGAAAAACAGTATTTTGTTAATCTCAGGTTCAATTTCGATCGAAAACTCTGAGAAATAAGCAAAATTACGCATTTTATTGTAAAACTAGGTATAACCTTATAAAATTGTGTTGGTTATACGTACAGTGATACTATACGGATTCACAAGTCATTACAATTTAGTAGCATTACATCTTCATTACATTTTGTTCGAGTCTTCATATAAGATTGGAACCTACCTCCAAAATATTTTATAAATTTTATAGAATTCGTAACAATATTTTATGGTATTTATGTTACATTTACATTATAAAACTTATATATGTAAGTAGGTACTTACACACTCCACCTCAAATCTACACCTAAATTGATTTCATTTACCTTCATACACCAAAGTAGGCTATCTAACATTATTTTATTTTTAGCTTCGAACTAAAAAACATGGAAGCAAGTAAACTTAAAATACTTCAATCACAACGCGAATATGTATTCCGAGCTATGCAAATCCTTTACGACTTATCTAACGAAATGGTTCAAGATCGTTCAAAGGTATCGGCGTTCAAGTCGAGATACACTCGAGTTCATTCAATTCGCGAAGAATTTGGTTCGTTGTGTAATGAAATACAAACTTTAGAGTTAGCAATCAAACCCGATGTACAAATTAACCAAAATTCTATGGTTTCATTTGACGAATTGTATTATGCGGTGATCGCAGCGGGTAGCACGTTGCCGATATACGAGAAGAGCTTCAACGTCACCGGATCGCCAGCGGACGGCTCGGCCGCGGGCGCGGGCGGCGCGTCGCCGGCGCGAGTCGACTCCGATCTCACGCATTCCGGGAATTCCAAAGTCAATGTGCGTTTACCTAAATTTGATCTACCTAAATTTGATAGCAACATCGAAAACTGGCAAACGTTTTATGATACGTTTGTTCACTTAATTCATGAGAATAATTCTATATCACAAATAGAAAAATACCATTACCTTGTGTCGTGTTTACGCGGACCCGCCTTATCGATTGTAAAAGGGATTCCAATGACAGCCAATAATTATGAAGTTGTTTTCGACGCCTTAATCGAACGTTACCAAAACAAACGTATCTTAGCTTTGACATATTTAGATAAATTCTTAAGTTATCCAGCAGTTAAATCGGGTAATTTTCAAGAATTGCAAGTATTAACAAACGTGTTTTATGAATCATATCATGCGCTCCAATCTTTAAATATCAAAAACTTTGGTGATTTTATTTTATTTCATTTAGCCTCTCGTACCCTCGATTCAGATACCCGCAAACGGTTCGAATCTCAAAACAGTTCAGAAATACCTTCATTTAGTGAACTATTAAAGTTTCTTCAAGACTACGTAAAGATCTTAGAAACTAGCGAACTATCTTTGAGTTCTACCAATTCTACCCGTACCATTGAACGAAAACAATTGCCAGCGAGTAATCGGCAGAATAGCAGCGGATCAAAACGCTCATCTTATCTTACTAAATCTCAACCTACGACATCATTCACTTGTTCTTGTTGTAATGAAGCGCACTCAATCTATAGGTGCCCTACTTTTCAATCTTTAGACTCTGGTGCTAGACTCACTTTAATTGAAAACAAAAAAATGTGCACCAACTGTTTACGTACTAATCACGTCGTAGATAAATGCTTTTCTAAAGTATTTTGTACTTTATGCGGATTACGTCATCACACCTTACTACATACTGAGCAAACGCAACCCAGCTCTAGCGCTGCCACTCAAGCGAGCACCGGTGCTCATGTCGGAAGCAGTAGCGGTATAGTACTACTAGGTACGTGTCAGCTGCGCGTGTGCAACCCTGTCGCCGGCACACAGCGCACCGTGCGCGCATTGGTTGACAGCGGCGCGCAGGATTGTTTTATCACTACGGCTTGCGCCAAGGCTCTCGGTTTAAATCTCCGCCGATGTAATCTTACAGTCGCTGGCTTAGGACAAAACACAGTATTTCAAGTTAGGGGTGTGACGGAATGCGTTTTGAAACCACTCGATAGTAACGATCTGCAGTTTAACATTAAGCCGATCGTGTTAGATCATATAACAGCTCAACTGCCTAGCAGTAATGTACCGTCAGTCGTTCGTGAATATTGCAAGCATTTAATATTAGCCGATCGCGATTACGATATTCCCGCGGAAGTCGACATATTATTAGGGGCAGAACTATTCCACGAAATATATGATGGTCAACGTATCAAACTGGGGCCCGGCCTACCGGCCGCTCTGCATAGCATTTTCGGTTGGATACTTACCGGTGCTGTCGATTCTGATTTATCGTTACCTCCTATTACAACGTCTTCTCTATTAGTCACTACATGCAGTCTCGATGAACAAGTTAGGCAGTTCTGGGAAGTCGAGGAACCACCGCACGTACCTATTACTGTACCCGAGGATGATATCTGTGAACATTCATATACTAGTTTAACTTATAGAGAATCTAATGGTCGCTACGTCGTACCACTCCTCTTAAAGGATCGCGACTGCCCGTTAGGTGATTCATATAATAGTTCTTTGTCGCGTCTAACTCATCTCGAAAAAAAGCTTAGCCGCCAAAGTCAACTTAAAACTGATTATATTAAATTCATGCGCGAGTACGAAAGTTTGGATCACATGTATCCTGTACCTAATGCGTCCTTACAAACGGACAAGCGTTACCTTATCCCGCATCATTGCGTCCTTCGCCCTGAGAGCACAACTACCAAGCTGCGAGTAGTGTTCGACGCAAGCTGCAAAACCACAAACGGTTTATCTTTAAATGACATTGTATTTACTGGACCTAAGCTGCAAGTTGACATCATAGACATTATCACTGGCTTCAGACTACATACGGTAGTATTCACGTGTGACATATCAAAAATGTACCGAGGAATTTTGGTTAGGCCTGAGGATCGCAGCTATCAGCACGTGCTGTGGCGAGAATCTCCTTGTGACCCAGTCAATGAGTACGAACTCGCGACTGTCACCTACGGAGTTAGCAGTTCCCCTTATCTCGCAATCCGTACTCTCCATCAGCTAGCTAGTGATCACGGCGCTGAGTATCCACTCGCCGCTGAGGCTCTTCGTCATGAAACTTTTGTCGATGACGTCACTACCGGGGCACCCTCATTAGAGCAAGCTATCGAACTAAAAACTCAACTTGTCAATCTATTAGGATGTGCTCAACTTGAACTTCGCAAATGGAGCAGTAATTCCAAATCTTTTCTTAACACCTTACCAGTAGATCATTGTCAAATTCCAAAGCCTTTCTCAGAAGAAAGCAACAAGTCTACGCTTAAAATCTTAGGAGTCCAATATGACCCCGTAGGTGATAACTTTACCTATTCACAATCTCCGATTGAGGATGGCAATGTCACAAAGCGTTCTATTTTATCCAACGTGGCGAGAATCTTTGATCCACTTGGGTGGCTCACACCATTTATTCTCAAAGCAAAATTGCTCCTTCAAGATATATGGCGTCTCAATCTTTCTTGGGATGAACCTGTGCCCAGAGACATATGTCATGATTGGAAAAATTTCATATCAGACCTTTACAACTTGAAACTTATCGAAATTCCACGTCGAGTCATACTATGTCAGTCAAAACAATTCCAACTTATTGGATTTTGTGATGGATCCACAAAAGCATATGGATGCTGTGTCTATCTCCGCGTGGTTACTCATGGTGAAGTTCAAATCCACCTTCTTATCGCTAAGTCGAAGGTAGCACCTTTAAAAGTTCTTACCGTTAACCGTTTGGAACTTTGCAGTGCGGTATTGCTCTCCAAAGTGGTTAATCGTATCCACGCCTTACTTAGTAAAAAACTTAATCTAAATCAAACAATGTTATTCTCCGACAGCTCGACTGTTTTGTCATGGTTGAGCACGGAACCACACAAACTTAAAACTTTTGTAGCACACCGCGTAGTGCAAATTAACGATTCTATCGTTCCAACTGTGTGGCGACATGTTTCCACTCATGACAACCCAGCCGACATCTGTAGTCGCGGTTTGTCGTGTTTACAGTTGGCTACTTGTGAAAATTGGTGGTCAGGTCCTAAGTGGCTAACTAGCGAGTCAACTAACTGGCCTGTGTCAGTAGTTGAAAAGCATGACAACGTCGAAGAGCTTAAGTCGTCGTCACACTTGTGTCATGCTGGTGTAGTGACACAAGATGCTGACGTGCTTGACAACCTCCTGGAACGTTCCTCCACTCTTTTACGTGTAAAAAGAGTAGTAGCTTGGATTTATCGTTTCATTAATAACGCTAAAGTTACACGTTCCGAGCGTAAGCTTTCATCTTTTCTAACCTCCACGGAACACGATCAATCTTTAGAATATTTGGTTAAACATATTCAGCGTCAACATTTTGAGGAAGTCATACTCCATCTTAAATCTAATAATCATAAACTACTTCCAAAACATTTATTGAAGCTGTCTCCATTCATTGATTCTCGCGAAGTCTTGCGAGTGGGGGGGCGACTCAAACACACAGACTTACCCGAACGCGTCAAACATCCATACCTCTTGCCAAAATTATCTCGTTTGAGTACTCTTATGGTAGATCACTATCATGCAACTTACCTTCATTGTGGGCCCCGCCTACTGCAATCTTTAATTCAACGTCGATTTTGGATACTTGGCATTCGAAATCTTATCAGATCCCGATTATCTAAATGTGTAATTTGTTTTAAAGTAAAACCTAAGTCTCTTCAGCCTGTCATGGGCGATCTTCCACCTTCCCGATTGAAATCAGATCACTGCTTTCAAACAGTTGGAATCGACTTCGGAGGTCCATTCATGATTAAAGAGAATAAGCGACGTAACGCTAGAACTTATAAGGGATATTTGTGCCTCATAGTATGCCATGCAATTAAAGCCGTTCATCTTGAGTTGGTCACCGAATTGACCACCGAAGCCTTTATAGCAGCTTTAGACCGTTTTGTATCTAGGAGAGGCCTTTGTAAATTCATAGTTACTGACGGAGGTACCAATTTTGTAGGCGCCAAGCGCTATCTGTCTGAAGTTTCTGAAATGCTTAGCAAAGAAAGCGATCATATTTCTAATCAACTATCATTTCGCGGTATAACTTGGAAGATTAATCCACCATCGGGACCTCACTTCGGAGGTATATTTGAAAGTGGTATAAAATCAACCAAATATCATTTAAAACGGATTATCGGATCCCAAATTCTTACATTTGAAGAGTTTTATACTATTTTGACGAAGGTGGAAGCCATGTTGAATTCTAGACCCCTGGTAGAACTCTCGTCCGATCCCGATGAAGTTGACGCTCTGACCGCAGGCCATTTTCTGATAGGCCGACCTTTGGTATCGTTGCCGGAACCAGTATATTCCGAAAATGAAACTCTACGATCTCGATGGCAACTGTTACAGAGACTATCTCAAAGTTTCTGGCGAACTTGGCAAAGAGATTATTTGCATACGTTGCAACAACGAATGAAATGGTTTAAAAGCGATAACCGTCAACCAAAACTGAACGATCTTGTTACTATTTACGAACCTAACTTACCAGCTAACGAATGGCGACTAGGTCGCGTAGTACAGCTTCATCCAGGTAGAGACAATATCATTCGTGTTGTGACGGTTAAGACTTCAAAAGGTTTACTTGTGAGACCTGCTATCAAAATCTGTCCACTTCCGATAGATTAAATTAACATTACATTCCTAATTCAAATCTTTATCTTATATTTAACATAGCCTTTATTCAACACAATTATTATTATAATCAATACACTTAAGTAACTATAAAATGACTATATGAATCCGCATAGTAGTAGTCTCTATCTTCTTATTGATCTTTTGAAATACTCGGTTTATTTCAAGTGGGGGGATATGAACAGGCTTTGAGATAATCCCTAATTTCCTTCATTTCCATCCCTTTCCTAACTCCTAAACACGCAGGGTTTAAATTTCGCGCCTAAAACCCACAAACTACAACCAATGTACGGTGTCGCCCTCTCACGGCGAATGATATACGTGTTTGAGTGAAAAGAACACTGTGCAGCAGACATATTGAATTTAAAACGAACCGAAGCGGCCGCTATCTCGACAATTTTAAAAATACTAACAATCAAGAAAAATAACAGTGTTGTGGTGGAACGTGAGACCTTGTAAGTGCCTATTCAGTTTCCTTTATCTCCATCTTTTAGCCTGGTAAATTCTTGGGTTGACCAGCCAGACAAAACTATGTACAAAAAAAACTTTTACTTTATTAGTTCAAAACAATTGGAACACAATTGTAATAGCAGACTTGGGCCCCAGTTTTAACGATAGCTGTTCATGCAGCACGTCATCCCTAATTCACATCATTTTGGAATGCCTTGTTTCTCAAATATTTTTTGATATTATAATATATTCGTTGTATTCAAGTTCTTCTCCAAATCTCTGTAACATATCACTGATAAATATATCAGCAAATACATATTGAAACAATTCAATATTATTGATAGCTCTGCGTATGACGTGCGTTGTGAATACCTTTCCCTCGGATTTCATTCATATATGTTCAGGTTATACAGTTTCATTCGAGATCTGGTTATTTTGGTTATTTTGTGGGAATAAAATATATTAAAAATGCCTCTTTCTTTATCAAACGTTTTTGTAGTTAGCTAGAAAATTGTATAACAAGGATTGTTTCTATTTTTAGGGTCCCATGATCAATGGAAAATATATTGATGGTGCCGTGAACCTATTCTTCGTTAAATATATAAAACATTAAAAGGAAAATCATTATTTTTACAAGCTATTATACTTGCAAGTCGAATTTCACCCACTTCCAGTGGTCGGATTGACTTGATATCCTAACTAATATTATAAATGCGAAAGTGAGTTTGTTTGTTTGTTACGCCTTCAGGCCTCAACTACTCAACGGATTGTTATGAAATTTGGCATGCAGATAGCCTATGGTATGGAGAAGGACATAAGCTACTTTTTATCCCGGAAACGCGGGTGAAACCGCGGGGGACAGCTAGTTTGGGATACATTAGTATATTGGAAGACAATGCAAGGACAGTCAACAAAATGTACGTACAGTCACCAAAAAAGCCTGTATTAAAAATGATATTTGGTTCAGATGAAAGGATTTTTTGTGGCTATTTTAAAAGCAGTTACGTATAAAGCCATTACTTAGGTAAGTAGAGATTATAAATAATATAAATTTTGTACCTTGGTATTTATTACACCAAAAATAATTTTAAATAAAAAAAAAAAGTTTTGCGTATGTTTAGCAACATTATAATTTTGTTGTTGCTCTCACTACCAATATCCTATAATATTATCAAAATGCCGAACAAATAAATAAGTATTAAACGGAACCCACCGTACGCTAGTTCACCTCGCACTTGGCCAGTTTTTTATATGTAGTATCTCACGCAGATAAGGTAACATGTTAATAATAAATATAATAAGTATGGAACGAGTACGCAGGTCTTGTCGCTATACGGTTTTACCTTTCAAAGTGTTCATACATAATTTATACATATCTTGCGTACATATTGATCAAAGACTACGCCTTTATCAAAGCCAAAGTAACCAGAATACATGGTTTGGTATTTTACTACCAACATTATTGCGTAGGTTTTTAGAAAATAAATCTTTAAGTCATTGTTTTTGGATTTTTAAAGGTGACCCGTTTTTTTTAGTTTTTACTTTGTTTGACCGAAATCTCATCATCGTAAGTGACGATGTGGCCGATAGTAAGCACACAAAGCCTAGAAAGAACTGGCTCTCAAGTGCACCTTTCGGAACACACCGATAGGTGCTTGGAGACAGATTTTCAACTTGATTGCGGTTGACTGGCTGGCTACGGTTAAAAACTAAACACAAGACTTAAAGATATTTCACACCGTTTTGTAGAAACCGGGACAAAGTAACAGATGCGGAAATCGGGACCTTGGACAAAACTTAGCGTGTTAAGATTTATTGTAAACGCCGAGGCGAAGCGTACGCCAACGCCTTGTCCTGTCCCACTGTGGTACAAATCACAGGAGGATCAGTTTACAAAGCCAAGAGAGAGCGTGCCTCAAAGCTTGCTTTGTACACTTTGACGTTTGCCAACACAAAGTAAAACTGACTCGTAATCATTTGCGATGTAATACTTAGAGTCTTTTATTTATTTATTACTTATTTTTCCCGAGATAAAATATAAATAAATGAATGTCCTTTATTTATTTCTTACTTATTCTTTCCCGAGATAAAATATAAATAAATAAATATCCTGGGACATTCCTTACACACGGTTATCTGATCCCAAACTAAGCAGAGCTTGTTACTATGAAAACCAGATAATTGATATACTACTTTTTGTAAATACATAATTACACCCAGACTCAGGACATACAGACATGTTCATGCACACAAATGCATATCCTGGGTGGGAATCGAACCCACGACCTGCGGCGTGATAGGTCCAATGAGTTAATTTATAGGTTATAATAATTTACCTGCGTACATCACTATTGGTTGTTTCGTTGAGGCGTCAAGTAGTAATAAACTCTCACTTGCGCATTAAGAGTGCGTACTAAGCCAAAAAAATATGGCAATGTCAGATGAAACAAACTTATGTCTAATCTTCGCGTGGAGATGAGATGGAGATAGCGTGTTTCGCGGAACAAAAATTAACTAAGCGCTTTTTTATCTAAATAACTCGTAAAGTATAGAATATTTAAAAAAATCGTCAGTAGCAGCCCTCAGTCATATGTTAGTGATATTATTTATCGAATTTTTGTCTTAATTAGATACACCATGAACGAATAAAACCGAAAATTCATTATTATTAGAGGTAGCTTTGTGATCTTTTTCTATCGAGGAAATTTCATTCCGTTATGTTTTTGCTCAGATAGAACCCTCACGTATATAATGAAAATACCCTAATAAAACATTTTTTCATTTGAATACTATTTACTTAAGTAAATTTCAATTCTAAGATTGTTATTTTGCTTTATACGCACCCTTAATTATATCTAATAATAGGATGATATATCCTATCTAGAGAGTAGGTACTACCTGATCAAATATTATTAGCATTATCGGTGTATTTTTCAAATAAACTTTAACATTTCCGGATTTACTGTTTATGGTTTTAAAGCATTTTTTATTTTCATTTTTTACTTGATTTAGGCCTTTTTTGAGCGCTGTCACTACCACTAAGCTATCATCACCTTAAATATTGATTTGTTAGATTAAATATGAGTGTCGCTATCGTAAAAGGAACAACCGCAGCCTTTCGTCACCTGTACCACAACCCAGCTCCGCAGTTTCGTATCGGAAGGAAAAATAAATTATTCTTTTCTGCCGAAATTACTTTCTTCAATGTTTAATATTTGTATCTGCGATATGATATTACCAATTTCTGAATACTTCATTGCCTTTTGTATTATTAAATACACTTTGGCAAACCTTATATTGGCTGGGATTTCATCACATACATTCATAAAATTCAGTATATTATCAAGCAGTTTTAAGAGCGGGAGAGTAGAGCGTAGCGTTGTTTCGCTCAAAAACCTTACCTTACAGAATACCGCAGCCAAATTTTGTGTTCCTGCGCGTTGCTCGCCAGAGCTCATAGGGGATGGGGGAGCGGTCGGTAACGCGTGAGTGATGATCCGGTTGTTGCAAGAATTGCAAGCGTTCATAAGGCTACGTTAACCGCTTACCATCAGACGGGCCGTAAGTTTGTTTACCGATTCGTTATACTAAATGCTTATAATGAACTTTTAATCATCGAGTCGATATATCTAATATTAATACGAGAGGGGAAAAATGTGTACTCCTTTTTAGTCATGTTGCGCGCACGGAGAAGATTTGCAATAGTTAGAGATTAAATAGCGAAAGAGAGCAGATAGCTTATATTATAATATAGCGGTAGTATTTTGTTGCTTTGTTTGTTTCAACGGGCTAACCTCTGGAACTACCAGTCGGTTTGGAAATATTCTTTCACAAATAGGAAGCTGCATTATCCTCGAGTATTATAGGCTACTTTTTATCCAGGAAAACGGATAGAACCGCGGAGAACAGCTAGTAAATAATATGTGTCAAAAAATATTACGTTTGTAAGTCGACCACTGAGGGACCATTCGTTTCAGAATGGCTTCTGGGAAAAGAAACTGGAGTAGGATTGACGAATTAAGTCCTTGTGATTTAAAAAGCAAAATTAAATAGCTTATATCCATCCAAGTAGAGTAGTTAGTACCCAACTGATATGGCGCGTCGTGAATCTTCAGAAAAGAAAGTATGGCCCCGATTAACGAAAGATTAACGAAAGAATGCTTAAAACTTACAATCAACCTTAGATCACTACTATAAGGTTCATAATACACTGCAGCTGTTAATTCCGTCTCACTCGCAGGTCTAGCCCCTCCGCACGGCGCGCGCTAACATGGCGGCAGCTGCCGACCAATAGCGTTTCCCGCACTTTGAAAATATATCTTCTGCGCAGGTACATCGGTAAGCCATATTAGTTGGGTACTACTGTACCAAAAAGAGACAAATACAGCGAGACAAAAGAGATAAGCCTTACATCAATGTGCCTTTTTTAATATCGATAAGATTTTTCCAGCCTACATTTTGGATCGTCGATCTAGAAATGGCTAAAGTATAGCTCATGTTTCATAAACATTATTTATATCAAGATGAAATAATATATTATTTCTTGTTATAAAAGATATACTGCTCTTTATGAGACTATTTTGTTTCATATCATATTATTCGGGTCAAACTGTACCGCAAGAATGATATTAGCATAGACATTTTGGCTGGATATTCTAGATAATCTTTTGAGAGAGGTAGAGCATAGCGTAATATTCGCTCAAAGAGCAGCTCGACTGGGGAAGTACCTCCACCTTACAGAATACCGCAGCCAAATAACTTTATGTTCTGTAAAGTTGTGTTCCTGCGCGTGAGTAAGGTCGCCAGGGCTCACAGTGGAGGGGGGAAAGGTCGGTAACGCGTGAGCGATGCTTCGTGTGTTGCAAGCGTCCATATGGCTACGGTAACCGCTTACCATCAGGCGGGCCGTATGCTTGTTTACCGACGTAGTTGTATAAAAAAAAAAAAAAAAAAAAAACGAAGTCTTTTATTACAAGCTTTTGTTTAAATTGCAATGTATGTATGTAACTGTGTTCGGGTTGAATCTTGCAAGTCGAATTTTACCCACTTCCAGTGGTCGGATTGACTTGATATTTGGTATACATTAGTATATTAGAAACCAATGCAAGTACAGTCTCCAAAAAAGCTTGTATTAGAAATGATCTTTTTAACAAAAACATATATAAATCTAGAATATAAAATATGAGTAATAACTTTATATCAATATACAGTCAACCTGACATACATCGCGTATTTTATTTCGCGTGTATTTTTGCACGGAAAAACTGATTGACAAGTATTATCCAATGTCAAATTATGCAATTGACATATGATTTACATTACGTCCTTGTTTGACATATTAACCTAGCAATTTTTTTGTGAATAGGGAATATAATGTACTATGTTTTTTTTTGCATAACATTTAGCGCAAAATTTCTGTCTATTATTTTTATAAAAGACTTATTGGCCCTGATTCTGTTGTTCACAACTAAACTAATTTTAATGTCACTATGTCTTTTTCTAACAAAGAACATAAGAAAAGGACGGAAGAAATTTAGTCCTGTCAAATTAGTCCAATGCTTGTTTTCAATATAAATTTAGTCGCCATCTATCGCGGTTACGCCTAAATACACGCAAAATAAGACGGCAAATATTAATTTGACAACTTAAAATATGTTCTATCCTTTTTCAATAATGTTCGTAAGAAAGAGATGAGATGTGATTAAAATTAGTTTAGTGCGATTTACAACAGAATCGGCACCATTGTATATGTTATTATTTTTACCGTCAGAAACATTCCAGTCTGCACACAACCTACCAATTTGAATTGTATAAGAAAGCACACGTTAAACACCTACAAACATACATGTTTATATATATATTCTACCTGTTTGCTACGTTCAAAACGGCATGTTAATTAATTTTCCATAAGCATTTATACACATAGCACTGCTACCTGAAACATGGAGTACGTACAAAGCATCGCTATACGGCACAGTAACGAAGCTTATTTCGCTTTGTGCATATGACGTGCAGCAGCGAGAAGCAAATATAATGCAACGCAAGGAATTGATGCAAACATTTATGCACTTTATTTATATGTACGTTAAGCCTTTATTTATCAATATTTATATAAATTAGCTCAAAAATTTCATTAGCTCGCTTTTAGCTGACGATTTGATGAGCAGCCTAAGTAAAAGTGGAAGAGTGTTTTATGTGAAAAATCATATAGTCAGACGTGAAAACAAAAGGAATAAGTGCTTGCATACTGTATGCATAAATACTAACTGCCAGCTTGACAAATCTAAGTTATTCTTTAATCAAAACTGCAGCCATCTTTATCATTTCAGACGCCATTGACAAGAGGCAGGTATACTTTCGACAAGATTAACTTTGATTTGGCATAATATTAAAAAAATGAAAAGTTCATTTATTAAATTAGTTTATTATAAATATTTTCTCAATATGATATTTCAACCGAAAATTTTAAATCATAACAAAAGACAATTATATAATTTCTTAAAATGATTCAATGGTGCGTTATTGAACAGCTAACAACATTAACAAAATACAGTGACAACTCGTCCACGACAATCATTAAAATGTGTCAGTCAGTTGATTTTATTACTCACTGATATCTGTATACACTGGATGTGCTAGATCAAACAAAATGTTGCGACTGAAAAAATACGGGTCCGGGATAGTGTTTTACTAAGTCGCTGACCAATTTTGTTATCATGAAACACTCTATTTTTTACGTTTTGTCAACTGTTATACACACATGCTACATTATGATACATGTGTGCAAAGTTGGTTATTAACACTCCAGGCGGTATTAAGCGCGTGAGCCGCAGACGAACGCGATAAGGGAGCCGAGAGTGTAATAATCAATGCACACACGTGTCATACGACGTTTTTCGACACACTTGCGAGGAAAAAACAGACTTGTATTTTGCAATAAATGTCACTTTACGAGCGAGTGTGTTGATGTATTTATTGTAATATATGGTGTATCTTCAAAGTAAGTGTACTTATTTGTAAGGATTCAGCCTCCCCTTATTACAAAACATGGTTTAAAGCAAACGCAGTTTTTAAAATAGCCTCGTCTCTTTTTGTTACAAGACGTTACAAAGTGAGAACTGGTTTTACTAAACTGGCTTTAAATTATCTTTTATAATAAGGTTGGGATTTATTTTTAATATAAAAATGCAAATGTCTGCATTATATTTTGATTGGCTGGCCCCCGCTGATTTACCTGCGTCTTTGAGCGTCAAAAGTCACCCAAAAAACTGACTTTTGCATTCATAATATATCAGTATAATTATAACAAATCTGTTTTGAATTTCGATATACTTTATCACGCTGGTTTCTATTTATCATAAGCAAGTAAACACTCACCTATTGGCATCGCAAAATGTATTTCCAAAATAGCGAGAATCAAATTGCCTCATTTGTACGTTGCTCATCCAGTATATATAAATCCGTGTTTTCCCTAATTAGCCCTCAAGAGACATTTTGGGGACACAATGGCCGAGCCCATAATTTACCGAAAAGTAACGAATTTGTTATGGAAATGTTGGTGATTAGCTTATTTTTTATCCCCGGTTCATAATTAAATTGAAATTAAGTCGTGGATTACGCAAATCCTGATACAAATTTAAAACTCAATTATGAAAAATTTAAAATAAATTGCAGGGAACATTTCTAGCATAATATGAAAGGATAGAGAAAAGTTAGACTTGAATCATTGAATACGGAATGAAAGCAAAATAATTTATATTTTTAATTTAAAAATACAATCGCTCTCATTTCCAATTACATTTTCTTTTCAAGTACACTTAGTTCCGATAACTTGAGAGCCATAAAACACTATATTAAAAACCTAGACATACCTACATGAAACATGTATAGTTCTATAACTTATCACATAACCTGTACTTAAGGCACCTGCAGCGCCACAATATACCATATTAGATTCCAGGTATTCCGGAGCCGAACTCCATAATTAACATCAAATTAATTACAAACACCGAGGAAGCAAGTGAAATGTATTCAACGCCTTATAGAGTTTGCACATCAATACCGAGCCGTTAAATTGTTTGGTCGATTAATTTCGCTTGAACATAGGTATTTGTTATAGGCTACGGTAACTGCTTACCATCAGGTGGGCCGTATGATTGTTTGCCACCTTAGTGGAATAAAAAAAAATACTACTAAGGTGGCAAATAAGCATACGATGTGGTGGAGATCCAATCGGGCTACTTATCGGAGTAGCCCGATGTATGTATTTGGCTTTTTAAATTCAAATTTTATCGCATTCATGTGGAAATAAGATGACAAATGTATTGAATCACTACATGAAACCCTGTTAGGACACAGTAAATAAATAAAATATAATTAAAACTAAAATTATTACCATAAATATTTGAATTTACGGTCGTTCCGGCCTGTTCGGTTTTTAGTCGAAACTCGAGCGCAAGTAAAACCCCGAACGCTGTTGTTCGCAATGCGCCCCGGTGCAGTCATATTGTCCGGCATTTAGATCATACATATGATCTTTAAAAAAACTACGATTAGCTATTAAAAAAGTTATGTTCGGCTTTTAGGGAAAAATTACCGGCTTTTGTGTTTTAGGGCCTGGCAAACAAGTTACTGAACGACTTCACTATTATTCAACTTTATTCACAAATAAATTTATTTGTGAATGTAGTTGAATAACTTAATAGATGCTTTGCTACCGGTACCGTCTGGTACCGATAGCATTCTAGCAAAGCATCTATTGATCCCGCCTTTACGTGCCTGTACGTACATACCCTGTGACAACGGATCAGAACTGATGACAAATAGATCCCTATCTAGAGGAGACTGTGGCGCTCTCAAATGGGACCCATTGTAGAACCTAATAGTCGATTTGGATTATACCTACCTAGTGACTCGTACTTCATATGTGCAGTCTAGTACATAAATATGTATACAGTTTGTGAAATTCAACACCGATTTTCTCTTAAACTTATTATTTTTATTTTTATTGAACGGTACAGTAACAGATAACAGATCACACTTACACAAAAACATAAAGAAGAAAAAATATTACATGAACCTGCTATCCAATGACAACTGCACACAACTTAAACAATTAACAATTCATAGCTAGGTACAAAATAATAAAAATACAAGTACAAATTAGAAATTAAAAAAAAAACACATATACAAATCGAGTTAAAAATTATAAAGGAATGAGATTGATTAAAATTATGAGATAATATGTTGGTAGAGTATTTCAACATATAATATTATGTGTGTAATATTTCAACATTCGAATCTATGTACAGTGCGAGAAAATTGCTTTTGAATTTCACAAAGTGTTTACAAATTTATGTCCTCGACTGTACTGTGTGTGATAGGCCTTTTATAAAAATAACTATCTAGAATAATATTAATTCAATCTTCGGAACTAGTTATCCGATTCTGAAAATTGTTTCACTTACAGGAAGCTACATTATCCCCGGACTATGGATAAAAGCATGAGAAACATCTAGGTACCAATAGCAGTATTATTTAGTTATTTCTTATTTAAATGTAACAAATAAAGCACAAGCGATAAAATATAAATTATACTCAAAACATCATGCATTAAAATTCAGTCATTGCAAATATGACTATATCCCATTCTTATTGAAACCTTTCATTCATTATATTGTGATATTTATTCAGTAATAATGTCGGAAAAAGTATAATAATAATATCGTTTTGATGAATTCGCCATTTACCCAATGAAGCTACGAGCTTTGCTACGAATTGCTACGAGATCGCGGTATGACATACCGTTTTCATACTAGTTGTTGTTCTGCTGTTTGACCCGTAGGATCTACAATTACATGAAATAGTGCAATATTAAAATAAAAATTCAAAATGTTATTTATTACAAGGCACACAATAGACCACTAATAAATAAAAAATGCCTCAGAACATCCTGCCGGTGATAAATTTGTAGTCCATTCTCGTTTAGCCTTCAAAAGATGACGCTAAGAGCGAAGCGCATAAGAAGCTTTGGTAATCAATAATTATTCTTTATTATTCAAGCAAAATTGGAATATTAGAGTTAGTCATTTAAAAGAGTTTTCCATCTCAAACCGTGTTTGATTCTTATTGCTCATAGATACACAGAGGCAGTTTGCGTTCATTTTCATTCAATTGTGGAAAAACTATACTACTCCTATACTAAAGTACTACGAGGATAGGGTTGAAAGAACAAAAAACAGCCTAACTATCCAACTCCGAAAACGTGAAAATGGCTGTCTGTTCCATTACTACTTTTAATTCCATGGTAAAAGATTTGAATTCTATAATGTACTTAGCATCGTTAGCAAACCACAACCCGATATTTTCGAATACCCGCCTCAAGTTTAAAATCTGACGCCAAGCACGTACAGTAGTACCCAACTGATTTGGCTTACCGATGTACCTGCGCAGAAGATACATTTTCAAAGCGCGGGAACACCTATCCCACCAAAAACATTTTACGTAAAATGTTGCCAAGACATATGGCTCGCACTGTCAAAAAGTTATCATATCTCATGTAGAGCCAACCTTATAACTCTACATGCACTTACTCTACAAGCCCTAACTTCACAAACTCTACACCTTAGTCAAAATATGTGGCTTGGCCGTTTCACTACTACAAGAACTATTGAAAATGCATGAACATGTCTGTATGTCCTGAGTCTGGGTGTAATTATGTATATTAAGTATGTCTTTACAAAAAAGTAGTAAATGTATTATATCACTTATCTGGTTTCCATAGTACAATCTCTGCTTTGTTTGGGATCAGTTAGCCGTGTGTGAGGAAGGTCCCAGGATATTTATTTTATTTTATATTTAAGTTCAGAATTTTTACGGGCATCTGATCCCAAACTAAACAAACCTTGTACCATAGAGTAAATAATATACCTACGTACAACTTGTACTATGGAAATCAGTTAATTGATATAGTACATACAATTTGTAAATATACCCACTGTGAAAACAAACAGATATATTCACGTATACCAATATTTGTACACAGAGGAAATTTAATTGAGTACACTGTCACCAACCGTTCACTCGAAATACTTGAACCATTTATCAGTCATTTTATTTTTTAACTAAGTGTAGTTATAGTAGCTAAAATTAAAAATAGGATACCTATAATAAATCCAATCTATTTCCACTCTAATCCATTAGCAAAATCCATTAGTGTATCCAATTTTTATTTCATTCCGCTCAAATAAAATAGTTCTAAAATGGCTGACAGTTTTAATTTTATTACTGGAATTGTGTAGCCGCCCCTAATTTAAGGGTCCCGAGGCCCAGCTGGTCAAGATGAACGATTTAACTAAATTACTGTAATTTAAAACTAACTTTTTGTTTCAGGTCGAACACCGAAGCGGAAAATTAAATTTGTGAGCTTTTTCACTGGCAGTAAGTACCTACTCACTCCTGTTTCTAGTTTAATATTACTATAATATATCATTTAGTTTATAACCAAAACTTTAGTATTGAATACGTCAGCGTAGTGAAAAAAATACTGCTAAATCGAACTAGTACGCTAGTACAAAATAACGTATCCTAGGCAATCTGTCGATGATTTGCGCAGCCCAGTCTACGGTCACATATATATTTGCAATATCAGCTTTCTGTCAAAAGAATTATACGATTGTCGGATAGTGCGTAAACCGTTTGTTATCGCGTTCTATGCCAGATGTAGGTCTCCAATATCGGGGAACGTTCTGGTCGAATTAGGTCAATTTTAAACCGACAAAATTAAATTGAAGTAACTGACTCTTTGGCTATAGGCATTTTTTATCATCAGGTGCTAACTCAATCTCAATTATTTGAATACGGCACAATATAAGTACCTACTAACTATAGTACTTCTTTCTATATGACATTTCAGTATTTACTTTCCTTCATAAATACCTCAATCACCTCTCCAGTCTTCCTAATCCTGAAGATACGCAAGTCTAGTTTACATTACCAACTGGGGAACAGAGGCCAAGATATTTCAACATCGCGCCAGGAATGACCGGGATTGCTTTGCAATTAGGTAAATTGCGGCCGTGATGAGTCCCGGGTCCCGGAGCAAGTTCCCGGGAACTTGTTCAATTTGTTCAAGTAACTAACTCGACACCAATAAGTTTGTGTTGTTTATTTTTGCGTCGACTTCATTTACCGGGATGAAATTTACTCCGGAGCTTTGAAATTGATTCCAGCCAACGATCGCTTAAAGACTGTTTATTTCTATACATTTGCAAGATAGTTGACATTTTAGAAAGTGGACCGAAAGATTTGAACAAAATATTCCGCCCCTAATACGCATTGTGTCTTTGTATGTTGAATTTCAATTCAAATTAAGTATGTACAGTATATCGCATTCCCATTTAAATAAGCAAATGTCGATACGAATGACATGTGAATGACCAATGTCAACGTGTCAGGTGTCGAATTCAGCTCGATTCCGAGTGCATGCCTTCATGTCAATTAATAAGTTCGACGATGAGTACTGGATTGGGAATTTTAAAAGCCTTTTTAGCTGATAACTATACAACGTTTTTCTTTGGTACAGTATTACCCAACTGATATGGCGCGTCGTGAATCTTCGTTCGCACAAAAAAGAAAGTATGGCCCCGAAGATTAACGAAAGAATGCTTTAAACTTACAATCAACCTTAGATCACTACTATAATGTTCATAATACACTGCAGCTGTTAGTTCCGTCTCACTCAAGTCACGCCCCTCCGCACGGCGCGCGCTAACATGGCGGCAGCGGCCGACCTTTAGCGTTTTCCGCGCTTTGAAAATGTATCTTCTGCGCAGGTACATCGGTAAGCCATATCAGTTGGGCACTACTGTACTAGGCGTACAGATCGCGACAGAAAAAATGTTATAATGATATTAGCAAGTGACGTAAGAGATAATGACCCTCCGGATACACGTTGGTTATGATTTTAATTCAATTAACTTGGAAGCTAAAATTTGGTATGAATTTTTGAGTAATTTATTTTGAGCTGAAACTTTTTATAGAGTCTGTACCTGATGTAGTCTTCATCCCTTTCAGATAGATATACGCTTTCATTACACGTTATATACAGGTCGTTGTTTTGGTCAGCGACGAGCGACTCAGGGTCGATAAAACAAATAATACTGTAGCCTTAACACGAACCACTTTCGTATCGCCTTCGTAGCGTCATCGTATCGAGTAGATGTCATTTTTGACAGAAGTTCTATCGTCTACTCGAAACCTAGCTTGCGAGCTACGTTAAATTCGTCTAGAAATTTTGAAACATACATTTTTGATTTTATTGGTACACAATATTAAAATATTTATTTCCAATAACATAAAATTAATGAAATAATCAGCTTATCTTATATTATTAGCTAACAATATAAGGTATTACATCATCATTCCCATGTAAATGTTTTCTTTTAAAAGTAAGGAGGTGAGGTTAAAAAAGGTGAGGTTTCTTGGAAAAGTAGTACTTTGAAACATTGGTACTTGTCTAAACAAGATTTTTCTTTAGAAAATAGGATGAACTTTATAAAATATATGAGTCAACTTAGCTTCACTGATGTCTATGAATCTAATGAACCAAATGAAGCATTCAATCGTTTTTATGATATGTTTAAATTGATATACGGTTTGTGCTTTCCTATTAAATTGATAAAAGTTTTTACCAATAGGAGGCCTACGTGGGTTTCACGTGGCATTAAGACCTGTAGCAAACGAAAACGTGAGTTATTATGGAAATACCGAACATGTCCTAGCAGTAACAATAAACGTATATTGAAAGCATATGCTAAACGATACAAGAATATAATAAAGTTGACCCAAAAAGCACAAAATGATTTTCATATAAAATCATCCATAAATAAATCAAAGGCTACTTGGAAAATTATAAATAACTGTAAAACTAGCTTACCTAAGGAAGGAATAACTAAATTAAAATTGAATAATACTATTATAACTGAACCCATGGACATCGCAAATGCTTTTAACGACCATTTTGTCGACAATAATATAATTAATAATAATTTAAATAATGATAATAATTTAAATAATGATATTTCTTTTAACATAACATCTCAAAATTCTAATTCAATATTCATGATACCTACAGTTCCCCACGACATAAATCAAATTATTAATTCTTTAAAAAATACTAACAGTACTGGCTATGACGGAATAATTACTAAAGTTATTAAGGACGTGAGCTTCATTATTTCACCAGTATTAAGCTATATATTTAATGTGTGTATTGAGAATGGAATTTTTCCAGAAAATTTGAAAATATCTATTATAAAGCCGCTATTTAAAAATTATGATAAAGCTGACATAAATAATTACCGTCCTATAGCCTTAATCCCGATAATGTCCAAAATATTTGAAAAAGTTATTTTTAAAAGCCTATACTCATTCTTCGAAACTCAAAATCTACTCACATCACAACAATATGGTTTCAGAAAAACAAAAACCATTAATATGGCTATTTACAACTTTCTTTTAAAAGTAAATAAAAGTATGGATGTCAGAATGCCGGCCATAGCATTATTTATGGATATGACCAAGGCGTTCGATTTTGTTGACCATAAAATTCTTCTCCGTAAAATGTACGCATACGGAGTAAGGGGTAATGTTTACAATCTTATTCAATCATATCTAGCAGGAAGACAACAGGCCTCGCAAATTGATAGAATATGCTTACAAACTAAAACTGAGAATACATACCTATCTAGCTACAGACATGTTCAAAATGGTGTCCCACAGGGAAGTGTACTAGGACCATTATTGTTCCTTATATACATCAATGATATGCCTAGGGTTACTAATTATGAGGTGACGTTATTTGCCGATGACAGTACAATACTATTCACAGGTGATAGTATACCGGAACTAGAAATTGACATAAATAAATCTTTGACATCAATAATTCACTGGCTTAATTATAATAATTTGAAAATTAATTTAGACAAAACAAAACTAATGAATTTTAGACAAATACAAAATAATTCAACTGAACTTAATATAAATTATCAGGGTAAACGAATCAGTGAAACCCATGTAACTAAGTTTTTGGGTATATACATTGACAACCAAATGAAGTGGAAGATACAAATTAACCACGTATGTAAAAAGCTAAGTCAGTTTTCGTATGCACTCTCCAAATTAAGAAAAGTAGTAAATCAGTCAGCCGTTATCACTGCTTATCATGGATACGTTGCTTCCACTTTGAGATATGGAATAATATTTTGGGGAAATTCTACGGACAAAGAATTGGCATTTAGAGCACAAAAACGGTGTATCCGGGCCATTTGCAACATCAGACAGACAGAATCATGTAGAGCTCATTTTAAAAATTTGGCTATTTTGACTCTACCGTGTCTGTATATTTATGAATGTGCAATATTTGTAAAAACGAATATGGAGCTGTTTAAAATGAGAGAAAGGGCTCGTAATAAGGATAAATTGTGCATGGTTCCAAGGAAAACGCAGTTGCTCAATAAGAGTATATTTTGTAAGGCACCAGAAATTTTCAACAAAGTTCCTAAATCTATTCATTCTTCCCCAGATATATGCACTTTTAAAAAACACCTTCACGACTTCCTCAACGAAAAATGTTATTACAGCATAAACGATTTTTTAAATGATAGGACTATATTATTATAGACTGTTTTGTTTGAAAGTCCGTTGATCCATAGTAGGTAAATATTAAAACTATTGTATTGAATTGTAATGTAACAATTGAAATGTAATGATGTAATGATAATGGAATAATTGTAATGCATTGAAATTATTGTATGTTGCTTTTATTATTTTTTATGTTATGTTAATTTTATTTTTAATTGTATTGTGTGTGTGTAAATTTAATATTGTATGCCTAAGAGGCGGGACATAGTTGAATCTTAAAAATATATAATATCTGTACTGTACCTACGGCTGTACCTACCTATGCTCCACAATAAAATACTTTGACTTGACTTGACTTGACTTTTTCTCCATTGAAATGTGATGAATGTGGAAATATTTTTGAACGTACAGCAAAGAGTTCACGTGTTTAAAGGTTTGAATTTAGAACATAACAGACGAAGAGGATGAGTCTTGTGACTCCGTTAGAAATAAACTCGACGATTTTCATTTCTAGATTTGTGTTTTAGCAGTTTTAGGGGATTTCATATAAAAAGTGGCTCAACTTGAAACTATTGACATCCCCTAACATTTATACACTTATAATAATTACGTATATATAGGATGTTTCAGAATCAATGGGTTAATTATGGCCTAAAAAATATTTTTTTCGGATAGTAGTCAAACAATACATGAGGCTCCCCAATTGAATGTGTTTTAGTTAAAACTAACTTAAATACTATATTAAATGTAGAATCAAATTAAATAAAATAATTTTAACTAAATGATTCACCATATTTAGTTATAAGATTATAAATAAAGAAATACAACTAAAAATCTTAATACTTAAAAAAAGAATACATTCAAAAGATGCGAGGTGTTCACGTAACGCTCTCACTGAAAAAATCACGGTGACAAAGTCTACGTTAGCTGGCTTGCGAGTAGACGATACCATTACGTCAGAATTAGTTCCAATTTCAAATTATATACCAAACCACGTTTACGTAGTGTGACGTGAGGTTAACGTAGTTGTTCGTGCTACCGATTTGAACGTTTGGCAACATTCGAATGACACATTCCCATACAAATTTGAGTTAGCTCTCTCGATACGAATACGTTACGCTTGCGATAGATTTTCGTGCTAAGGCCTCTGGTGCTAAAAAAAATATAAAAAAAATACTTCATTTTTTTAAATAATAAAATATTTTTTTTTTTTGAAAATCATGTAATAAGCTAAAGTGTAGACATAATACTCAACGGGAGTACGAGGGAGTAAAGGGGTGGGGCGATGGTGGCTTGCGCCTAGCTCTAGTCTGTGCACGTGCCTAGTAACCATACCTTGCGGTAATATTATTTCAAATTGATGTAGGTATTTCTCAACATATTTACAGTATTTAATGGAATTAAGTCCATTTTTGGGGAATATATATTATGTACTACCGCTCCTGTGTCGCTTGTCGCCGACCAAAACAACACCCTGAATATCACCGTATTTTTGTGAAAACTGTTAGTTTATCTACCTAGCGAAATTGTAAACTGCTTGATAAATTTTCGATAGTTTAAAATCTATCCTTGTCAAACCGTCATATAGATGATGTGATGTAGATTTGGTCGAGAAAAAACCATATGAAGATCGTAGGGAACTCTATGGACTTGTCACCCAAGCACCTATTGGTCTCCAGCATCTGCCGGCGGAACTTGAGAGCTAGTTCGTTTCTAGGCTTTGTTCACTAAGGCGCCGATCCCACACGAACTGTATGGAGTTCTCCGGTCAGAGTTCTGTATTCCGTGTTCACTGTTATCTATGCAGCGCTGTTGATCACTGCACGCAGCGACCGTGGCAGTCAAGGAGAACGCATGTAGAACTCGGACCGCAAAGCTCTAGACCGCTTACAATGGGATCGGCGCCAAAACATTGAGATATTGCGGTCAACAAGCCTATACATAGAAATAAGCCAATTTTCATTTAAATTCATTTAAACACATAAACTTAAATGTATTATTTTAGTAAAATGTAATGTATAAAAGGTACTTTTTGTCTTTAATAACCTTTATGAAAGTGTATTTAAGTTAAACGAATTTGAAAAGCTTCATCGATACGCCTCCCCGACGTAAGTCTACTAAGTTAACGAAAGTAAATAAGCTCCACCCCTACTTTTAAGCAATTGTCCCTTTGCGACCTTTTAGTAAGAAAAGAATCAAAATCGACATTTAATCATTTTTAAAATACATAGTATTATTTTCTGATCAGACGATTTTAATTTAAGATTTACCACCACGTAAGCTTGTTACTTTTCTGCTTAAAAGAAAATACGGATATTTTCACGATTGAAGTGAGAGCGAAAACATTTTAAGCAGCTCTCAAATCCAACTGAAAACTTACATTGCTTAGCGACAGATTTTCCACATGAAGGTGGTAACCAGCCAGACGGGTACAACAATATAACCATCAGTTCATTGCAGATTAACGATTTATTCACTTATTACATTTTAATAGAGTACTTTGTCGTATTACCGGCGGGGTACCAATTATTGTACAAAAGACTAGAATGTAAATGTCATGTAATGAATCTAAGCTTGTATTGAAAGGAGTAATTTTGTTGGCTGTTCTCAGTAATTGCAACCGTCTGAACCGGTATTAAAGTCAGACAATTCAGCTATTTGTAAGAGTCTGCAAAGGTCTATTTGAATATAATATTTTTGATGAATTGAATTCTAGTAAATTGTGACTCGTAGCTCGTAGCACAGCCGTAGCTACTCTACGAAAGCAAAAATAATAAGCAAACGACTTAGTTGCAAATTACGTTTTGTGTTTCGTATCAAAATTGAATGTAAACACTTTGATATTTTGTGTAGACTATAGTTGATTAAATATACAAAGTCTATGGAATAGTCTATAGAAATGAATGAAGTGTTGGAAATGGCTAAGAATATTAGTTTGATACCCACCTTATATTTATTGATTAATTCATGTTTTATAGTAATAAATTAAATCCCCAGAATTTACTTTGTACTATCAATATCAGTTATAAAATAAAAAATAATTAGAACCCTAATTGTTTTTATTTTTTATTTTTGTCGATCGTAATCTTAATTAGTTTTGGGAGTAAAATGGGATCAATTGGTGTTTTTTGTACGACAATGTCACTGTCATTATGGTCGAAGGTATGAAGCACACAGAGCTTAAAGGAAACTGGCTCTCAAATGCAGCTGCCGACTCACATCGATAAGTGGTTGACGTCAAATTTTCAACAGGCGAGTAATGCAAAGTCCCCTACCAGTTCACTGTAAAACTCAAACCATATTCAGCATTAGAGACGTCACTAATGGGAGACAGATGAATTAGAATTCACTCTACTATATTCTTAACTCACATACAAGTTCAAACAACTCTAAGTAAAGTTGGTATTGTAATAATATATCACTTGCCGTGAATTAAGCTCGAAGGTGCCTCCACACTGAGTCAAATTAATTTCTTCCTCTTTAATTAATAATAATAAATATCCTGGGACATTCCTCACACACTGTCATCTTATCCCAAACTAAACAGAGCTTGTACTATGTAAACCAGATAACTGATATAATATATATACTACTTTTTGTTTGTAAATACATACATAATTACACCCAGACTCAGGACATACATACATGTTCATGCACACAAATGCATGTTCTATGTGGGAATCGAACCCACGACCTGCGGCGCGTAAGGTGAACCTTAACCAATTGCGCCAACTGGCCCGTCCATATTCCATAAGAAGTTTCACTAATAAATACATGGTACTCTCACTAAATCTCAAAATGATTTATCCAAATAGACACATATGAATAGTCTGACTCTAATACTGTTTCGGAAAGTTGGATTTGCTGAGAAGAGCCGGCAATAAACTCAGCAATTACTCTTTTATATACATTCTCATTTCACTGACAACAATTGCGTGTCCCGTCGCGACAGCTAGTCTCTCTAATAACAATATTGCATTATCAATAATTAACTAAAAATATTATAATAAAAAAATTAAAAGATGTTTAAAAATTATGGCAAATTATTAATATTTATGTATAGTTATGAATACTGAAGAATAGTATTAGTTTTGTAGTGCTATAAAACCTTAACTAATGAATATAATTTAAAAAGTTTATAATGGAAAATTTTCATGGTTTTTCGCTTATAATTTTTTTATGTTATATAAAATTTGTAGATAATCTTATTTGCTAATTTTTTTTGTGAGATATACCATAAAAATCATTGGAACCCCTTTTTTCAAGATGGCGGCAGGTGGACAAGGGTTGCAACCCCACAAACTTGGATTTAACTATAAACTGACCCCCCCCTTCATATCTAAAAAATAAAATTGCGTCCTCTGACAAATGCAACCCTAAATGTACAATAAAGGATCAATCAATATATTATTTAATAAGTAAATACCAAACTTAAGTAAATGCAGTCCAGTTCCAACCATCTCATGAAACAATAATATATTATAACCCTACTAATATCTTACGTTGCCTTGTAATCTGACGTCCAAAAAAGGACAGAAGATAAGTAATGTCCCTGGCTTTGTGCAACTAGACCTTTGACCAAACCTTTGTGAGATTTAGGTCAATCATGTTCCCATATATAGTTAAAAGAAGGTATAATGTATAAGCAAAATTGTCATATCACGGGATATAGAAGATTATTTAAAAAGGAGTTGTTGACAGAACCTCTGATTAATTATTACCCTGGCATTACATTATAGCTCAGTGGAATATGTTTACGTATTTCTTTGGTGGATTGAATTGTCTGGCTTGTAATATAGACCAACACACCTATCTGAAAAAAAAAAAAAACTAAACGTTTTACGATGTCCTACGTTTGGACAGCGCCTGAAACACAGCGCGAGTGCTAGGGCACTAGGCCGCTAAGGTCAAGCCTTAATTCCTCCAAAAATTTACATGCAGTCAAAATTCATAACTGTAAAATTTAATTGTATTGTGTAAGTGGTAATAATATGGTAATATTTGTTTTGCATAGCTATGCGTTTTATTTTTATCCCGCTCCGCAATGTATTCAGAATTCATTGTTAGCTGATTGAAAGGCGAAGCCTACTCCGTGTTACCATTTGAATACAACACAATGGGTAGGCCAGAAAATAATACAAAAAGTCTGAACACATCGTTCATGAGGGTAATTACCATTCAAGTCATAGTCACAGTAAAAAAGTCCCCGACCTAACAAAGGGAAGATTGGCGCCATAGATCAAATAAGCACAGTGCGTGTGAATAGAATATACAGGCCTTTGAAACTAGGTCACTGGAACGTAGCCAGCTGAATTTTGTTACCAGACTTCTAAATAGGTTTTATATCTATATAATAATAATAACTTGTATTTACTAGGGTTTGGGAATACCCGACAGTTTCAAAGTCCCGGGACACAAGACAGCTTACAATCAAAGTTCCGGGAATTACCGGGACTACGAAACTTTTAAGAAAAAAAAAATGTTTGTTCTTTTTTAAGAGGGGTATTGCTTCTTGTTAATTTTTCCAGAATTTGAAAATCTGTCTCCAAGCACCTATCGATGTGCTCCGACAGCTGGACTTGAGAGCCAGTTCCTTCTAGGCTTTGTGTGCTTACCACGTTCGGCAACATCGTCACTTACCATGCTGAGATTGTGGTCAAACACGGGACTATACACAATAAAAAAAGTGTTTCATAGTTTTCTCTTCACGTATTTATCACACCTATCGGCCAGTTTCAAGGTTTGTGTTACATACTTTATTGTAGCTATATAAGGGGTCTATATTAGGCCGATAACTGACTATCTATAAAGTCTGTTTAGGTAACTTCGTTCATGTGACTTTTATCTAAATTCGACAAGCCATTTTTCAAAGGTAGTGAACCCACGGATTTAGGTATCATTAGATATAAATCTATCTAACAGATTATTAGCACTAATGGTTATTTTGATTTATAAGTCGGCAAGGCCCATAATTATTTATTTCAAAAGTTATTTATCATTTAATCCCCAACGTATTTCAGACAAAGTCCGTTCTGCAAAAACACGTAGTCCAACTGACATGAGAATTCATATCTCAACCCTCATTTAATTACTTTACACATTATGTTTATTTATTGTCCTCAAAGAGACAAACTGTTTGGAGGTAAAAACATAATCCAGCTTCATCTAATTACTCTTAAAGTCGTGTCCTTGTTACGGACCTTTATTAGGTATTCCGCGAGAGCCCGGGATTACCTGCCCCCTTTAGCTGTGACACTGTTGTTCGTACCCTCTCCCTCGCACTTTTAGTTAAGCTATATGCCTGTTTCATGGACCTTTAACGGGTGCGTTTGACAGCGAGCGAAGTGGGAGCATGAAATAATAATCGCGACCTGTGGATCCTGTTCCAATGCTCTCTGGCAAAATTGCGTAATATTAATCTAAAAGTTGTTTTGATTAAATTTATAAATGAATACGTTTCATAATGGACGTTATGATTACGGTGATAAGGCTTTTTATCATAGGGAAGGGTTGTTTTTGAACTAATTAGGGCGTTGGTCCTTTTTATATACAAGATGGTTCTCAATTAACGGATAAATTACTACTTATTTGAACAACTATATCTATCAAGACAATCTTTCAAAGAAACTACCAACCTACTATAATCGGCTCACTCATTATAAAATGCATGAACTTCAGAAACGCAGGCAGCTATTGGATTTATTATTTATTCACAAGCTGTTGAGTGGTGCCATAGACAGCCCTGATCTACAAAAAAATATCAACATGAATGCTCCTAGAAGACTTCCACGAATTAGTACCTTTGAAATATGTAAGACAAAATCATCCAAGAGCAACCTAGGTCAGCACAAATCAATAAACCGGATACAAAAACACCTAAGCTCATTATCAAAAAAACACAGGTATCGACATAAGCTTTTCTTTCCCCAAATTTAAAAAATCTGCTTTGACATACATAACAACAAATTCAAATTCAAAATGCAAAAAATAATATCTACTATTTAACCTCAACTCAACTTTATTAACTCAATTAACTCGTCTTTTCTCGCATCTATCTCCTTTTAGCATATGTTTGTTTTAATTTTAATCTTAGATAAGTAAAATTAATGTAAAAAAGCCCATCACTAGACAGATCTTACTCCATTTGAAAACGGATCTGCCTGGTATGTTTTCATGTCACTATTTTATCTTCTATATCTACACTATATTACAGAAGCATGTTTTGTTATTTATAAGCTATATTCTAATTTTATTATTATTCTACTATTGCTACTGTTAAATTTTAGCCTCGTGTTATCGTACAAATATGTTAAACTTGTCCACACGTGAATGTCGTGGTAGCCAATAAATAAGGGAGCACTTATAGATGAATCTTACCAATTTTAATATATAAATGTGTTAGTGTTAACGTCTTGCTGGCTGTCCTTAAACAATAAATAAAAATAAAAATAAAACTATTGAATATTGACTGTAAAAACTGCACCGATCCCACAGAGGGATTTCTAGAGTTCTGCGTTTCGCATTCACTATTGGTGCATACAGCAAGCAGTCCAGAGTTCTGCAATATTCGCTACTGATCACACGTCATACCCTTTTTTTCTTTTTCTTATTTTTTTTTATTTATTTTTTTATTTTAAAGGCGCCGCATAGTTTACAGTGAACATGAAACGCAGTACTCTAAATGCAAAACTCTAGTCTCTCTCTTTGAGATCGGCGCCTTATAATTAGCACCAATTAACTACAAACAAGTTTAGATCTTTGGATCAAACGTTTAAGGCGGCCCTCTGTGGCCGGCGCAACTTCAACGCAAGCATAGTCTAAAAACTTGTTGTTTCATCCAACGTAATGTTTGACTGCGAAAAAAGAGAGACAGCATCAGAGCCGTCGGTTATCAGTCGGTAAATTCTCACTTTCAAACATTCAAACTAATGATTTCGCATATCATAAAACTTGTTCCAGGAGTATACTTCTTGTGAAAAAATCTTACAAGTTTGTGAAAAAAAAGTTAGTTATTTAGAATCTCCAATACATTTGCAAGCCTGATATCTAAATGTTTTCTTTACTTTTACAGTTTATAGGTATATTAGATATGGCCAAAGTTCAGGTAAAATTTGTGCAAAAACGCTGTTTTTCGGAGGCTTTAACTGAATTTGTTTCACACTTTTTTAAAATTTCGCCTAGATACACGGCTAGATATAGTGCACAAGATACTAATTTGTTCAAAACATCTAACGAAAAATCTTTAACAACGCCATAATAAGTACAGAGGTTTTGTATGAAAAGTATGACGAATTGAGTGCTCTTAAGGCTTTATATGGTGTACGAACTATATTGTACACCTAAGCATACTATGTATGTAAACACACGTGACAACATTAACTTTTCTTTAATTAAAAAACCCACGTTGAGTCTTTCATCGATTAACTAATTGAAAATATCAAATTGCCATTTATCCCTATTATTACTTTAGCAAAACAAAATTCTCATGTTTGTAACGTCTCTATAATAAGTTAGTTATGAATTTGAATATTGTTGGTGTCTTTATAGGCGTCGTTCGTTCCATAGTTGATTTTTAACACATCTTTAACCCATTTTCATAGAGTTTAATGTTCCTTGTCTTTATATGATGATGGATTTTAGTTATAGATAGTTTGATAGTTCGGTAGTGATGTCTTTTTCTGAATGTTCAGTCATGGGATTGATTCCTGGCCAGGAAAGATATTACATGTATATTTGCCCGTTAAAATATCTACAGTAAGTAAGTAGTATAGTTCTTTTTCAGATGAGTGTAACTACTACAAGAAAAGTTGTATATGTAATAGGTATATCAGTTATCCGGTTTCCATAGTACAAGCTCTGCTTAGTTTGGGATCAGATGACCGTGTGTGAGGAATGTCACAGTGTATTATTATTTTAAAATACGACATGTAGGTACATAAAATTAGTAAAGCGCGCGTAACTAAATAATACAGGATCAAATTGCTATCCTAACTGAAAATTACAGAGCAACTTTTCATGGTTAAGCTTGCCGGAAGTTAGCAGGCGGCTTTTAGCCAATTTCGAAACATTTATAGCTAGATGCTAGGCAGCTAATAAGGCTTCATACGCAAAGTTTTGTAGACGATTATCTCCCGGTATCGTATATCTTATTATACAGGATGTTGTTTTGGTCGGCGACAAGCGACCCAGGAGCGGTAGTACAAAATATATATTCCCCAAAAATGGACTTAATTCCATTAAATACTGTAAATATGTTGAGAAATACCTTATTCAATTTGAAATAAAATTACTGCAAAGTATGGTTACTAGGCACGTGCACAGACTAGAGCTAGGCGCAAGCCGCCATCGCCCCACCCCTTTACTCCGTCGTACTCCCGTTGAGTATTATGTCTACACTTTAGCTTATTACATGATTTTCAAAATTTTAATTTTTTTATTTTTATTATTAAAAAAAAAAAGTATTTTTTTTATATTTTTTTTAGCACCAGTATCGTTTGTATTATCGACCCTGAGTCGCTCGTCGCTGACCAAAACAACGACCTGTATTTTTTCCTGGGATTTAATTTCTAATCCCAATCTAAGCAGAACCAGAGGGAATCAGATAACAGGAGCCCAAGTCTGCTATTACAATTGTGTTCGAACTCTCAGTGGTGTCAAAATTGACACATTTTACAGTTTTGGTAGTCTACTAACACAATAGCGTCATAATGGTGCCATTATAGCTTTCCGATGATTTTCCAATGAAACTACAATCATGCCACAATAATCTTTTAGTTGTCAGTTTTGACAGTTTTTGTACTAAGATTATTTTCATTCATTATGAGACCATTATGAATTAGTAGACTGCGCACATCGGCTCAATGATAATGGAATTGCAATAGTATCGTGTCAGTATTACATTTTAGTAGACTTGGCACCCTGATGTACTAAATATTGAACTAAAATAAATACTTGTATAGATAATTACGCACAGACTCAGAAATGACATTTTCATGCACGTTAATGTTTGTTCTATGAATCAAATCCAGGACCTGTGGCATGGCAACTTGGGTACCTAACCTCTACTCTAACCGTTATGTCCTTTTTGAATCATCTTCTACAGACTTGTGTGCTATTTTTCTTTTTCATTGTGCATAGGACACACCCTGTCTCAAGTGAACACAGAGTAAACAATAAAAGTACAGATAAAATACTGAGCTCAAATGAGCCTATATAATCAAAAGAATTGCTTTGCCATCGTTTGCTTACCTTCAGCGGAATGCCGCACCCAGTCGTTGTCGACACAAAAGATACACAAAATATCTGTGTCTCTGAACACAAAAATCTGTTTCATAGAACCGACGATAAAGCGGCAGGGGCATCGATAACCGATAGTTTACTATTTTTGTAAGCCAAAACAAAATGTGCATGGTTCATTTACCTGCAGGAAAACTGCTACTTATTACGTCAAAATTTCCAGAACGAAAATGTTGAAACCAAAAACTTACCGTGTTTTCTTTTACTGTAGCTTCCCCATATACATCACTAATCCTTCGAGCTGTTACTGTAGCACTGGTGTCACGATAGAGCACCGGTCGTTTACGTAAATACCGCGATATTTTAAGTTTTCCATATAAAAGAAAAATGTGTCAAATGCAAAAAAAAAAAAACAAAAGAATCACTAAATTCGAATACACAAGCCTTTTGAAATTTTAAACTTGGAATTCATAACCAAACACCAGATATTTAAGATCAAAGTGGCCAGTTCGACAAATCACCAATTTTTTATTTTTTTTTTGTTTTTTGTTGGCGACACACGGCTTGTGTATTTTGCCATTTTCCAGTTATATTATAAGTTCTAGTCACAATAAATCACGTTCACATAGTCCTCAGTCAGTCACCGTCCATAAAAGTCATGTTTTAGTACAGTGGTGGTTGTACTAAAACTTTTTACGGACTTCTTGAGACAACTTGAAAAGGCACGATACACATGATTCATTTCATTTCACTTCACTGGTGCACATGGATTGATCTTTATTGGATAAAATACCACCGATAAAAATACACGAATTTATGAAAATAAAAATGAAAACGCTATGTCACTCTGCAAGTTCCCGCCAAAAAGTCGCCAATTTCTTATGTAACGACCTAATACATTATTTTCGAAGGAGTATGTGAAAAAGTAGTTTTAAATCATAAAATAAGAGTTTCTTAAAATTCGAGCAAGGAAACCGTTATGTGTTCTGGCAACAGTTTCTTAGCTTGAGGGTGTGAGCCAGCTAGACGAGTAATACGATATTTTTGTTTACGACATGCTAATACGTTGACATGACCTTCGTCACAGCTTTTTAAATCAATAAGGGGAACATGACGTACTCTTCATACGAACGGCCGAAAATCTCATATCTACGCACTTCGAATTCTCGGTATACCTCAGTACCAGCGTTGCCAGACGTCCCGATTTTTTGCCCAAAATTAAATGTCCCGCGCGGGACAGGCTCAGTCCCGCTTTTCGAGGATTACTCGATGGTGAAATCATCGTTGGACGTAGAAGTGGGAAATTATAAAGACACCACTACACAGAAATGGCACCAGCTTTCCCGTGACACATCTTAAACACCGCAGTGGTGTTTAAGAGAACCGCGCCAAAGTGCGCTAAATGTCACTGTGACAAACAAAAATCAAACTTCTAAGTCAAAGCAATCAAATGCCGCATATTTTGACGCTCGCAAGGGAACCAAAACGTATAGGGTATATTTCCCGTTGACCTAGAATCATGTTTGACAAGAAGCAATTCCATGTTAAATCCGAAAAGCGTTTCGTTGTTACATCGCAAAAAAAAAACAATTGCCGTTATATTACAACATAATCGAAAAAAAGGGGAAAAAATCTTCGAGACTCGATTCTCGTGATCAATTAACTATTTACATACCTACAAGTTTCTATGGAACCCTCGGTGCGCGAGTCCGACTCACACTTGACCCGTTTTTTTAAGTATTTCCCGCTTTCGGCGATAGAATCCCGCTTTTTTTACTCAAGAGGTTACAAAATCCTGCTTTACCCGAAAAAAAAAAACTGGCAACGCTGCTCAGTACACAACAGTCGCAACTGTTATATCTGGTCTATATCTATATACTGAGTTATCATCGCTTCACAAATAATATCTATTTTGTCCAGATATACTGCCGAAGCGCTCGTGGTGTAGCATGATTAGGTACCTGGATGGGTGACCGCCTAGTGGTATTTCAAATCGAGCGTTTCCGTGCTTCGGAAGGCACGTAAAGCCGTTGGTCCCGGATATCACTAAATTATGATAGTCGTTAAGCTAGTTGGATGCATCCTAGGCGGCTTGATAAATTCCAACAGTAGGTTGACCACTAGCCTACCTCCACCGATCCGCAGTGGGCACGCGTGGTGGAGTATCTGCCCATTCCCTTTCACCCTCATTTGTGAAAGGAGGCCTGTGTTCAGCAGTGGAACATTATAGGCTGATGATGATGATACTGACGAAGGCTCTCCTTGTCTCCAGTGAGAATGACGAACCCGAGTCAACGACGCGCGGTGGCGTGCGTCCTGCTGGCTGTCACTGCGGTGGTGGCGGCCGCCTCCTATGACCGCGAGAGGCTTGACATAGCCAAGCAGATTCTAGAAGAGGTGCCACTTACTGATGGGTTAGTATTCTTCATTTGATGCTGATATGGAATAATTATGGTGTGGATTGAGCTTGCGATGGGTCTTGTCGCGCTCTTTACACTCACGATCAAACTCATTCATTCTCTTTCGTTCCTTAAGCCTTCATGCGCTCTTATATGCTTGATCTGTAATCGTCATAAGTCCTGGTGGCCAACTTCCATCTCTTAGGCTAGAAGACTGTAATGCTAATGGCGTGTGTATACTGACTTTTATACCTGTGTTTTTTAAAGCTAGAGAGTGAAAGATAGATTTGGAATAGTCATGTTTATACTGTAAGTAGTAACAGTCAACTAGCATTTAAGACAGGACGGTGATCACTGACACCTATGGACATGAGCTGATAATTACTAAGCCTAGAATAGAACTGGGAGTTGCTTGCAAAAACAGTATAGTCTTGAGGGTGGTAGCCAGGCAGACGGGTACTACACAGACAAGTACCCCACCTCCATGTTATTGTATCCTCAAGATTCAAAGTCACTGCCCTGAGCTATCAAATTAAATAATGAATTTCATTCAGGCACAATGACCTTCCGTGGAACATCAGGAAGTTCCTCCGCAACCAGATCAATGAATTCGAGCTAGATACGGACCTGACGATGGTGGAGCCATGGTCTATCTCCAAGTACTCCCACACCGACCTACCGCGCTTGAGGCAGGGAATGGTTGGAGCTCAGGTTAGTCTCAATCTTAATTATTTTAGGAGTGATTATTCAAAAGCCAGATGCTGGCTGTCAATATGAATTTAGAACAGTATTTGTAAAAACTTATTTAGGTTTATCAAGTGATTGTAAATTCGGACTGTATAACCATTGAGACAACAATTGCAGATTAATTAATAAGCAGATATAATCCAAGATGGATGTGATACTTAGCCCGTTGATTATTCTCGAAATAAGCATAAATTAATCCTTATAAAAATGCTATAAAATACAAAGCCATCCTTTTCCATATATTATACTTCATACGCAAACACAGTATGTACGGTCGGCTTTTGTTTCATAAAAACGTTGCTCCCGGCGTTTTATGTCATAATATCCTTATTTATAACCCCAAAACCTGCAATAAAAACGCCCCAATGATGATCAAGAAAACTGTTTGGAACACCTTGATTGCTAAGCAAAAGGGGAAATATTTACTGTATTTTTTTTTTCTGTAAAATACGCAATGTTTCACTCAGACGGAGTAATGACGAACACGAAGATGTAGCACGCTTGTCTATGCATTCAAATCTTTAAGGCAATGTGTGCCAGGATGGATGGATGTGAGTTCGACTCTTATGCTTTTCGCATTAAAAAGTATCAAGAAATACGATTGATTATATTATAATTATATGGTGTGGTATGGAGTCCGTATATTCAGCGGAAATTAGTATTAGTTAAAAAAAATATTTTGAACACAATAATTTTTTGGTGACTTTGCGTGCATTGTCTTCCAATATACTAATAATATACCAAATATCAAGTCAATCTGATCACTGGAAGTGGGTGAAATTCGACCTGCAAGATTCCACCCGAACAAACAGTTACATACATACATTGCAATTTAAATAAAAGCTTGTAAAATAATAATATATAAACTTGAACTTAATTAATCACTCTATTACATTGCATCAGACGTCCATCCCAGTGCTATGGCACTTGGAGTGAAACTGCTTACAATAAACAATATTATAGTTAGAATAGTTCTTATTTCTTTTTAAATGCTGTTGTATACCTTGTTTTTTTAATCGACTTCAAAAAAAAGGAGATTATCCATTCGACACGTATGTATGTAATATTATTAGAACTGCAATATATTCATATATGATGATCTATTAGGGCTTCTAAACAAATATACAAAATTTCATAGGTGTATGTATGTATGTTTGTCCACGCATATCTCCGAAGATATTAATCGGATTGTAACCATTTTCTATTGGTTTACATTTACTTCAACTTAGGGAACAGTGTAAGTTTCATCAAAATCGGTTCAGTAGTTTTCAAGATATGGACAAATATGTGTGACGGCCTAGCTTATTGATACGAGCTACGGATGTGGTGTCAAAGGAAAACATCTCAAAACCTTGGTCAAATTCTAGTAAAGAAAAACGAAAAATGACGAAATAAAAAAGTAATTTAAAAAAAAATTATCGTCTTCAAAATACACTAAAAAGAATGAAATAACTCTAATCTGACACTGATTTGAAGTCAGCGAAAGAGCACAACGTATTCCATTGAAAATATTTCGCTGACTTCAAATCAGTGTCAGATTAGAGTTATTTCATTTTTTTTAGTGTATTTTGAAGACGATAAAATTTTTTTTAATTACTTTTTTATTCATAATGATTTCATTGTATTTCATTATTAGCTTTCGAATGCAGTTATTATTTACAAATTAAATGAAGTCTTTTTTCAGTAAAATTGTCTATCTTCAATATTTAAGGTGCCTACATACTTTCCCTCCACGTGGCATCGTCGTAGGACACTTACAAATTCGTTCCCAGCAACATTCAATCACCTATACTCGCTTAATGGAACATATTATACATTTGTATATTGAATGTATTTACACTCCTGACCCAATAGGTAAAATGAGAAAAAAAGCCCTCCCTGGTATTTTGTACCCCAAAGGCGTGTTACGGTTAATTTGAATTTATATCGCCGATAAATAATTTTGGAACGGGCGGGAGAATTATTGGCCCCAATATTTCACCCTCGCAGCCTTCGAAGGGTTAAAGGGCACACCGGAACTTATCACATACATGCTTTTTAGGGCTTTTTAAGACCGAAAACAATTTGGCGAAAAGGATGTTCGATTTGTTTCCTTTTAGTTGAAATTGATAATAAAACATTTTTATTGAAATAAATATTAATAACCAATTTTCTTGTCAAGTATCTTCCTTCGTTCATTGACCGAGATGTTATAATAAAACAAAAAAATGAGTTTGACTAGTCAAAAATACCTACGAAGGTCTATTTTAATAAATACTTTTTTTTTATATACGGGGTGTTTACGGCAATACGACATTAAATGAAATCACGTAAAGTACTCATCAGTACGATCAACTTTTACTATGGGACCAACTTCGAACTCGCAAAAAAAAATCACAGCTTTTCATACATTTTTGCCGACGTGACCATGTTCCTTTTGTATGAAAAGCTGTGAATTTGTTTTGCGAGTACAAGAGCCGTGCCAATTACCATGACGGTGATGCTGATCCTCACCAGGTCACGAGGTATTAGCCATAATCCGTCGTCATGGATACCACTGAAAGCCGATATTACTAAATAATTATGTTAATCCAGCAATTATATTTACATTTGTCGTTTGGAGAATTATTTAAATGAGTTGCGGTAAGGACGCGATATTTTCGTAAAAGGAGCAGAATATTTAAGGTTGTAGAAGGAGCCATCAGGGAATCTAAGTCATTATACTAAATAGGTAATATCCTGGGAAAATCTTCGCACAAGTCTTTCTGATTCCAATCCAAACGTACCTTGTATATATGTCATTTACTATGTAATTATAAATTATAATACTTGTTTGTTAGCTTTTACTTATAATAAAACTTTAGAATCAGACTCAGAATAAATACTCATGTTGGGAATCGAACTCACTAGGTATATGTGGCAGTGTGGTTTACAAAACAAAAATTCAACAACAAAATCAAAATTCTATAAGCTAACTGCCTACTGCCTATTGAATTTTGATATTGTTGTTTGTTCGAAGGTTGTTGTCAATGCCGAATTTAGAGGTGTGGAGGCCCTGGGGCAACAAGGGAGTGGAAGCCCCTAATTATTTTTCAACTAGGATAAATAATATTTTTCTTGAAAGTGTTTCAATAATTTATAATCGTATGGCACAAAAAGATAGAACAGGCAATCACAACACAATAGAGATTCCACTATACAGGCTGTTTTTGGGTGGGTTTGTGGGTGCTGACCTAAACAAACTGTATTAGATACCCTATAGTTGTGTACGTTGTTTTTTTTAAATAAAGACAACATATGTGGGGGCCCCTCTCTTGTGGAGGCCCCGGGCAGTTGCCCCGATTGCCCTCCCTTAAATCCGGCCCTGGTTGTTGTTGAAATTTGTCAGTACTCAATGTTGACGAATACTGGCTTCGATTGTAGAAACAGACAAGGGTGAATCCTGAGCAAGGAGGGTATACGAAACTAGCTCTTTCCCTATAGTTAGGTATAGTAATCTGTGCCTCGGTAGCATTTGATTTTGTCACTCGGGATGTACGGTTTCAAAGGAGCTTCCTATCGCGCGCGCTGAGGCTGCAATGAGCTCCCCGCTGTGGTTCTCCTAAGGGTGTACAGCATGGGATTCTTCAGGGTGTGAAGAGATTTTTCGCAGGGTTGGCAACGCGCGAGAATACCTTGGAATTGGAATCGTGCTTATTTGCTACGTTAATTGTTAAAAGAAATGTAATATGTAATGGAGAAGGAAGAGAGACTTCTTTTTTAAATGGCTTGTGTTTGACCCGCCCATGACGAAGCCTAAGACTAGTAGTTTTAGAAATTACCTAAAACAAACAACATCTCAAACAGACAGAGACACAACTATTTGTATAACGCATTATATTAGCTTCTAAAATACTAAATAAAACCTCATAATATTTTATTTTTACTCACTTTTATAACATAAGTAGCTTTCTTTCCGTCAGTTAGGCACGTGAGGGCCGCATTCCGCACTGTCGTGTCGTTTTGAAATTATTCCTTCATCGCGGAATCATCCGCCAGTGGCTGATAAGCGGAAGTATATCATCATTTATCACATTCTTAAAACCTATGTATATAGCGATTAGAATAGTCAAGTAATTTTGTACTATATTGGATATCTATAGCTTTTTATGTGCCTTAGATGTAGTTGTAGATTTGTTGTAGTTATTTAGCATTTAATTATCGATTATAAAAGCAAAACCATTTTAAACTAAACTAAAACTACATTAAAATTATAATGGTATACATGGAAATAATTATTAATAAAAAACTGCGTTTAAATCGCCGCCTGCAGGCAGGGTTCCCAAAACGTTACCTCGTTGAGTTGCAAGGCTAAAGGTCATCGCTCACTATGTCAGCACCGCTCCATCGCAGCAACGCCTCGGCATCTACCTAGCCATGTAATTGATGCCTTTAAATCATAATTAAATCGTTTCTTTTAGCGTTAAATTAAATTTTACAATGACTAGATAAAATAGAGGACGCCTCGCGGCAAGCGCGCTTGCCGCTACAAGCCACTAGTCCTGCTGACCACTCGCTTCCAGCGAGCGGTCCGCTACCTTACTGCGTGACGCCAGCAAGCGGTATGTTGCCATAGCCGCGCTACCAATTTCACCGGCGCCGCGCCGCCCGCGAGCTGCCACCTCGCAGGCGGCGCGCTGGCAGCTAGTGGTTGGATTGAGTTGAGGCGGTGCCGGGTCGCTGCTGCGATGGAGCGGTGCTGACAAAGTGAGCGATGAGCTTAATGCGTTGCTCGAGGTAAGCGCCAGCTCTTTGGTCCCCTGCAGCATCAAATAGGCGTCTGGACAGCTCCCTAACTAAACTGCGCGCCTCTGAACCCCAGCAACCCAATGTTTCGACCCCAAAATGCAACCTTCCGAACCGGTATTAGAGTATTAGAGTCAAACTTTTCATAAGTGCCTGCGAAGGTCTATTTGAATAAATGAATTTGAATTGAATTTTGAATTGTATTCAAAATGAAGAAATGTATATGTGTAAAGTATCAGTATTTTATACAATATGTTATATTTATGTTTAATTTGTGTTTATAGATGTAATATCTGTATAACTTATTTATATATTGTTCACAATGATATTATAATAGAGATATGCTACCCTCATACTAAGCGGCGTTCAGTTATTGTTGAATTAGGTGAATGCGATAGATAATACGGAACGTATGGTACAGAAAGAGATAGCTATATGTAGCCGCTAAGCAAAATTACGACAATTGTCTGAATTTGTCTGCAACAATTAGCGTGCCTTAATGCGATATCTACCTCTTTTTATTATAATAACATTGATTGTTCAATATAATAATTATACAAAAAAAACTTAAATGTAACGTCTTATGTTTAGATATAATCTTACCGAAGTAGGTAGGTACACAAAGTAAAACGGGACTGTCTCTCAAATGCAGTTATAATATGACACTGATTGATGCTTCAGAAACAAATTTTCAACTTGGGCGTGGTTGCCAGCGTGGTACGTAGGTACTACATTGTACCCGTGTTATATGCTTTCACAAATAAATAGCTTATTACAACTAGAATAAAGTCCAATCTTATTTACATAGGTTTAGCGGTACAGTCGCTAGGGAACCTTCAACCTCATAATAAACGGTTTTCATATAGCGTACAGCCAACGTCAGAATTCATTTTAATTAGTGTCAAAATAATAATGTCCGTTTTTGTCACATTAATGTCAGAAAATGAATGACTTAATTAAGGAATGTTAAATATTTTGACGGGCAACTTAACTTGATACAAAAACATTGGACATGTGAAAAATGTGACAATATTAAATAAACATCGTCTGTTTGTTTTTTTAATTACCTTCCGATCGATGTTTACCTATTTATAATAGACTAGCTTACCTAAGAGGTATACAGGGTGTATTTCGCATGGTAACGCAAACTTCGCGAAAAGGCTACACCTAATGCCACTAATCAAATTGTGAAAGTCATTCACCTCGCTAATGATTGGTTATAGAAATTGACATTTTCGAGCGCGCAATGTATTGTGAATACCGCGCGATAACGTTGTGTCTACGTAGTATGTCGCTGACTGCAGGCGAATATCGCCATAAGACACCGTTTCTAGTTTTATTTACATTGCTACTTTTAGTGAAAGTAATGAACTAATAACTTATTTATTTTAAATCTCTTTGGGTTAGGTAAGAATAACGATTATGAACAGTCTAAAGTAAAAAAAACTCAAACAAAAAATAAAAAAAAAATGGGAAAAACCGACGAAAAATTCCAACATGGGGGGGTCCAGAATCATGTCCTGGACCCATGGTATCCGTTTGTGCGGGGATGTCCCTTACACGCTGTATATATCAAGGCGATGTTAGTGACGTCGTCGGATACCGAGACGAAGGTCCCAGGTTCTAATTCCACAATGAGTTTGAGCTTTCGATGAAGAAAAACATCGTGAGGAAACCATAGCACGGTGGTAGCGTACTTTGTAGTACCCATCTGGCTGGCTACCACCATTAAGTTGAAAATCTGTCGCCAAGCACCTATCACCACTTGAGAGCCAGTACCTTGTAGGCTTTGTGTGCTTACCGCCTTCGGCCACATCATCTCTTACCATGGTGAGATTGTGGTCAAAAGAAGGAAGTATTCCCATTTGAGCACCGATTATATTCCCTTTTGAGCACTGATGGTTTTGTAGCCTCTAGTGTTGTGGTGTTTAATAAAACGTATCGATAAAAAATTAAAGTTTTATTTTAAAATGACGTTAGAGCACCCATTTTTAGAGCACCAAAACTATTTCGCTTTGAGCACTGATCAATATGTTAGGTTGGTTTACAGCTGCTGAACAAAATATACTTACACTGGTTGATATTAATTAAGCAATGGTTGATGTTACCTAGGTACTAGCTTTTATAATATAATGTTCATAAGTTGTACATTATTATGACGTTGACTGTACCAACCTTCATTCATCACGCTGCAGCGAGATCCCAGTATTCCCAACACACAAATATTTTTATTCATAATTAAGTTGAGCTAATTAAGAGACATGCTTTTATTATTATTATTAGTCAACGGCGGTATACAAATGAATTAAGTGCGTTATACTCACTTATACTTAGTTATGTAGAAACTCTACAAAGTTTTTTGAAAGAAAAGATACCTTCTGGAGTTCACGAAAGTCATATTTATCATTTTTTTTTAAACTTACAAACTATCCTTGCAGTGTGTAGTAATCATGTAGTCTCAACGGATTAAATAAAGCCAAAATATTTTTTCAAATCAGTATTTTTTGATAGTAAGATTTTAAAAATCAATCCTATGTGTTTTTTATTTAAGCACTAGTACTAAAAAACGCAAATGCATTAGTTACCTTAATTCTTGGCACACTTACACTTATCGTTACACACTTACACACGTACACGTAGCTTATATTACGATAGATTTAATCATGAATATAGAGCAGTTTCAAGAGACTAATCACAAACTCTCTTATGTTACCAACACGTAATATAAACTTGGAAGGAACTATATAACGACCTGGTGCTAAGTTAGATCTAGTTTAAGCCCGCAGCTTAGGAACTAACTCAACTACATTTTATAAACAACGGTTAACTGTAATCTTGCGACGCGTCGACTTAAATTGGAGTATACAGAGTGTTAGAAAACTTAAGGAGCATCTGTAGCTAACCGGACTTACACTTATTGGCTTAACACTTCACTTCTTGATATCGTGTCGTAATTATATATATAAAAGTATGAATCTAGAATCACGAAATTTAGCTAAAAGCAAGGTCTTACAACACAAGTATAAGGGAAAATTCCGAAAAATAAGAAAATTTGTAAATTAAGTTACATTTTAGTACTTTTAAATTTTGTGCCTACAATTAATTTCACAGTCAATTTGAGTAAGGTAACATTGTTATTATTGTACGGAACCCTCCGTGCGCGAGTCCGACTCGTACTTGGTCGGTTTTTCATAAAAGTAACGCCCTGATGTGGTTTCCACATGTTCGTCACATAACGGCATTCGACTAATTCATAATTAAGAATGATATTATGATAACGCGGCATCGAACAATTAACTCAAAGAATCGCTTGAAATCTATTCTTTCAACTTTCCACCACCGACACTGCGCTCTAAAGGCTTAGTCAAGGACACATGCGCTCTGATTGGCTAAGTCAGGAACACACGATGCAGTGGTTGGTCCTTACTGTTCAAAATCTGTGTAAAAGCACTGACTAGTTGCAGAATTGGATTGCTCGGTATTACTACTCTAAAGGGTTTCTCCTCGATGTAGCATTTTTTGTACTTCAGCCGATACAAAAAGCGGAGGACCAGATGCTATGGAGGCTATATTATTATTAATCTGTAAAGCATTATTGTCGATTCAGATCCGGATCCGGATCCGCCACTATGTCATCACGCTGTATATTTAGCGTCAACCCTCATAATGTATATGTGTCGGTGGGATCGATGGCTCCCGTCAATCGCTTAGCGCCGCTTCCTCGCAATATTTTACTACAACCAACAGGTGCCCGAGGAGGAGGAGGGGTTACAGAGGCTTGTAGCGCGATACGTCAACTTGTTAGTGTGAGTGGCGGATTCGAGTGTTTTATTGACACACGCTGTATAACAGCGTTGGAAATTCTGACAACCTTTTTATACCAAGGATAAGGTTTTTAGTCTAATCGTTCATTTTTTGTGAAATCTATTCCTCCAATTTTCCACCATCGACAGTACGTCAAGGACACACTAAACAATGATTGATCCTTAATATCTAGTATCAGTGCAAAAGCACTGACTAGTTGCGGAATTGGATTGCTCGGTATTACTCCTCTAAAGGATGTTTCCTCGATGGGAGTACCGCTGTCATCTATGGGTTGAGACACCTGGATACCAGCTTGTGCCTTTAAAATCGGTTCGATGGTTCGAAGAATTGTCGACGACCTCATAAGCAAAACTTTTTGAACACGGTGTGAACAGGATAGCTCGATTAGATCTGAATAGGTAAAACGCTCGTGGTGTAGCATGATTAGCCGTTCTTAATCGATCGGCAAAGTTAAGCTACCACCGTCATGGTCGGTACCTGGATTGGTGACCGCCTAGTGGTATTTCTAATCGAGCTTTTCCGTGCTTCGGAAGGCACGTAAAGCCGTTGGTCCCGGTTATCACCGTTAAGCTAGTTGGAGGCCTACTAGGCGGCTTGAAACCTCCAACAGTAGGTAGACCACTAGCCTACCTCCACCGCAGTGAACACGCGTTGTGGAGTATCTGCCCACTCCCTTTCACCGTAATTTGTGAAAGGAGGCCTGTGCTCAGCCGTGGGACATTATAGGCTGATGATGATGATGAAGTGGAACAAGGATAGCTTTACTTTGAATAATTAGCTCCGGTCAGCCAATGTATTCATTTCAAGTAAGCGATCAGGCTTGTACGTAATTGTCTTTTATAATTTCATTGAAGACTTGTCAAACAATATATTTTCAATTCTGAAACACATAGTGTTGGCAACTCTGTTGGAGTGCAATTAAAATCAAGAGTAAATCACCTAGCATTATAAGGTAACGATACTGAATAGGCAACATAATACAACTTGTCAATTTCCAGCGTTTCTCAAAGTGAGTGATGATCCTCCCATGAGCAAAGGTATATTAATTAAACAAGTTTTAGTTTGGCGGTTAGTTACCGTTGGTAGGGGCGCCAAGTTTTGCACTTTGGGAGTTGTAATTAGTTTTAGTAAAACTATATTTATGTATAAACTCACATACATATATAGTTATATGATATAAAACTTTGATGTAATGTGAAGGTTATCGATATTTACGTGTTTAATTCTGAAAGTAATACATTTTAATTTAATAAGTATTGTTAACCGAACTCAGGGGGTTCTTTTAGGGTTCCGTACCCAAAGGATACCAACGCAACTCAATTACTAAGCCTCTGTCCGTTCGTCCATCTGTATGTTAGTGTGCTGTATCTCATAAAACGCAATATTAAACCGCCGTAAAATCTGAAAAGAGAAAAACAAGCTCTTTAATCTATAGAATTTTGAATATAACTTTAACTTTGAGGTATTACAGTCATCAGGCATCATCATTATCAGTGCATCTACTAATTACTACATGCTTAATTTTTGATTACTTTTAACAACTCAGCATTAAAATCTGTGAGTGAACAATAAGTCACCCCTATTCTCCCATCCTTAAGGTAGATTTTTCTTTCCAAATTTATATGGGACCAACTTTAAGGTATACCCTATCCAATAAAAAAAGAATTATCAAAATCGGATTACTCTGTAAAAAGTTTGCGTGATCATACATAGAAAAAAAAATACCTACGCGTCGACTAGTAATAAACCTCCTCCGTTTGTTCGTCGGTTAAAAATGTATATTTTTATAGCCGTTATGACAACAAATAATACAAATGAAATAATATGCAAGGGGGGCAATACAAAAAATATCTTTACAGGATCTACGTCATCTAGAGTGTGCGAGTCCGACTTGTACTTGGCCAGTTTTTTTTTAATAACTTTGTACGCAATATTTAAGGTGTAAGAACTCACCTCAACTTTTCCAATGAGCCAAACTTTTTTAATTATTTGTTTAAGTTTAGGATATGAATAATATTAGGTCCATATTACAGCTTCTTACGTCATGTTTTTTTTACCGAACTGGATAAAAATAAAATTAATTCGAGGTTTCTTGTATGGGGTCTCCCCATGGCTTACGTCTGTGGTTGTAATTGTAATAGTAAATAATACGCATATAGTTAAAATTGAAACCAAGTAACTATTATCATTAAAAATGTTCAGACCTGTGGCAGATAGACGGACAAACAGATAAATAGACAGACAGACGGAGATACATACAGATAGCGTAGGCTTAGTAGCAGGTTACTCTTTAGGTACGGAATCCTTATAACTACCCTGCGTTTTAATATTTACTATTAGGTAATACCTACCGACATGAGAACCGCACATAAACTTTTTAAATCCGTATTTGTAGAAGCTTTGATATCGAATTTACTGTACCGTTCGACTAAGCTTCGCAGACAGAGTTTCATTCAAAGAAAGCTACTTTTTATTTTATTAATATTTTAATGTAATTGGATGAAGTCAATACGAAAGTATGGTTTGTAAAATTTACAAAAAAATTTGCTTATATGAAATATGTTTGATCAAACAGCAGTCAATTAGTAAACTCTAATTGTTATTTATTATCACAAGGCTGGCATGCAGACTGATGATCCATCTGATGGTAAGTAGTTACCGCTGCCTATGGATATCAGCATTACCATATAGTAGGCGCCATTGTAGTAGGCGCCATTGCCGTGCTCTTCTAGATATAAAATTAATAGCCTAAACTCATGTACGTCCATATCACGTCCATTCATCATGCAAATACTGCTGAGTATTCTACCCAGCCCCCTAGACAAGATGGTTATCGACAATCGTCATCGTTACTAAACGATTCAGCTTTGTATGGGTTTGACATAAGAGATTGTTAAATATCACGTGATATTTCGATTTGAAATGTCAATCCCATACAAAGGTTGATCGTTTACTAACGATGACGATTGTCGATAACCATCTTGTCTAGGCACCCTGGCACCTCAACTGCACCGAGAGCTGCAATGGTGTTAGCCAGCTAGGCGGCTACTACAAATTACCCTATCACCATGCTATGGCTCGCTCACGATGATTTACTTCACTTACGACATTTACATCTATTTTAAATATTCATCAACAAGTCTCAAATAAAACCACAACAATGACGACTATCCTTAGCACATCATCAAAAGCAAAATGGCCATGTAAAAAAAGCATAAATAAAGGCTTGGCCAAACAGGACGCGCGACATCCCCGGATTATGAGTTGTATTCTACTGTGAGTACGCTGTTGCTCTACTCATGTGCTACTAAAAATCGTAGCGCGGTGCGCTGTGACGCGATAACGCATTCTGTTTGACCGTGCCTTTAAAGGCTTCTATTGGATATTGACAAGTGGAATCCCGGCACGTGCCTACGGGAGCGGAGCGAGGCGAGGGTAGGCACGTAACTCTCCCCTTGATCCCAGCAAACGGTACTAAAATTTTACGGAAAATTAATAATCCAACTTGCATTTTTTTCCTCAAAATTGGAGTCGACATAAAGAGCTTTGTAATGATTTACAAAAGATAATCATATCGGGAACTGAGTCTTCTAATGAATCTAATTACTAATATACACTTGATCTGAATACCGCGCGCTACATTGGGTGCTAGATAATCTAATATTGCAAAACTACTAAGAACAACTTTGGCTCCACAATTGATACAAAACAAAAGCTCGTTTAGTCAGGGCCTTGGTACTCCCGATCTTCCTCTATGGAGTGGAGACGTGGACAATCCGAGCAAGAGAGAGACAGAGAATAGATGCATTCGAAATGTGGTGCTGGAGGCGAATGCTACGAATATCATGGATGGCCAAACGCACAAATGTATCTATTTTCTCCCAACTCGGCATTAAAATCCGACTGTCCACCACATGTCTGCAACGCGTGCTTTCATACTTCGGCCATATAATGAGAAGAGGGGATAACAGCCTTGAAAAGCTGGTCATTGTTGGCAATACCGAAGGCAAGAGAACACGAGGCCGGTCGCCAACACGATGGTCGGACCAAAAGAAAGAAGCCACCTCCTCTTCTAAATTCTACCAAGTGGTGAGGGCTACTTAGGAACGGAATCGATGGAGGCAGTTTGTCCGTTTAAGGGGTTCCAGTGACCACGATCCTCAGGAATGAGGGACCGACTGAAGAAGAAGAAGACATACACATATCCTGTTTAAATTCATAGACAGTAAGAATTAAATCCCATACAAAAACTTAGGATGTTTATCTTCTGTTACTCACGCCGCATCGGAGTTGATCGGATTTAGATGATTGGTTCCTACCCTGGATTAACATAAAGTATCTTTCACGCAGTCACAATAAGATTACAGGTACGGGTAAAGCTGCAGGGTAAAGTACTCACGCTATAATTTCAACCGGTATTTGCAAGAAACTTTAACCGGCTAAAGCTCTCTACTCTGATTCTAATCACATCAACTTTGCCAACTAATTAAGTAAAACTGCAAACTTTAAGCTGCAACGGGTAATTTGCTAAATAATAACTTATATAAAGCACAGTTAAGAATTAACAACGTTATGTAAGTATATGGGACTAACTTTGTAAGTTTGAGAATCTTATGCATGTTACAATTTGAATTTGGTTTATAGCATATAACGGCATCAGCTTCAGAACACATCGGTATAGATTTTTAACCGACATCAAGAAAGGAAGAGGTTCTTATATTAAAGTAGGTATTGAGGTCGTCTCATATACATTTTATTATAATCAGCCGGGCTATTGCGTATCTTTGATGGTAATCGTAACGAACACCATAAATTATTTCCAATGACGCGCACGCGGTACGACGCGACGATGACCATTCGTGGGACCTGATTGGATAAATTCATCAATGCTGTTCGTTACTATTACCACCAAAGTTACGCGGTAGAGCCCCGGGCCATAGAATCTCAAGATATGATGGATTTCCTCAGCGGAAAAGAGCACGAGTAACGCGATTGAAATATTTTAGCAACCCTAATGGTTGTTTTAAAAGAAAAGGTAATTCCATACATAAGTTTGAGCTTTCAGTTTTAAAATATCCTGTGGAAACTAGAGCTCGGTAGGTACTTTGTCGTACACACCTAGCTGGCTACCATACTCAAAATATTAATGCTATATAGGCTATGGTAAAACTGACTCAAGTGACTAATTACCATAGCTAATTACACTGTCAGATTAGAGTACCTGCATAATTTTCCACATTCGAAGCGGTTTTATTTTATTTTAAAAGTAAGTATGTATACACCCGGACTATATACAAACAGACAATTAAACGGCCTGGGGCGTGTCACTCAAGATATGTAAACTACACGCCAACCAAGTCAAGTGTATTTAAAGTCCATTTTTATGGAAATAAAATTAAATTACCCAATTACTATAGAAGATATTGGCCTTATTTAATTTCATAATCTTTTTCCGATATTCCTTTTTTAATCTGCGGTACATTTCCTAAAAAACCGGCCAAGTGCGAGTCGGACTCGTACACGGAGGTCTCCGTGTAATATAAACTAATTCTGCTATGAAAAAAAGACGCCAAAAACTTTGAATGAAAGGTAAATTGCAGTTTACGATTTATGACTTATTAAAAAAAAACTACTTACTAGATCTCGAAGTTTACATGGTAATGTACACTATATATTTTGTTTTAGTTTTATCATTCTCTTATTTTAGAAGTTACAGGCCCCCTGTAACTTCTAGGGGGGACACATTTTACCACTTTGGAAGTGTCTCTCGCGCAAACTATTCAGTTTTTTTAACCAAGGATATGAGGAACCTCAATATCATTTTTGAAGACCTATCCATAGATACCCCACAAGAATGGGTTTATTGAAAAAAAAATTTTGAGTTTCAGTTCTAAGTATGGGGTACCCCTAAAATTTATTGTTTTTTTCTATTTTTGTGTAAAAATCTTAATGCGGTTCACAGAATACATCTACTTACCAAGTTTCAACAGTATAGTTCTTATAGATTCGGAAAAAATTTACTGTGACATACGGACGGACAGACAGATAGACATGACTAATCCATAAGGGTTCCGTTTTTTGCCATTTGGCTACGGAACCCTAAAAAGATATTGAAATCCCTTGATGCCTATTAAGGTATTTTCGTCCTAAGCTTCCCGGTGGTAAAATTAGCGAGAAAGGGCGAGAAAGGCCGAGAATTCGGTGTAAAGTCGGTCGTGTTGCGGTGGAGGAGGTAAGCGGACATAACTTGATTTGACACTAACTAAGTGCCAGCCAACTGAAGTGGATGTGATATTAGTTTCAGACGGCGGCACTCTTTGTTAAACTAGCGAACGCTATTATGGTCACTTTGTCTCGCTATGTATGTCATTTTTTGGCTAGATATGGTGGCCATTTTGACAGTCCATCAACGTAACATTAGTTTAATAAACTATATCTACACAACTATATTATTTTTTACACGCCTCTATGTCGCATTTTAAGGAATATTCTATGATTATTAATCATCTGTAATTTTTGTACTGGCAACTCTGTTTTTTTTTTAATTTATAATATTTTTTGGACAATCTGACTATATACAGGGTGTTGTTTTGGTCGGCGACAAGCGACCCAGGAGCACTAGTACAAAATATATATTCCCCAAAAGTGGACTTAATTCCATTAAATACTGTAAATATGTTGAGAAATACCTTATTCAATTTGAAATAAAATTACCGCAAAGTATGGTTACTAGGCATGTGCACAGACTAGAGCTAGGCGCAAGCCGCCATCGCCCCACCCCTTTACTCCCTCGTACTCCCGTTGAGTATTATATCTACACTTTAGCTTATTACATGATTTTCAAAATTTAATTTTTTTTATTTTTATTATAAAAAGAAAAAAGTATTTTTTTTATATATTTTTTAGCACCAGTATCATTTGTATTATCGACCCTGAGTCGCTCGTCGCTGACCAAAACAACGACCTGTATATTGGCTATTATTTTCAAATATAATACAAATGATAACTCGCAAGAATAAAAGCATACACCGTTCATCGTAATAGAGAGGATTATTTCCACACGTATTCTTGTGTGGATAAAAGAGGCTTACGAAATCAATCTGTCGAAGACATGCAGCCTTTTTAAGGCAAGGAGATCGCGATTGATCCAATACTTGAACTTCTCATAAAGGCTTTTAATAAAATTCCATGGACTAAGCTCTATAGAGGGCTGACGTAGCAGACTTTTCTAGAAAATTAATCTTCTAGTATAAGATAGATAAAGGTAATCCAACCTGAATAGATGCTAGCTGTGTGAACATAGTGCTGAGCGGTTTGCAGAGCGGTGCGTGCAGCGGGTAGAATGAGAATCGGTTGGAGTAGTGGTCACACCCTAAACACTACACAAACGATGTACACTTATGCTTTGAATGACACACACGATTAAACTAACAAATTATTTATTAAAGACTACAGATTTTTGAGGCCATTCAAAATCAAAAAGCATTTATTCAATTTAGGCCCTGATAAGGCACTTATGAACGTTAACAAATGGCTCTACACCGGTTCCAAATACAACTTGAACTGAGAAGACTCCGGCAAGAAACTCAGCAAGTCTTTTTTATTTAAATATGTAAATAGAAGTATTACAATTACAAAATATATATAACAATAGCCTGCGAAGCGAACAATTCATTCAAATGCATTCTTGTCATCTACAAAATCAGAAACTTTATAGTACCCTTTCGTGCATAACTTCTGTTTAACTATCTTTTTGAATCTATGTATAGGTAGCTCTTGGATTTCTTTGGGTACTTTATTATAGAAACGTATACATTGCCACTTGAAAGAGTTAAGGACTTTGCTGAGCCGAGTTAAAGGTACAGCAAGTTTGTGCTTATTTCTAGTGTTCAAACTATGAGTGTCACTATTCTTAGGGAAGTTATTTAAATTTTTCCTCACATGAATAAGATTTTCATATATGTACTGTGACGACACTGTCATTATATTAATAGATTTAAACTTGTCTCTCAAAGAATCTCTAGGCCTTATTTTATATATTGTGCGGACAGCCTTCTTCTGCAGTATAAAAATTCTATTGATTTCGGCACCACTACCCCAGAGGAGGATACCGTAAGACATCAAACTGTGAAAGTAACTGAAATAAACTAATTTTGCCGTAGATTCGTCAGTGAGAGCGCGAATTTTTCTAACTGCATAAGCTGCAGAACTAAGTCTATCCACCAATTTACAAATTTGAGAGCTCCATTGTAAATTATTATCTAAAGTGATACCTAAAAATACAGTTGTTTCAACAAGATCCAGTATTTCGCCTTTAATTACAATATTTGTGTCCGAATGTCTTACATTGGGTAGACTGAATCTGATACATTTTGTTTTTTTCTCATTTAGCAATAAATTATTAATAGTAAACCAATACCAACAAACTAACCAACGACTTCAGAAAGAGCATTGTTCACATCGTCAGAATTAAAATCATGTCTATTCACTTTGTAAAGAAGTGAAGTGTCATCAGCAAACAATACTATTACTATCTCATGTTTTTTTTCTACAAGATATGGTAAGTCGTTGATGTAAATGAGAAATAGAAAAGGTCCAAGGATCCAAGGAACCTTGTGGTACACCCATAGTTACTGATGACCCAGGGGATACTTTACCATTAACATCAACCTTTTGAATTCTGTCACATAAGTAAGAAATCAAAAGATCAAGTGCAGTGTCTCTAATGCCGTAGTGATGTAATTTGCTGATCAGTATTTTATGATGAACGCAATTAAAAGCCTTGGATAAGTCACAAATAACAGCTAAATGAGGTGCAATACAATCAATTATGGAATTAATAAGTTTAACTGAAAGCCCCCATAGATCAACAGTGTTTTTCAAATTTAGAGATTTGAAAGCTTTAATTATATCGCTAGAAGTAACAGTTGAGAATTTAAAGTCAACAGTACATTCTGTTACATTTTTCCTAAGTAAAGATACAGCGAGGGTGGGAGAAGAATTAAGAGACTTGGTAGTCGAAACTGGAATATTGGTGAAGAAAGTCTCAAAAGCGGCAGCAACATCTTGATCAGATTTGATTGATTTATCATTAATAATAAGTTGAAACTCATTATGACGTACTTTGAACTTTCCAGTTTCACTATTTATAATTATCCAAGTCATCTTGATCTTATCTTGACTATTTTTATTTCTTATATGTATTGATTTAGCCGCAGTACAAACGCATTTAAATGTTTTTTAATTGGTCGATGTTCGGAGCAATACCATCAAGAGTACTTTTAAGGGCGATGACTGTGGACGACGATATAATAAATGCCCCCCGTGAATTTATTGACTACCCCATTTTTTAAGCAATAGTTACTAGTTCTTTTTGGTAGACAAAGCTCTCAAGTCATTTTATCCAGGGATTTAAAAAAGTAGGTACACTATAATCATGTATAATATAATAATGTTATCGTTATGCCTGTACTGAGCCAGTACTGACTGAACTCGTGAATGGTATACCTATGTTTCTAAAGACATAAAGGACGGTTCACGCTACACGATGCACGCTAAGCCGTTCTATATAGCATGATAAGCCGTTCTTAATCAATCGGCAAAGTGAAGTTACCACCGTCGTGGTCGGTACCTGGATGGGTGACCGCCTAGTGGTATTTCAAGTCGAGCATTTCCGTGCTTCGGAAGGCACGTAAAGCCGTTGGTCCCGGTTATCACTTAATTGTGATAGTCGTTAAGCTAAATGGAGATCTACTAGGCGGCTTGAAAAATTCCAACAGTAGGTTGACCACTAGCCTACCTCTACCGATCCGCAGTGGGCACAAGTGGTGGAGTTATTGCCCATTCCCTTTTACCCTCTTTTGTGAAAGGAGGCCTGTGCTCAGCAGTGGGACAATATAGGCTGATGTTGATTAGTATGCTATGTAGTATATTAGTTATCTGGTTTCCCGCGGTTTCATCGGCTTTCCCGAGGAACCAATGGTTTTTGGCATGGTAAAAGTACCCTATAATTTATTTGTGTACCCATCCAGACCCGATCAGCTGTTGATGCGTTATTGAGCCACGAATATCTAAACACAAACTTATATGCGTTTACCTGAAGTGCCTAACCAGCCACAACAACATTTAATAACCGACGCATTTAAAGGAAATGTGGATATCTGAAGATTTTTAAATATCTTTTTTCCTCATCCTACGGCGTAAAAACCTTAAACCTATTTGATGACCTTAACCCTTGAACCCACAGTAGTCGATTGACCCCCTGGCACTACACTGCTTCCCAGCGGTATCAAAGCTGATTCACATTTCCAGTTCGTACATCATCCATAAAAATGTCCATTACAGATTCCATTCGTACCTTCCATCTCAAATGGATTTAATAGATAGAAAATAATCCAACGGACAGGTCGTTGTCGTAGCACGTAATAATGGGTTTTAAACGGTCGATATAAAGGTTATATTCCCTTGGGAGGGAGATATTGAGGGCGTTCGCATCATTTCGCCGTCATCGTTCAGATGCCGGTACGTGACTGGTTACAGTTAGATTGGGTTCCTTGCGACATGTCCTTTTGTTAAAACACCTTTATACAGCTATTGGCTAGTATAGTTTATAAAAAAATCAAATATATTCATACACTTTCTGGATAAGCGTGCTATATCCTCCTCGTCATAACTGTCATAACAGTCAACGGCGAAACGCAGGCCCATTCGTACATAAGAAAAAACTATGCTAACTAAGGGTACTGTTCCACTGAAACGTATGATGATAAATTTTACAACTTATCGAGATAATTTAAATAACATTGCTCCAAAATAATAATCTCTCGCATATTCGTAACAGTTCGTTAAATTTTAGCGCGCACTGGAACCCATGGGATCGGCAAAAACTTCGCCTCATTTTGGCCGAATCCGAAGGTTTGGCCGAAGGTGGCCGAAGCAGAGGCTTCGGTCTGACACCATTAAGTGATATAAAAGAAAAATAATTTTGAATCTTGAATACACATAATTATTATAACACTAGTTACATATCAATTAAGTATAATACAGCTTTGAATAGAGGTGTGTAACTCATCAAAAATACTCGAGCTGCATAATAGCTCACGGCTGAAGAATGTGAGCCGGTTCAATGAATCAGCTCGCAGATCAGCTCAATTTGTACCTACCTCTAGTTCACGACATGCGTGCGCGGTCAATGCCAGCCGCACTTCGAACTTCAGCTCAAATGGGTTTGAGCCGTTGAGCTAAAGCTCAACAATAAAATGACCAGCTCACGGCTCAATCAGGGTCATATTGTATCTGTGACTCCCTCCACAGATTAGTCTTGTGATTCTGATCTACGAATTATTGTTTCTTCTAAAACATTTAAATAATATCATGTAAGTCATTTTATATTATCTATTTATGTTAAATATTTTATATTTATTAATGGAATTCGATTAATACATTATTATTTAAATGTTTTGAGAGAAATTTTCACAGAATATGTATTTCTATTGCCGCTGTAACAACAAATAATAAAATAGAAAAAAACGCCCATACAACAAACATCTTTTTTTGGTATTTTGATTTCATAGCACAATGAGTTAGTTAATATTGTACGGAATCCTCCGTTTGCGAGTCCAACTCGCACTTGGCCGGTTTTTTAAAACTAGGTTTGCGAACTAACGATAACAAAGCCCTCATGTGTAGCTATCAGACCTTTGCTTGGGTACAGATAACTTAACCAAGCACTACTTGATATTTATTTATTTATATAATTAAGGGATACTAACAGCTTTGTTAAATACAGTTATTCTTTTTATGAAATAAAAAATATGTTTTAAGCCACTGATAAGTTTCCGCAACTGGAAATTAGTACTTATACAAATTTGACGGACGGTCTGTTTAGTTGATTAACAATATTTTATTATAATAGTTACAATTCGAGTAAAATATGGTATGGTTTCACTTACCTCTTGATTATTGATCCTACAACTTTCATCAAGATGTTTGTAAGCGAGCTATGAAGTACGTACATAAAGTGCTAACTAAGTGACAGCTTAGTAACTTGACTGAAGCTTAAGATTGATCAGACAACTCGGTTGGATCAACAACGCTGTTATTACCCGCAGAGCTCAGTATTAATCGGATTCTATTACTGAAATTGCTTCTCATGTATATAATTTAAGTTTTAATTAGCAATGTAGGAGCCATATTTCAATTAATATTACCTACTGAGAATATTTGATATAATTATTCTAGACTAGCTGTACCCCGCGGTTGCACCCGCGATCTCGATTAAATATAGCTTATCGCATAGGTAGGTAATGTAGCTTCCTATTAGTGAAATCATTTTCATAATCGGATCAGTAGTTACGGAGATAGCCTCCTACAACCAAACATACAAACTTTCACTAGTCTACTATGTCACGCGGTTTCATCCGCGCAATATTTTCGTTTAAACATGTGTGATATTATATCATTATCATCATCATAAATTGACTATCCATTACATATAGCTATAATAAAATCGTAAGGAAGCCAAATATGTACATCCTTTCTAACTCAATCTATATATATAAAATTCAAAGTCCTGACTGACTGATTGACTGATATATCAACGCACAGCCTAAACCACTGTTCCTAGAGACATGAAATTTAGAGGGTATATTCTTTGTGAAGAGTAGGTATCTACTAAGAAAGGGTTTTTCAAAATTCCACCCTAAGGGGGTAAAATAGGGGATGAAAGTTTGTATGAAAGTCCGTCAGTTTCGAAGTTAAGATGTTCAAATTTTGGCTGAATATTGAAAATTAATGTATACGTTTCTCAGCGTTTTTAATAATTCCACCCTCGAAGCGGGATGAAGTTGTTTTGTTTTATTGTTGTGGAAAAATATGTCATTTGTTTCCTGTAGCGCGAGCAGAAGCTAGTATTATTATAAACGCGAAAGTTTGTATGTATGAATGTTTTTTACTCTTACACGCAAAAACTACGAACGGATTTGGATAAAATTTGCTGCACACATAGAATACGTTCTGGATTAACACATAGGATACTTTTTATCCCGGGAAAACATCCCCCGGAAATACAGGTGGAACCGCACGGGTAAATTAAATATTTTTATAAAAAATTATGTACATAATACAGGCGCCAAAACGGCTGGAACCAATGGGCCGATAAATATAAGGCATAGGCTAATTTTTATAACCCGGGAACGCGGGTGAAACCGCGCCACACAGCTAGTTTCTAATATTAGTAATTATTAAACTATCATATTCATAGATATAATGTAGAAGTTATAGATTATTAGTAAATTGAAGCGCTCGTAGTGTAGCATGATTAGCCTGCTTCGGAAGGCACGTAAAGCCCTTGGTCCCGGTTATCACTTAATTGTGATAGTCGTTAAGCTAGTTGGATGCCTCCTAGGCGGCTTGAAAAATTCCAACAGTAGGTTGACCACTAGCCTACCTCCACCGATCCGCAGTGGGCACGCGTGGTGGAGTTATTGCCCATTCCCTTTCACCTTAATTTGTGAAAGGAGGCCTGTGCTCAGCAGTGGGACATTATAGGCTGATGATGATGATGATGATGATGATGAGTAAATTGTGGACTTTTTATATCGTATTAGAAATAAACAACAGTAGATAATACTTAATACTAAAATTATTTAGTTTAAATAAAAAAGTGTAGAAATATATCAAAATTAATTGGAAGTTTAATCCTATTTCACAGAGTGCTTGTCATGGCATTAAGGTCCATTTTCTACTACGAAAACTGAAACTTAATTTGAGTATCAATAATAGATTGTGTTAATCGAAAATACACCTTATTTTATAGTCTGTAAACCTGCCACGTTTACATTCTCATTCTAAATTAGAGAAGTCAGTCCCTTTCTGTTAAAGCTCTGTTCTATTCGTAAGACACTTTTGTTCAATGTCAAAGACAGTTCAGTTTAGGTCGTATGATGGTCTTATGTTTACGGTTAGACAGTCAGCCTTCAAGCCTTTTCCCTTCTAAATAAGATGACCATAATGGTACAGATTCTGGCCTACATTACGTTACCAAATCAAGAAGTCATTGTCTTTCCTCATTTTTCACCATTCGAAATAATATCTTTGGTTCTATGTCAATAAAGTGATACATAGGGCAGTGCAACTGATGGTAAGTGGTCACAGCTATATAAAGACATTTGCAATGCCAAATGTCCTATGATACAGCAGCTGTGTTCTGGTTCCCTTCACAAAAACTCTGTATTGATTAGTACAAGGCGGCGCGGCGCGTGTCCGTGCTCCGCCTAATGAGTTTGTGAGATAGTCGTCCGATTACTCAAGCGCCGAACCTGGTAGCTGGCCTATCAATACTACTTTATTCAACTGATACAACTCAGCAAAATTTTAATCAGTACTAATATACTTTTTTTGCATTAGTAAATATGATGGTATAAAACTCATGGTAACCTATTCTACTGGTGGTTTGAATAGCTTGTAGAATTTTGAAGTAGCATTTAATACGTCATAATAATCGGGCTAGGAATGCTCGCCCAAAAATGACCATCATGTCGCAGGGAATGATCAACAGATTTTTTATGAAAATCTTATTAATAAGTTTTTTGCTTCGTTTTCTTACCCCCTTGTATTAAACCAAACCTAATTGACGTGTTAAAAGTGAATCTTTCCCGTTTGATGGGTCGTTATCGCCACTTCAAACCCTTTCTGCTCCAACAGTTGCGAGTAATGAGGGACAAAATAAAAATAAAATATCTTTACCCAACTTAAATTTACCAAAGAGGTTTCTTAAATTTTTTTTTCAATTTAGTTTCAAGAATCATTTATGAACGTCAAATTTACTGAACTTACCACCGGTTCAGAAGTTGGCCTTCAACTGAGATGAATCCGACAAGAAACTCAGCAAGGTAACATTATACCCGGTTTTGAAGCGAATCACAGTAAAGATTGGAAACCCCGTTACATTTTCTTGATTATATAACTGCGTGGCGTGGCAGTGGCGATGCTATTGCCGATTATTACAAATACCATTTACGATACACTACCTTGCGTAAAAAATACCACCCATACGTTTTTTATCAGTCCTGCTAGACATGGTGAATGCGTAATCCATAATAATTACATCCAATGTAGTGACTATGTAGTGTAGCAGTACTTATGCTACGGAAACCAAATAACTGAAATACTACATATACTACCATATTTTTTGTAAATACGTACTTAATATAGGTAATTTGATAATCCGAATGATTCCTAAGTAAAAAATAATAAGTCTGATTAGTCCGTCATCAGTTAGGTTATCAAAAAATAATGGACAAGTATTATTTGCCTTACCAAATTATTAAAAACTAGTGTTTTCTGCTCGCGGCTTCGCCCGCGTGGCCTACAGGAAACAAATGATATATTTTTCTACAACAATAAAACAAAACAAAACAACATCATCCCGCTTCGAGGGTGGAATCATTAAAAACGCTGAGACACGTATACAATCTTCAGCCTAAACACAAAATTTGAAGATCCTAACTTCGAAACTGACGGACTTTCATACAAACTTTCATCCCCTATTTTACCCCCTTAGGGGTGGAATTTCGAAAAACCCTTTCTTAGTGGATACCTACTCTTCACAAAGAATATACCCATATATAAATTTCATGTCTCTAGGACCAGTGGTTTAGGCTGTGCGTTGATATATCAGTCAGTCAGTCAGTCAGTCAGGACTTTGAATTTTATATATATAGATTAACAAAGATAAAGCGAGTCAAAGTTCGGGAGTGAGGGCTCGTGACGTCACTTTACAGTAAAAAGTGTACTCTAAAGTGACGTCACGCGGAACTTCAACACACGACATCTTCGTAGATATTTTTTTGTTTAATTGACAATAGAAAGTTTAATATTTTTTGATAGTGTAAAAGACGGACTAAATAGATTTTTTTAGTCATCTAGCCCATTACACCCAGATTCAGGACATACAGATATTTTCATGCACACAAATCTATGTGTTGTATGGGAATCAAACCCACGACCCGCAGCGTGATAGGTAGGCTTACCACTACGCTAACTGGCCCGTCAACATTACTCACGCTTTAGCAACGCTTCCCAAATGAGCTCATCCACGCGTCTTCATTATTTGCCGCCTATAAAAATCACAAACAATGCATTTTTTGTGGTCAAATATCAATCACAAATCCACTTTTTACTATAATTCGCTGGCATTCGAAGCGTTAGCGGCAGGATTCGAGCATCTGCAAAGGAGCGTGACCAATAAATGCTAAAATCGACGCTTGCGTTTGTAAAAACACCACTTGTCTGCCACTTTATAAGAAAGACGCCACGCTACCTCTCACGCTCCACGTTAGCGTTAGCGTCCCTAACATTTTTAAATTTGTCTACGAACTTAGCGTGACATTACACGTCTTTTCCACAGATGATGTCACTGTCATACATTTTAGAATTGCGCATAATTTTTGTCTATGCCTACTGGCCTTACTTATTTGACTGCGGTATTTAGATATTTCCACAGACACATTTTTTTGATTCAATTCCCTTGTGAAGTGTGTAGTAGACAATTACAAATCGATCACAATATTGTGTTTATTTTTGCGCCAATATCAATGGAATACAAAACGCTCCAACAGAAAAGCGTTCTGAATAAAACACGTGTTTGTTTTAATTAATTTCTGTCCCTTGGGTACCAATCACTTTTAATTGAACTGTGATAAAACACCATTGTTTTTATAGAAACGAGATAATTATATGAAAACTAGCTGCCCGGCGCAACTTCGCGTGGTGCTACCCTACCCTGTGGTGCTACCCTACCCTATTTGTGAATCTAAACCATCCAGGGCGCCATCCAAACGCATACAAAAAAAAACATTCAAATCGGTCCAGCCGTTTAGGAGGAGTTCAGTGACATACACACGTGCAGAAGAATTTTATATATAAAGATTAATTAAAGTTGGAGTAATAGTTAGGGTAAGGTCATAAGAAAAATGTATGGTGCCTTTATGGGAGTTGTTTCTCAGTAAAAGCAACCTTCTTACCAGTTCTTAGAGTTGGATATATTTTTACTACGAAGGTAGCAAACAAGCATAGGGCCCGCCTGATGGTAAGCAGATACCGTAGTATATAAACGATTGCAAAACGAGAGGAAAGACTCTGAATACCCTTTTTGAAGAACCCCATTTTATTGGGAAAATTATCTCGGGGAGCTCATTCCCTAACCGTGGTTACAATACCCCGATTTGAGGTATTGCTTCAGACTATTGAATGCACTGAGCTTATTGAAAGCGAGTTGTTACCTTTACGTCGCATGTGAATGCAAGGTTAACGTTGTCTTCCAAGTAACAATAGCGTCATAATGGCATCATAATGGCGCCATAATGACTCCATGATGTCTCCATTATAACGCCATAATGACGCTATTGTGTTAGTAGACTATCAAAACTGTAAAATGTCACAATTTTGACACCACTGAAAGTTCATTGGAACACAATTGTAATAGCAAACTTGAGCCCCTGAACATTTCTAGAAATGTCACTGCCAAGGAAAACGATGCTCTTTTCTATGATGAGGAACATTTTGGACCAAATGCAAATGAGGTTGTCTAAGCGGTGCGTAGGGTTTTATAAGATTGATATTTCAAAACTTATGAACCTAACTGTACAAAACAAAATTCATAAATTGTCCTTTATTTAACGTACAAGTAAACGAGTACAATTTATAGTTAAAACAAACTGAACAATCTACTATAATATCGACTGATTATACTACGACGTAGCTCGTAGCACCTAGCTACAAAGTGCTACGAAGACCGTATATCAAGTACATCATACATTAACATAAGCCATTTCGATCAACGTTTTTCTTTTCTGACTTTGGCGTATACAGTATATATACAGCCTTATTGTAGACCAATACATCCATGATATACAAAAATAATTACCAGTATTGTCTTTTTTTCACTGAGCATCTAATATTTTCCCAGGATAATACGTATTCTATGTTATCTAAATCCATTTAGGCATAGAATTAAAATTTTTATTTCTATGCATTTAGGTAACAAACACGCCCACAAATTTTGACATTTATAATATTATATTCTAAAGTAGGTAATCCTCTGAAAATGTTCGATGAGGTATGGTGAAGTGGCAACGGACAGGCCTCTTGAAAAACCGATAACCGGTCGCGTAGAAAAGCTCTCAAGTGGAGACTACACAGAGGAAAATACCGAGTGGGGTGGCACCCCAGGGGCGAGTCGGCACACCAGGTGGCCTGTGAGAACCAATGTATCACAAATAAATATTGTACTGTGGGAAATTAAACGTTCTCAATTAAACTAGGGAATACTTTTAATATATAATGTATTTATTTGACGAATACATGCAAGATAAATAATATATTAATACATGAAGAAACTTTTAACCATATTGCGCGCAGGAATGAGATATGTCATAGTTAAAGTTTATATGGAGAAGAAGTGCAGAGTTTTTTTTTTTTTTAATGTTTTATGTGTAATTAAGTGTATATTAAGTTTGTATTTACAAACAAAAGTATTATATTATTATGTGGTAGATATATCAGTTACCCGGTTTCTATAGTACAAGCTCTGTTTAGTTTGGGATTTTCAATAGCCGTGTGTGAGGAATATCCTAGGGTATTTATCTTACTATATACAATTCTACTGTACGTGTCTATGTCACTGAATTCCTCCTAAACGGCTGGACCGACTTGAATGAATTTTTTGTAGGCGTTTGGTGTTGCTCTGGATAGTTTAGATTCACTAATCAGCCTGGCAGATGGCGCTGCAGTGGATAATATAACCTAGATACCGATTGCAGCGCAAAAAAAAACATTCAAATCGGTCAGGTCAGGAGGAGTTTAGTGACAAACACAAGTACAGTTGAATTTTTTTGTATGCGTTTGGGTGACGCCCTGGATGGTTTAGATAGGGTAGGGTAGGATAGGGTAGGGTAGGGTAGGGTAAGGTAGGGTAGCACCGCAGGGTAGGGTAGCACCACGCGAAAGAAGTCGCGCAGGGCAGCTAGTTTTATTATATTTTGTTTTCCATTATGGGTCATTTTCTACCATTGCTCCACCACTACTATATAAAAATAATGCCATACATCTATGCTGCTAAACAGAACATTCACCTAATCATAATATGACTACGGTCAACAGCGCTGATTTTCAGACAGCCTTTTGTGTTTCGTACAATATGGAACTATGTTTAGAAAGGATACATTTTTCCAGATGTCCTATAAAACATCTAAGTAGGGTATGTCACGCTCGACAACTTTTACAAAGGGACCAACTCAGTAAAAGTAAGATTGTTTTACAAAAAAACACTCTTACTTGATTAAAGAATATGGAACTTTATTCTTACACGGTTCATGGAATTTTCAACCAAACAGGACTTTACCAATGACAAATATTTGTGAACATGAATGTGTCTGCTTGTTGCCTTTATAGCTGTGATTTTCCTAATGGAAGACAGCGTAGGGTTTTTCAAGAAGGTTGTGAAGAGATTTGACGTGTAACGCGTGAGTACCCCTGGTGGTGCAAGAGATATTGCCTATAGTAGGTAACTGCTTATAATCAGTCAAGCAAGCTTGTTTACCCCCTTAGCGGTGTAAAAGATGGTGTCAATTATCAGTCTAGTTTTTATAGATTAATTTACTTCGGCAAGAATCATTACCATTTTCATAAATGACAATGACATGTATGTGGCTTATATTGTACAAGCACTGCATCATGTGGGTTCAGAAACCCGAATGTCTGAAGATACTTATTTAATACTAGATGGCAATATTCTTAAAAAAAACTGTAAGAACCTACTACAGAGTGTAAGAAAATTAAAAAAAGATGAAATTGGTAGTCGTTCTCAAGATAAGGCGAGACCAAGGGAAATAGAGATTCATTCTTTAGATTAAACTAAATAATACTTAGCCCTCAGAAGTACAAAGGGTCGAATAACAGACAATACCTGTTATCGGCGCGCGGCGGTAGTTAAACCCGTTCGCTCGTGGTTAGGGCGCGTGTTCTATAATTATGAAAAATACTAGCTGTCCCGCGCGTTTTACCCGCATTCCCGAGGGGATGTTTTCCCGGGATAAAAACTATCCTATGTGTTAATCCAGAATATATTCTCTGTGCCAATTTTCATCCAAATCCGTTAAGTAGTTTTTTCGTGAAACAAACAAACATCCATACTCACAAACTTTCGCATTTATAATATTAGTAGGGTTCCGTAAAGACGTTTCTCCTTATCCCTTTAATTTTTAATTTTATTTTTCTTTGTTATTTGTGTCTATAGCGCCAATAGAAATACACATTCTATGAAAGTGTCAACTGCCTTCCTATTATATGGTTCATAAGATAGCAGACAGACAGACGGACGGACGGATGGACAGCGGAGGAGTAATAGGATCCCGACACCCCTTGGGAACGGAAACCCTAAAAAAAAGTATTTCAGGGATTGCTATTCAACTGATTAATTATTTTATGAGAATTTTGTATTTTAATAAAAGCTCAATAAAAAAAGGTTTAATCATTTTTATTTACGTTCACTGTATTACGAACATGACTAGACGGCAAAGGCCTCTGAGTTGGCCCAAATACCGAATGTGAGGCCTAATATCAATCGGTTTACGAATTTATAAGCAAAGTGTTGTCTGCGTTCCATATTCAATTACTGCTACGGGAAATATTGTGAGCCAATATGAGCTTTAATGTGTAAGTAATAAGGGTTAGGTAAGCGCATGTTTACCCTTCTTATAGGTTTCATCATTTCTTTATACCAATTCACTGTAATATTTTTATGAAAATATAATAAATTAAGTGCTGATTTTTCTATGGCTTGAGAAGCGGTATATGACTGAATTTGAAATGAGAATAGGTTTATCTGGTGAATAAAAATGCGGGCCTAGCTGTTATGATTTTTTAGCTAGTAATATTATGCTTGGTAAATATAATACGGGGTGGATACGATATTAAATAAGACCACGTAAAGTACTCATAAATACGATTAACTTTTAGGAAAATTAAGGGACCAAATTCGAAATCGAAAAAAAATATTACAGCTTTTCATACAAAAAGTACATATCTCGTCGGCAAATATGTAGATATAGAGCTGTAATTTTTTTTTTGGGATTTTGAGTTTGTTCCCATAGTAATAGTTGATCGTATTTATGAGTACTTTACGTGGTTTCATTCATCAATACGTTCAGTGAAATATGGATAAACTAGGACATATACTTGACTATAATAGGTCTACATGTAGATTTGTATATGGATAATAAAATTTTAATTGATCCAACCGAAATAATTTGAATGTATCACAGCAGGCACATAGTTAAAGTATAGAATTATTATATACCTAAGTACTTTTCATGATTATTATATAAAAATGGTTTTTCTACTAATATAACAAATATGAAATTTTGTTGAAATGAAATGAAATGAAATGAAATGAAATAAATGAAATAAATTTATTTACAAGAATATGGTAGATGTACATGTCTTGGAGTACTAAGTATTGCCTCATATTCTACCTATTCGGTGTGTAAATATTATGTTTTATATTTAATATAATTCTGTATCTTAATTATTATTATGTAGTTTTTAACAGTTTTGCAGTCTAATAATATAATTTTAAATAAAATAATAATTCAAATCTTATACCATTATGTCAATACAGAAAAAGATACTATTAATAAACATTAAGCAATACAATATAAATTCCAGTCAACATTATTTTAAACAATCAATTTAAATTTATTGGGAACGTCACAATCTATGTACGTATTACAATTTATCATTTAAATATTCCGATGTCGAATAGTAGCATTTTGATATAAGTAGTTTAAATAATTGTTTTTTGAACTGTGAAAAGTTTAGGTCATGCATATATTCTGGCAGATTATTATAAATCTGAATGCACATACAGAATGCATTTTTTTTAAAGAGGACAATTCTTTGCTTTGGAAGAAATAAACGCCTCTTGTGTCGAGATCTGCTCAATAATTCCCCATAAGTTTTAAACAATTCGCTATGTTTCCTAACAAATAGACATATTTCAAATACATAAAGACATGGGAGAGGCAATATATTTAGATTTATGAAATGGGGTTTACATGTATCTAGGGGACCAATCTCGCATAAAGCTCTTATACATTTTTTTCTGGGCTATAAAAGCCCTACCTGAATCAACAGAATTACCCCACATAACTATTCCATACCGAAGTATGGACGAGACATAGCCATGGTACGCTTGTATGGCAGCTTTCAAATTTGTTATCTGTCTCAGTCTTCTTAAGGCATAGACGAACCTATCTATTTTATTAACTAATTTTTGAATATGTGGCTTCCAGTTACAAAATTTATCAACAGTTATACCTAAGAAAGTATATTCATCAACTTCCTCTACTTTGCAATTATTAATGTTAATGTCAATTTTTATTGGGGTCGTTTTATATGTCTGGAATTGTATAATTTTAGTTTTATTAATATTTATGTTAAGATTATTAATCTCTAGCCATTTTATGACCGACTTAAGTGCTTCATTGACATCATTTTCGAAGGAGACCTTGTCCGTACCTTTTATCACTAAGGTGGTATCATCAGCAAATAGTACGCAATCATGATTTATTGAGTGTGGCAGGTCATTGATGTAAGTTAGGAATAAAAGTGGCCCTAAGATGCTGCCTTGTGGGACTCCGCAATTGTTGTGCTGATAAGTAGATCTATAATGGTTTTTTTTATGTCCACAAGTTTTTGTGATCTGCACACATTGTTTGCATATTTGTATGTAGTCGAATGCATTCGAATGAAACTGGTCACAACATTTTACCTAAAACAAACCACATTCCTCTCAGGAGGCAGGTAGATCCGCAGCGATAACTAGTAAGAAATTTAATGCCCTGGCCACCCAGAAACTAATACAAATAATAATACTCATACAAAACAAGGAAATATGGAATCTATTTAGGTATGAGTAACCACGGTACCGGGTAAAGGTCTAACCTTTTAACCCTATAATAAATGTCGGGTTACGGTGTTTCACAAAGCCAGTATATACAGTCTAGACTAGAAATTATGGAACTAGATGTAGGGTTTACGTCACGTAGTTAATAAGTGGGAATAATTCAACTGGGTAACGAACTGGCTACCCTCTGGTCAATGGTCCCTGACCGAACGGATTTTTACTAAAACGCTTCTATCTCCTAGACACATATATTGTATGAACATGCCTAGCTAAAGTCTAGCGTTATTTACAACGCCTTATTTCATGTCAAAGACCGCCCCCGGCGCCTGCGCACTACAACTCAACAAAGTTTCATTATAATCTGATGAATAGTAAATAAACTCAATCGTTACAAAACATATCAACGTTTACATTGACTTTTAATACCTAAATATAATAAAAATATTAAGTAAATAAGCAGAGTTGGAATTACAAGAGAAGGTTATAGTTTTCAAGATTTCATTTTTATGATCATACTAGCTGTCCCCCGCGGTTTCACCCGCGTTCCCGGGATAAAAAGTAGCCTATGTCCTTCTCCATACCATAGGCTATATGCATGCCAAATTTCATAGCGATCGGTTCAGCGGTTTAAGCGGGAAAGCGTAACAGACAGACAGACAGAGTTACTTTCGCATTTATAATATTAGTTAGGATTTAACACCGACTAAACTTGATTCTATTGGTTTAACCGTGAAATATTTACAATCACATGGTATTTCAATTTTGAATAAAAACATTCTTTCAGAGTTTAACCAACTCTTAAAAAATATGTTAATTAAAAGAATGTTCCAGTCGGTTAGACGTCACCCAAATACCATCAAATTAGCCTCAAAGACGCCATTCAACATCCCAAGTGGAATTTCAAATTCTAATTTGTAACCTAAAAGATTCTATCAACGCTAATTACTTTAGAAGTTCTAAGTACTTGTTCAAAGAAGGCGAAATTATTACAATAATTTATCATTTGAAATCACAGACTTCGTAAATTTTAACAAAGTTTTAAACGAGACAAACAAATAATAAGGACTATATACTTTGTTTCAAATAAAGACTAATATTTCAGTTTAGAATGCTCTGTAATTGAAGCTCTTTAGATTGAGATTGAAGGGAATTCATAAGTTAAGTTGAACTGGCAAAACCTTGCACGTAAGTTACTCATTTTCACTAACCAATGCCAAAAGTATGAAAGCTGTCAATTTGAGATGGACTAAGTGTCTCCTTAGTATAAAGCTTCACTCAATTGGTTAATCAAAATAGACCATGCATTTTATGAGGATATTAAGATCCTCACATGAACCTATTCTTAACAATCCTCGCACCATGATCCTCAAATTGCTTCTTCAGCACCCACATCTTCTTAGCATCTGACATGCCAGCAAATGTAGCTCCACCGAGCCAAGACACAGTAGACGCCTCGGGTGAAGTCAGCATAGTAACAGGCCGATGCACCAGGTTCTCCACTTCAGTGGTCAACCTTTCAACTAATCCTGGTACCATTGAAATTCCACCGCAAGGAACGATACCATCATACAAATCAGTTCTCAAATCAGAATCACATTTTAATATTGCAGTCTTCACAGCTTCCTGCAAAGACCTCACATCTGGCCTCTCACTAGCAATCAAATCTGGCTCAAACATAATTTCAGCGCCCATATGAGCCTCTTCGCTCACTTTTATCTCCTCACCACTGGGTAGAACATACTTTTTAAGTGGACAACTAAAGGTCGAATCGTGCTCCCGTGTAACATAAAGACAGTCTCGAATAATGTTTTCTGATATTTGTTGGTGATGTTTTCCGAGGTTGATCTTTCTTTCTTGGAGACTGTGCTCGATGTATTCGGAGATTTGTCTTGCGGCGATGTTGGTTCTCATGACAGCGTAGCTGATGACTCCACCCTCGTAGACGGGGCTGATCTCAGTCTTGTCGTAGCCGAGGTCTACAGCTAGGCCGGTCGTGAGGCCGGACCCGTAAATGGCTAGAACGCTTTGTAATTGTATACAGATAGCTGGCGCGTTTAGGGTTTCGAAGAACAATTCGCAGCATTTTATCCTGGAATTGATAAGAAGGCCAATTAGATTTTCGCTCGAAGACGCTTTGTGTGACCCAGTGACTGTAGCCAGGTTTTTGGGCTATTTTAAAACTACCGAGGTGATATTCCGCAATTTCTTTTTTAATATCCGAATTCGAATATTTTTGATGTTTCTTTACGGAAATATCAATTCGATTCATCGAAAAGTTTTCGGAAATTAAAATAGCAATTGCTGAAATTCGCCTCGGATTTTTTTTAATCCGTTTCCGATATCGAATCCGACGTTTTATAATAGCCCTGCTGGCGGGGTCGTCCCGCTCAGTCCTTTTCAGTTAGTGATCGCCACTCGAGAATCTTTCTTCCTCATATAGCCTGGTAAATGAGTGCTCGCAAAGGGGGCGTGGATGGAAAATTAAGTTTAACTTTGGAACTTTATTTGGACTAGTTAGGAGACAAACATACTAAAAGTCCCCACCCTTCGAAGGTATTACACACCCTAGGAAGGAAGCCCTAGAAGGGATTTATTGAAATATATTTTGTGACCAGGATATTATATTCGTCAAACCTAGCAGGGCAAGTCCCTAGCACCTATTTTTCAAGTCAGGAGTTGCAGCAGCTAGCTCCGTTTTTTGGAGCTCATATCGAGACAAAGATTGGGAATAGGTAAAAAGTTGTAGACAATTTTATCAGCTTTCATAATGTAGTATAGTAAAATTTCCTATGTCCCATCGTTTTAGAGATGTAAATCAGTCGGATAATAAAAAACCAAAAACGGGACCTTATTTGAGCCCTCTTACCTCCAAGGCGTGAGGACTTTTAGTATGTGTGTCACTTTGGAACTTTGTTTGGACTAGCCAAACAAAGTTTCCGAGTCAAACTTTCTGCTTTCAATCTTTCTATCCTTGGTGAAAAGTGTTTTATTTGAAAGACATATAGACTATTTTTCTTTTTTTGTCTTTTATCATGTGGTGTACACAATTAAGAGTTCTCTATTTTATAAATAACAACATTAATACGATTCATCAATTCCATCCATTATGTAGTGGTACCCAACAAACATTTTCATTTGTAACATTAGAAGTATAGTATTACTAGCAGCGAATCCCGGCGTTGCTCGGGTTAAAATACATCGCATATTTAGTGGTATAAAAAATATATAAGTATACATTTTTAACAGATATTATAGATTTCTATTTTCGATTTCGATTTGGTTCTTTTAGTTAAAACAATAACAATAATAGATCAATAATAACACTCGTACACATTTTGGAACTTTCCAGATCAATCAAAAAAAATGAGAACTTTCTCTATCATTTTAAATTGCACTCATTTTAGAACTTTCTCGAACATTCTAAATCGATCATAATAAATTTCACTCATTTTGGAACTTCCTAGATCATTCTAGAAATTTCTAGAACTTTCTCGAACATTCTAAATCGATCATAATCAATTGCACTCATTTTGGAATTTTCCCGATCTTTCGGAAAATTTCTAGAACTTTCTTCATCATTCTAAATCGATCATAATAAATTGCACTCATTTTGGAACATTCCAGATCATTCGGGAAATTTCTAGAACGTTCTCGAACATTCTAACTCGATTTTTGGACATTTTGGAACTTTCTAGATGAAGCCAGAAATTTGTAGAACTTTCTCAAAACATGCTATATCGATTATAATAGTTTGCATTCACTCTAGAATTTTCTAGATTATTCCAGATATTTGTTGAACTTTCTAGAACCCTCCAGATCGATTATAACCGTTTTACACATATTGGAACTTTCCATTCCAGAAATTTTTAGATCTTTTCAGAAGTCCTCATGCGTTAGAAAAGGACAGCAATATATGTTTGAACATTTTCGCCACCCACAACCACCCCCTTCCACCCACCGCGACCAAACTCCCTTACTACCACCTGGAGACTAAGGGGTATTTACCACCCCAACGGGAAGTTGATTGGTGTTGGTGGTGATAGAGAAAACTGCGTATTTACGTACCCACAAAAGCATTTTATATATATTACTAGCAGCGAAACCCGGCGTTGCTCGGGTTCAAATACATCGCATGTTTAATGGTATAAAAATATACGTTTTTAACATAGATATTATAGATTTCTATTTACACTCGTACATATTTTTGAACTTTCCAGACCAATCCAAAAATTCTCGATCATAATAAATTGCACTCATTTATGAACTTCCCAGATAATTCGGAAAATTTCTAGAAAGTTCTCGAACATTCTAACTCGATAATAACTGTTTTGGGACATTTTGGAACTTTCTAGATGAAGCCAGAAATTTGTAGAACTTTCTCAAACATTCTATATCGATTATAATAGTTTGCATTCATTCTAGAATTTTCTAGAACACTCCAGATAAATTATAACTGTTTTACTCATTTTGGAATTTTCTAGATCATTCAAGAAATTCCTCGAACATTCTAAATCGATCATAATCAATTGCACTCATTTTGGAACTTTACAGATCATTCGGAAAATTTCTAGAACATTCTCGATCATTCTAAAATGATCATAATAAATTGCACTCATTTTGGAACTTTACATTCTCGATCATTCTAAAATGATCATAATAAATTGCACTCATTTTGGAACTTTCCAGATCATTCTGGAAATTTCTAGAACGTTCTCGAACATTCTAACTCGATAATAACAGTTTTGGACATTTTGGAACTTTCTAGATGAAGCCAGAAATTTGTAGAACTTTCTCAAACATTCTATATCGATTATAATAGTTTGCATTCATTCTCGAATTTTCTAGAACATTCTAGATATTTGTTGAACTTTCTAGAACATTCCAGATCGATTATAACCGTTTTACTCATTTTGGAACTTTCTAGATCATTCAAGAAATTTCTCGAACATTCTAAATCGATCATAATCAATTGCACTAATTTTGTAACTTTCCAGATCATTCGGAAAATTTCTAGAACGTTCTTGAACATTCTAACTCGATAAGAACAGTTTTGGACATTTTGGAACTTTCTAGATGAAGCCAGATCAATTATAACCGTTTTACTCATTTTGGAATTTTCTAGATCATTCAAGACATTTCTCGAACATTCTAAATCGATCATAATCAATTGCACTCATTTTGGAACTTTCCAGATCATTCTGGAAATTTCTAGAACGTTCTCAAACATTCCAACTCGATAATAACAGTTTTGGACATTTTGGAACTTTCTAGATGAAGCCAAAAATTTGTAGAACTTTCTCAAAACATGCTATATCGATTATAATAGTTTGCATTCACTCTCGATTTTTCTAGATCATTCCAGATATTTGTTGAACTTTCTAGAACATTCCAGATCGATTATAACCGTTTTACACATTTTGGAACGTTCCATTTCAGAAATTTTGAGATCTTTTCAGAAGTCCTCATGCGTTAGAAAAGGACAGCAATATATGTTTTAACATTTTCGCCACCCACAACCACCCCCTTCCACCCACCGCGACCAAACTCCCTTACTACCACCTGGAGACCAAGGGGTATTTACCACCCCAACGGGAAGTTGATTGGGGTTGGTGGTGATTGAGAAAACTGCGTATTTACGTACCCACAAAAGCATTTTATATATATTATTAGATTAGATTAGATTTAACACTTAATTGGTATCGTGTTAGCGGGTTATATTTGCTCAGGAACGAGTAAGTAAAACAAATCCGAGTTAAATTAAACATCTCCCATTACGCCTTGCAATCGGATAGGGAACGTACCTCGTTAGCGGAGGTTAAAACAAAAACAACGGCCAGTAATCAACAATCTATTGTGCCGTTGTTCATTGTACCAGCTGATTGGTGCGGTGTACCTACCACACCAACTATATTAAGGTGGATCAAAGTGGTGACCTTTAATTTCTATCGGATATTATTGCGTTTTTATGCGACGTCATTTTGTGATTCGATGGCAATGGATTTCTTATAACCGAATTTTGTAATTAAAGTTCCGTTGTAAGGCGATGATAGCTCAGTGGTAGTGACGCCGGATACCGGGACGAAGGTCCCGGGTTCGAATCCTACAATGAGCTTGAGCTTTCGGTGAAGGAAAACATCGTGAGGAAACCATAGCATGGTGGTAGGGTACTTTGTAGTACCCGACTGGCTGGCTACCACCTCAAGTTGAAAATCTGTCGCCAAGCACCTTTCGGTGTGTTCCGACAGCTGCACTTGAGAGCCAGTTCCTTCTAGGCTTTGTGTGCTTACCACCTTCGGCCGCATCATCACTTGCCATGGTGAGATTGCGGTCAAACACAGGCCTATAAAACAGTAAAACAGTAAAAAAAAAATATTATCATGTTTTCATTATCATATTAGTCATGTTGTAATATGGCTGATTTTACAATATAGCTACGATGTATTAAGGCGGCTGGTACCCCACATTGTATTTTTTTTATTATTACGCCAGATTCAAGCGCCCGTTGAGACCATGTTGAGAACGTAATGTTGTCTTTTGCGCATGCGCATGCAATAGTATGTATTTTTGTAACATTATAGAACTATACATTGGTTCCTTAAATAGACCTTCGCAGGCACAGTAAAACACACAAAAGTCTGACTCTAATACTCTATACTTTTTATGAAGACTGACATCCGAAACTCTAGTAACTTCATTATCTTCGAGTAACCTCCTAAACTGAATAAATGTACTTACTAACTTTAATTATATACATAGGCATTATAGCATCGAAGTTTTCCCGGTAATTTATTATGATCTCATACTAGCTGAGGGATGCAGAAAGATAAAATATATACGGACATACTCATAAAACGCTATTTACAGTAGTATACCCAACTGATATGGCTTGCCGATGTACCTGCGCAGAAGATAAATTTTCAAACCGCGGGAATCGCTATTGTTCGGCAGCTGCCGTCATGTAAGCGCGCGCCGTGCAGAGGGGCGTGACTTGCGAGTGAGACGGAACTAACAGCTGCAGTGTATTATGAACCTTATAGTAGTGATCTAAGGTTGATTGTAAGTTTTAAGCATTCTTTCGTTATTCTTCGGGGCGATACTTTCTTTTCTGTGCGAACGAAGATTCACGACGCGCCATATCAGTTGGGTACTACTGTAACTTTAGGCATAGTGCAGAACTGAGTAGGTTCTTGCGGTGCGGGAGAGCGAAAATAACGTCACCATACTGTCATTGTCAAACAATGTCACGTTATTTAACCCCTGATCAAACCGACGCGTCCAGCCTGCACGCCAACGCGGCCGCAAGCTGGACACGTCGATTTAATCAGAGCTTTACGTGACAACTTAAAAAGTGTTTTATGGGTGTGTTATTTATTAGTTCAAACTTTAAAAAATGTAAACTCCCACCAATGGGCGATCACTATTTATAATATTTTTGTACCGAGGATATCGATATTATCTTATGACGATGGTATCAGGACATCGTGCCCGTCACCTGAGCGTTTATTAATCCTTTGACTGTTTGACGATCCGCTTGTTATTTTTTAACCGCAAGTCAAGGGATTAATCATAGGAGCGTACAGTATTACCCAACTAATATGGCTTACCGATGTACCTGCGCAGAAAATACATTTTCAAAGCGCGGGAAACGTTATTGGTCGGCAGCTGCCACCATGTTAGCGCGCGCCGTGCGGAGGGGCGTGACTTGCGAGTGAGACGGAACTAACAGCTGCAGTGTATTATGAACCTTATAGTAGTGATCTAAGGTTGATTGTAAGTTTAAGCATTCTTTCGTTGATCTTCGGGGCCATACTTTCTTTTCTGTGGGAACGAAGATTCACGACGCGCCATATCAGTTGGGTACTACTGTACGCGGGAGGCCGATACTTCAAACTGTATTCGAACTCCCACAACTTGGCAGATAAACTGTCAAATGAACATTTCATATCGGTTAAAGGTATTCCATGTAATTTGTGATGCTCTTAATTTAGAGTAGGTAGAAATCAGCGATGTTTTGGTTAGCAGTACTACGAGCGATGCTGTAGATTTAATTAGATATGTGAATAGAAAGGTATAATCTTCATGAAAGAATAGGCAAAGCTTCATTTGACGTCACAAAGCAAAATATTAAAATATGCATATAAAACTTATCGGGAACAGTAGACCCTCCTTTTGATGAAATAATCTTCAGAATCGGTTCATTAGTACCAGAGATTACTTTCTACATTCAAAATAACAAACACACAATTATTATAATATTAGTATAGTAGACTAGCTTCTGCTCGCAGCTTCGCCCGCGTGGCCTACAGGAAACAAATGACATATTTTTCTACAACAATAAAATAAACAAAACAACTTCATCCCGCTTCGAGGGTGGGATTATTAAAAACGCTGAGACACGTATAAATTAATTTTCAATCTTCAGTACAAAACACAAAATTTGAAGATCCTAACTTCGAAACTGACAGACTTTCATACAAACTTTCATCCCCTATTTTACCCTCTTAGGGGTGGAATTTCGAAAACCCTTTCTTAGTGGATACCTACTCTTCACAAAGACTATACCCTCTAAATTTCATGTCTCTAGGACCAGTGGTTTAGGCTGTGCGTTGATATATCAGTCAGTCAGTCAGGACTTTGAATTTTTTATATATAGATAGGAAAAAACTGACTTCTGCGTTTGTACGTTAAGTTTACATTCATACGCAACAAGGAAACCCGCGGAAACAAATTAATATTTAGAAGTGCTTATAAAACCTTTCTTATTTTACAATTGCTGAGTAGGATAAATCTTTAATCCATTATACTAAATCGCTTGAGTAGCAGTTCATGGATTTCTATTTTTCTTTTTGCCAACGCTAGCTTGATTATGATGCTCGAAAAATGCTTGAATTATTTGCAGTAGCCTTTTGGTTGTCCACTACGATCGAGTTAAAAAACTGTCACAAGAACCTACCGGTGTATTTGGGAATTTGAAGGAGAAGGAACAGGGTGAACCACAAGCTCTTAAAACAAGGTTAAAATAACCTTATTTAACATTTGTCTTTCTTTGACATCCGGCGTCAAAACGGGACAAAAGACAAATAAGGTTATTTTAACCTTGTTTTAAGAGCTTGTGGTAGGCCTCCAGGCCTTTCTATGTACTTTGTGCTTACCACATTTGGCCACATCGTCACTTATCACGGTTCAATTGTGGTTAATCACAAACCTATCAGGTAAATAACAATGCTATCAGAATGTTAATTTCGTTGTTACAGTCATAATCCGTGAAAGCCTGAATATATATTTTCATATCTCCTCGTGCGCCTCCGTTTATTTCATGTCTAAAGATTAATATACGACACAGATGTGACATTTCCTTGTAATTGACGAAGCGAAGCGTCTCCGTTTCAGCTTCGTATGTCTGTCCAGATGTCCGAAGAATGTTCAGCTGTTATCCTCTACATGTCGCTATTCTCACACGATTCTCGTGAAATTTTGTAAGCAAATTCGGTAATAAATATGGAATGTTTTTGTCGATTCGGTTTTTGAAAACTGAATCGACAAGGGAATTCCATATAATTATCGAGACTCACGAGATCGATAGCTAACAGAGCCAATAGTAAATAGAAGTGATACTCGAGTTATAAGCACGTTAATATAATATATAAAGATTGAGAAACGTTAGGCTGAACAAAGCATGATACATACATACATAACTTTATTGGTTTTTTTTTGTTTCAAATTAAATTACCAGTTTATATGATAGTTTCACTAACTAGATTCCTTTAAACTCCAATTTTACAACTGTGATAAAATGTCCCAATGGTTCACAAAAACAAATTGACTATCTCTTCACTCCATCTCCTAGTTATTCTATAATCAAATGATGGATATTGCGCGTAAGATACTCGAGTTAAATGATAACAATTTGCGACTGAAAATTATCATTCGCCACCGACATTGATCCCCAAAGTACCCTGCGTGAAGGGCGGATATATTCTACATGCCATTAATATTCTGGAGGGATCCGCATTCGGGATCCGCGCTTGTCACAATACCCAGGTTATACCCGTAATTTAATAGTGACGGACGTGTTTCGATTTCGAAGATTTTTTTAACGATTCGATTTGTCATAGAGTTAGCATGGATGGAATTTAAATCGACTATTAATACTTCGGGGAACTCCAATAGGGGCATTAATCGGACAATATTAAGCCTATTATGATAACGAGCTAATAAATTTAGGGATCGGAATAGGAAAATCGCATTGGTTTATAGGACTTTGGACATATTCCTCTATTAGAGGTTTATGACATTCCATTTGTATTATCATAATAGGTATTAGACAGGGATTAAAAAGCGGGATACCATATATCATTATTCCTTTGGGATATAAATAAATAAATATCCTGGGACATTCCTCACACACGGTCATCTAATCCCAAACTAAGCAGAGCTTGTACTATGGAAACCAGATAACTGATATAATACATATACTACTTTTTGTTTGTACATACATACTTAATATACATAATTACACCTAGACTCAGGACATACAGACATGTTCATGCACACAAATGCATGTCCTGTGTGGGAATCGAACCCACGACCTGCGGCGCGTAAGGTGAACCTTAACCAACTGCGCCAACTGGCCCGTCACACATATACACATTAAAACTCAAAACAAACAGACATTTCTTGCTTCTCTAAGTGGAATTGAACCAACGACTGGCGTCGCAAGGTATCAACCTCATCAAACGGCCTGGCTATTTTCGAATGATAAAAATAGAGTTGATTGATACTTACTTATCCTCCATCGGGACCGTTGATGAGCATGCCAGGATGATGGAGCGGTCCTCGGGAGCCACCTTCAGCTCCTTGTAGAACACGTGATGCCAGACCCTCTCCATGTCGTCCCAGTGCACTATGTTGCCGTCCAGAACGGGACAGTTCAGCTCCAAGTCTTCGATCTTAGCTATGGCTTCATCACCTTTGTTAAACGAGTAGAGGTCTTACTATAGCGTCACATCAAGGCCACCTAGCGCCGAGGTCTGACGCCACGCTAAGGCGTGGAATTGTATTCTACTGTGACCAGTATAACCCATCAATCGTAGCGCATAATATTTCATCAGTCAAAGAGATTGCAGCATGAGTTCTCTCATTAAAAATTTGGAGAAGCCCGACTGGGGAAATACCTCCACCTTACAGAAGATCGGAGTCAAATTACATTGCTATAACGTGGTCTTGTGTTCCTGCGATGAGTGAGGTCGCCAGAGCTCCATGAGTAGTTAAACTGTACGGAGACCAGCGGTGTAGTACCAAATGTTGTCCCTCCTCTGCCGGAACAGCGATTGCTCCCAACTCTTCAAACTGCCTTGGCGTGTGAAGTATTTACAAGGTAGTCAACGCGCGAGGAATACCTCTCGTATTGCAAGTATATAAATGTTTTTTTATAGGATGAAGTCGATAAACAAGCTTACGGCCCGCCTGATGGTAAGCGGTTACCGAAGACATAAAAGTGCTTGAAACACACGAGGATTATTTACGCGTTACCGACCCTTTCTCCCTCCTCCGGTATTCTGTAAGGTGGAGGTACTTCCCCAGATGAGCTGCTCCTAAGCGAATAAGGAGGTGTTTTATGTTTAACATCTGTCGTATTTTTTGTCTCCATAGTTAAGTTTCTCCTCGCTAGAGTCAAAGTATTCTGCGATATTTCCACAGCTGTATTTGAGAATCTTAGTACAGGTTCTAGACTGTTTGCGCACCTCCTTCGAAAACACATCACGTGGGATTGTGCTCAAAGATTTTTGTCATACAATAGAAAGTAAACATTACGTAAGTTGCTTTTTATATACTTTTTCCTTCGATCTGTCTACACCATTGAGCAATTATTACTACGTATAGAGAAGACACCACACAGCACAATTATGTTCCATTCAAGTGAGGCCATCCGGCTATACTTGTTGTTGTAGAACGATGAACGATACGACTAAGCCCCGAAAATCACGGTGTTTGCGAGAAAAATACTCCTAAAAGCGTTCTGATAGCGCTACGTGTTTCTACTGTCTGCTTAGACGACAAATTATTGTTTCAGCGCTAAAGACATCATTAGTTGACTCTAAAAAAATGGGACATAACCTTTGTTTATGATAGCTTCTCTATACGTAGTAATAATAGCTCAATGGTCTACAGAGACGTTAAGCTCCAAATCATTATAAAAATGCTCCGTCCTCATTTGAGGACGTCTTGAGGGGAAATAATTGCACAATGAAGAGAAATATATCACAATAATTTTCGCTCCATTCCACCATCTTCAGAGAATGTATGACCTCAATAATAAGTGCCTTACATTAAGACGTCTGAAGCCGTCACTTGTTTGAACGTGAAGTCTCCTGACGACGTAAGCACTGCAATAAAGCTGTACAAATAAACTGGAAACTGAGGTGGCAAATAGAACATTATTATAGTAATTTTAAAAACTATAAGGGAGTTAATACATATTTTTGTAAAAGCGACAAAATTTACAAATACTACGATACGTAAAATTTTCAATTGAATGATAATAAAACCCTGTCACAGTCAAACAAAGTGACGTTTTTACGTGACCATGTAAGTAATAAGATAGTATATTTTGAGTATTAGTATAGAATGTTTTATAAGTAAGACCGTAAATCTCTAACCCCCTTATTAATAAATAAGGTGTAAGTCAGTCTTGTAATAACCAGGTATTAAGATAGCCTCATCCCTTTTTGTTTATATGACATTAGAAAGTGACGGATATATTTTAATCCTAGGTTTAACTATACTTGACTTACACTCTATTTATTAATAAAAGATTTGTTTATCTAAGAAGTATGACAAGTAAGCAGACATTGTAGGTACAGTTGACGATACAAATATGTAAACACTTTGTGAAATTCAAAATGTCCCAGGATATTTATATTTATAAAAGCAATTTTCTCGCACTATATAGATTCAATTGTTGAAATATTACACAAATCATAGTATATGTTCTCCCTGCATAATAGAAATTTTTTGTTGAATTTCACTAAGTGTTTTATCATATTTATTTCGTCGACTGTACCGACCGTGACCTATTTAGATGTTTTCAAGATTCCTAGTCCAGTACGCCAAAAATGAGGTCACTTTGCGCGTCCTGCATATGTATAAAAACTGTATTCAATAAGTAGGGGCAATAAGGTGATTCTCCTGGCCATTTTGAATCTTGGATATTAAAGGTGGACGCACATTTATCAGAGCCGAACGCGGCGAACGAATCGAAAAGAATTTTAGAATTCTGTATATGAAATCTTATGAAAGCTCGAACACTTGTCCGCGTCGAATCTGGAAGAACCCCAGAAATCCTAGACAAATTCGAATAACGTCATCAGATTCGGCTCGGCTTATGCGGACGACTTGACCGATGCGCTCGCATTCTATCAGATGCATACGTCAGAGCAACACGCGAGTTGTTTTTCTTCTTCGTTTCGATCGATTCTTTCGGTGCGGATAAGTGCGCGAGCCCTCCTTGACTTCGATTCGTTCGCCGCGTTCGGCTCTGATAAATGTGCGTCCACCTTAAAGGTCTACTTACCAATATGTACATCATAATACTCCTTCCCGTAAGAGCCGTGCAGGTAGTTTGGTCTCCCAACAACAGCTCGGAATATGGACACGGGATGGTTATCACAAGCGAACCCGGCTTTTATGTTGTAACTACCATTGTCAATAACTACGGCTGGTTTTTCGAAAGACATTTTTATTAAACTCACGCACAATATACAGTAGAAGTCTTTCTAATTTGATAATCTTTGCTCAAATTAACAGTACTTGTCACTATCTAAAGTTTTTACTTTGACATTTATATTTTTCATAATGTCATAGTTAAAATTGTTTTTATTTTTATAGACCATAGTATATTTAAAAACTCGGTCAAAAAGTTTGCATTTACAAGCAAAATCGACCGTACAGGCCGTAATTGCTCTTAAATCTTTAGAAAAACTTATATTTAACCTTATCAGACCCATGGTCTTCGTATTCAGCCCTGGTCAAGTAGAACCCTTTAATGGTACTTAAGGAAGACAACATAGACGCTCCGGCCCAAGTTGCAAACTGCCTCATTGGCAACTCATCCACGTTCGTTTTAAAACCGGTCTTCAAAGACTTCATAGTCAGTTCTGCCTTCAATCGGTCGACCAACCCTGTCAGCATGCTGCCTCCACCTGATACAACCACGTTATTGTACATCAGTCCTACGTAGTCTAGATCGCATTTTTTTATGCTGGAGCAAATGACGTCGGTGGTGCTGGCACATTGGAGGTCAGCGATGGATGGTTGGAACAGTATTTCTGGGCATTTGAACCGCTGCTCTCCTAGGAGTATGTGCTGGCCATCAGGCAAATTGTAGCGGACTTTGTTTTCGCCAGCGCATGCCGATGACTTTAACTCAGCGTCATAGTCAGAAGCCACGTAGCATAGTTCAGCCTGTAAGAGATTATCAATATTTTAAACATATCTACTGTTAAAGAAGTGTCTCCAATTGATGATTTTTGTCACTGACTCTAAATCACCGATATTTATATTTTTGTTTGTTCGAGCATCACGGACAATTCAAGCTTATGATTTGCTACATGTTATGTCTCGCTTTGATGAGATATATAATACCATATTTATTGACAATCATACCTTAAATATAAGCTGAGCTCATATTTCAAGTAGGTACTTTGATATGAATGCTGGTTCAGTTTTGAGTAGAGAAGCAATAGACACCACGCGGGTAAAGAGGTTTTTTACAATCAAAGCTACAACAAGGGGGGCTAAAAAGGAAGCTAAAGCAATATTGCTAACGCAATTCATTTTTTCGAATTCTCGTCAGATCCTACGTAATTTCAATATTTTTTGGTATACTAGTCACTCATTATATATGCAATTCAATTCAATAAAAGATTCGAAATTGATAAATTGCATAAGATCTGCCGTAAATTCGAAAAACTGAATTGCGTTAGTAATATTTCTTTAGCTTCCTTTTTAGGGGGGCTGAGCGAATGAAGCTTCGGGTAAAACCCAGTTTTTTTTTTATTCATCTCATCAGAAATTAACTTTAAACCCGAATATTCAAGTAATGAAATACAGTACAGTATGAAACTACCTTAATCTTATCCAAAAGATCCCACTCCAGGGGAGTAGTAAACGAATACCCGATGTCTGCCAGCAATTTCTGGAGTCTTTCGGTCATCATTTTTCCGCTAATTGGAGAGCAGACCATAGAATGTACTAATGGGAATCCTTCAAATATTGGCACGGCATAAGAGCAAGAGTAGCTGTTCTCCCAGACTACTCCGCTGGTTCTGCCACTGGCGTGGAGGACGAGAGCTGGAGACATGGCCAAGTACAGGTTGTTGACAGCAAACGACTCAAATAGGATCTCTGTCATGCGCTCCCTGGTAAAACAAAAAAAAACGATATTGGTGCCGATTCTGTTGTAAATCGTACTAAACTAATTTTAGTCACATCTCATCTCTTTCTTACGAACATGATTGAAAAAGGATAGAACATATTTTAAGTTGTCAAATTAATCTTTGCCGTCTTATTTTGCGTGTAGTTAGGCGTGACCGCGATAGATGGCGACTAAAGGATAATGGGTAAAAACGTCCCCAGACTGTAGCACGATGAGCTATAGTGGTAATTGTAGGTCTCGTCGAGCACATTATTTTATTCTATGACAGCAAGTCTGAATTCCATGGGAGAAAAAAGATATTCACATTTGAAGTTACAAAAATGTTCCTTTGGTAATGATTGTTTTTTGTTATTATTAGCTTTGCCCTGCGGCACAGAATACTCAATACCAGCGATCCCAATCACGTTTTCAGGTGAAAAATAAATGTATGGCTATCTCCAGGGTCCATGCTATCTTTCTGCTGATATTTTATCGATATCGGTCCAGTAACATAGCTATGAAAACTTTATAAACAGACAGATCTACTTTCGAATTGACCATATTAAAGTACTAGCTGTGCATCGTGGTTTTATCCGTGTTCCTGTGAATAAAGTATTGCAGTTCCATCTCCAAGTTCCATGCTACCTTTCTGTTAATTTTTATCGATATCCATCCAGTATCTTAGCTGTGAAAATATAACAAACAGAGAAACCCACTTGCATGTTTATAATATTAAAGTACTAGCTGTGCCTTGTGGCTTCACCTGTTCCTGAGAAAAAAGTATTGCGTGTGTAGAGATGGCTCTAGGCTCATGCTACCGCGTGTGCCAATTTTTATTGATATCAGTCCAGTAAATTAGCTGGATTATGTAATATAATTCAGCCTAACTTTAGAATTAATAAACATTAAAGTACGTTACCCATTAGTTAATTCAATACGTGGACAACGGGACTGATTACTCTTATAGAACAGCAATGTAACAAAATGTCATATAGTAGGTAGGTAATATGTATGTTTACTTGTCTGTTGTGCCAATTAAAAAAGAAAGAATAATTATAATAATATTTGATCTTGACCCTAGTAATGTAAGTAATAATTGCTTAAGATTTTGTCGATATTTATTTTTAAATTACGCCAAAATGGCTAATCAGATGTGGGTGAAACTTAGCACATAAATAGATTACACTCTGGATTAGTATATCTAATGATTGAAAACCAGAAAAGTTTTTATAATACTGCGGGACGGTAACAAAGTTACACAGTATTTTGTTTGCTTTAACCGTTTATATCTTTTTTTTCCCATGGAATCCAGACTTGGTGTCATACAATGAAATGATGCCCTCGATGTGGCCAACAATCTCCACCATAGCTTATAGTGCTACATTCTGGGGACGCGTTCCATATAACCTGACCCATTGTTCTTTATATTGAACATCATTGAGCATTGGACTAATTTGACAGGACTAAATTTCTTACATCCTTTTCTTTTGTTCTTTGTTAGAAAGAGACATAGTGACATTAAAATTAGTTTAGTTGTGAACAACAGAATCAGGTTAGATCCTTAAAATTATTGTACATGTTTACTGTACCTATATTTCTCTGTATATACTAGTTTACAACCTTTCGTAACTAATTCACACCCTTAGACTGCAAAAAAATTATTCAAAGACTTTCAGTGCCCCAATTTTTGCCATAAACATAACAATTAATGGTTTTGAGTATTGAATGGTATATGATACATTACTATCAGTAAATCGCACCTATTGGGAATTCCCAGTTCATCAACAAAACATTTAGGTTGAAGCAGGATAGCTGATTATATCTAAACTAGCTGTCCCCCGCTATTTCACCCGATAAAAAGTACGTTCCTCTCCATACCACACACTATCTGCGTGCTAAGTTTCATCGCTATCGGTGCATAAAATATGTTTTGTCCTGAAAAGGTAACAAACAGAGAGACATACATTTTATATATTACGTACGTAGCAAATTACTTACATTATTACAGATTAATAGACTTATGAGGAAAGTTATTTTCACATTGTCAAAATAAATGAGTAAAAGTGCAAATAGAATAGCGACACATATTCTTAAAAATAATAAAACAAAAGAAAAATTCCACTCTTCAAAAAACGTTAATAGATAATGTATATTTGCATTCGAACAAGCATATCTATTTCTGTGGAACAAGCAGAATCCGAAGTAATAATTGTTATGCAAAAAGAGGCTAGATGGCGCTGTTCATTTTTAAATCACGCTATCGTATGTTTTCAACATTAGCAAGGCGTATGCACGGGAACTTATAATAAGTTCACCGTAACAATACAGATTCCTACGACGTTCACGTGATACCTGCAGATGCGTCACTCGAACGCAGGTCGCCGGCCGGGCTTTTTACACCTGGTAGGCTCGACTAGCAAATAGAGAGACGCTGCTCCCAGCTGGCCATGGTCAGCACATATTATAATCGGTTTTATAACCATACCCAGTGCCCTGCGTGTTTTTGCACGCAGCGAAAATCAAGATACCACAATGGTGGGGTCACCCGACCCCGGATTTGTTTCCCCATGTTCCCCCGGCAGGGAGATGTGAGATGACCCGATTTAGCTTAGTTTTCAACATAATTATAAGAGCGGGTGATATTTAAGCATTACTTCAACCCAAGAACGCATTACTTCAACCGTAGAAAGTTAGAACGCAATAGTAAAAGCAATATTTTTGTAAACTGCGATTTATACCCTTCTTTTTGTATAAATGCGGTTATTATAACAATAAACCAGGGGGGGGACCCTCACCTACAATACGAGTAGTTTGACTCGTTTGGTAGACGAACGCAGCCGCCCGCGCCCCTGCACCGCGCACACGGTTCCTTTTCGTTCCCAAATGGAAAGCATCAAAGCACCTTTGGGAACGATACTGTTTAGGCCAAAATACCTATAATAATATTTATAGTAGAAACCTACTCATATTGAGTTTCAATGACGAGCCTCTACTTCCCGATTCCTCTCCTTTTCCCACATCATATGTGAAAGCGAGAAAAGAGCTTCGGGAATCTTCTACATACTTCGGCGACGCATCGCCAAACGCGTGTGTGCGAGTAAAACGAGACGCGCGCGCCCCGCAACATTCAGTACGAAAGACGCTACAGACCGGGAAGCATTGGACTTTGTGTTTTGTGAATTGATATGAAGAAAAATAGTGCTTATCACTGTGCTGGATTACAATAGGAGTTCCTGGAGTTCCTGGTAAGTCCTTACCTTTATCCTAGGAGGCTCCTAGTTTTCCATATTAATATTTTTACGCAAAAACCCATCAGATACCCTAATTATGAAGAAGGCTGCCATTGATTTTTGAAACATGGTCAATGATAACCTTAACCGGACATTGTAGACATATTGTTGCTGGAGAGCCCCCGAGCACTCACGGAGTCGGCGCCCCTATTTGCTAATAACTAGGTTTCACTAACACGCTGGAATCTAAAGCAATTGAACATATTAACACATTATTAAAACCTCGCCACGAAAATACAGGAACTGTAATGGTAACTGTACTACTGTACCATCTAATATTGGGAATTCTGTTCTAGTGTTTCATTACCATTTTCGATAGCCAATAATGTGTAGATGTAATTAAAATATTCCGCAGCTCAACGGTTACAATAATTGGTTTCCTCACGATGTTTTCCCTGATTGTAGGATTCGAACCCGGAACCTTCGTCTCGGTATCTGACGTCATTATCACTGAGCTGTCATGGCCTTAAAATCTGAGATGGAACACTAACGAAGGTCATGAAATGCTGAACTTTTTGGCCATCTCACTGTATCGCGAATACTGTTTCTTGCTAATTTTAAATCTGTGATATATTTTAAAATATAAATGATAATGATTTTCTGTATAAAATTTTATCTACATTAAATGTCCGTCGTAACTAACTTATTTAATTAGACAAGGATTAATATAATATGGGTCAAAATAACTTCCAAAGTCTAACCCACAAAAAAAACGTTGCGATGTTTAAAAAGGAGTCAGCGGATAAACAGACAGACAGACGCGGAAAGCGACTTTATTTTATACTATGTAGTGATAGTGATGATGACGATGATAAGTGGAACAAGGATAGCTTAAACATTAGTTCCCTTCAGCCAATTATTTTTCTAGTAAGTGAACAGGATCGTACGTACGTAATTGTATCATATAATTTAATTCGAAGACACATTTGCTTACGCTTATTCTATCATATTTGCCTTGATTTTGTCAAACAGTTAATAAAGTTCTTGTTTACGAGAAGGTCAGAAACCTCGGTGCTCGATTCGGACTTGGACTCGCTACTGGCCAGGTTCAATCCCGAATTAGCCTGTTATTCTAAACCCTTACTTATCTCTCCTGGGTACATGAGGATGGACTCCATATGTCACGGATGCTTCCTCTGGTGGGACATGAAGTTCCTGGTAGAAGGTGTGGTGCCAGAGCTTCTCGATCTCCTCCCAGTTCTTTATAAGTCCATCCTGGACCGGCCAGGTCAGGTTGCAGAGTCCTCGTTTCTGGACAGCTTCTTTCCCACAGAATACCAGTGGGTAGCCATCGACAAGGCCTGGTCGACGGAATCTGTCGAAGAATAAATGAAGCTGTTCTGTAATGATTAGCAGTTCACTCGTCTCAGAAGAAAGTATCGGTGCTCGCTTATACTGTTAGATGTGTTTTTTACACACACTGTTTGGTGTTTCACCAAAATGTCTAAATACCTAATAAAATAAGGGCTGTGTTTTTGCCATTTGCCTATAAAACCCTAAGGATCATATAGTACCTACTAGCTGGGAGTTATTCAATCTACCTAACTTTAATTCTTTTAGTAAACACCTATATATTTTCATATAAAACAACATTCTCTGCTACATTCATAGCAATTTCCCAGAAAGAGCTCCGAGATAATCCCGCAAATAAAAACTAAAACAACGTAGTCAGAGTAACACATAAAATATTTCATTTGGTTGCTCCGCCGCCATATAAACACCATTCGAGTCATGACATAAGGCGCGTTGCAAATATCATGAAAATATCCAGGCATTCCAACCTTAAGACGACAGGCATAGAGATCACAATGTTATTTGCTATGTTTACATGGATTTGGATGGCATTGCCTATTATATAGATAAGCTAGTGGCGAGCTTTGGAGGGAGTTGCTACCTCTTGACAACTTATACATGCCGTGTTTCAAGAAGTGGAATTACTTACCATTTTTAGAACGTATCCATGGTAAAAAAGACGTATATCCAACTATCCTACTAATATTATAAATGCGAAAGTTTTCGAGTGTGTATATTTGTTACTCTTTCACGCTAAAACTACGGAACGGATTTGGATGAAATTTGTCACACACATAGAATATATTCTAGTAATAAAAAGTATCCTTTGTGTATGACAAACTAGTTTACCATAACTGATTATTACTTACAACAAATATGTACAAAATACAATCTATTATATTTTTTTTTTTCTAGGAAAAAATATTTATTTACAACAAATATGTACAAAATACAATCTATATATAGAAAATTTCCTCATACAAATCTGCCGCCGGCAATGTTCCCAGAAGGCTGGCAGCGTTTCCTCTTTGGATAGCCAAGCTGACGCGTTGGCGGAAAAAGCTCCCCGCCCGCTGGTCTCCGGAGGACTCGATCAATTTTGATGACAAAGTGCGAGCAAAACGGCGAAACTTACTTGTCTTAAGTTGGTAAATGTGATGTGATACTATTAAAAACCTCACACGATTTAAGAACCCCTTTTTTGCAACCGTTTTTTAAACAACGAATTGAAGCTAGTACCTACTTGGTTGCTACCAAGTGCCTACGTATCAATCTATTGACGAAAGTACATCAAAACACTAATATGTTATCTAGCGATACCATACATATTGACAAAGCAAATGATATGTCTCACAAGCACGACAAAGCAAATTAATATTTCTGGTAAGAAAATGTTTGCGTTATCCCTCTGAGAGTGAAACAGAGAGCGAACTGCGCACATGTCCCACAACATATACCATGTTAAGTAAACTCGTAGATCAGTAGAATCAGCCACAGTAAATATTTGCTAAACGTAAACTGACGTTTGGGCAGTGATATCGATTTCTGGCGTTCGTTAGAAACCCTTACTGGTTTCTGAAATTTATATTGAGCATTTCTACTAACCTGTTAGTTAGGAAAAGAAATTGTGTTTCTAAACACACAACAACACTTATACAACGTTTAACGGAAAGGTTATATTTAACCGAAAGTGGTGACTCTCAAAAAAAAGGTTCCCTCAAAATAAATTTTGCTTCCAACTTTATTTAATTAAAATTATGACGTGTCACCGCTCAATAAGGGTCATTATCTTTTCACGTCACTTGCTAATCTAATCTAATATCTAATAATCTAATAATATATATAAAATGCTTTTGTGGGTACGTAAATACGCAGTTTTCTCAATCACCACCAACCATAATCAACTTCCCGTTGGGGTGGTAAATACCCCTTGGTCTCCAGGTGGTAGTAAGGGAGTTTGGTCGCGGTGGGTGGAAGAGGGTGGTTGTGGGTGGCGAAAATGTTAAAACACATATTGCTGTCCTTTTCTAACGCATGAGGACTTCTGAAAAGATCTCAAAATTTCTGGAATGGAAAGTTCCAAAATGTGTAAAACGGTTATAATCGATCTGGAATGTTCTAGAAAGTTCAACAAATATCTGGAATTATCTAGAAAATTCTAGAGTGAATGCAAACTATTATAATCGATATAGCATGTTTTGAGAAAGTTCTACAAATTTCTGGCTTCATCTAGAAAGTTCCAAAATGTCCAAAACTGTTATTATCGAGTTAGAATGTTCGAAAACGTTCTAGAAATTTCCAGAATGATCTGGAAAGTTCCAAAATGAGTGTAATATATTATGATCGATTTAGAATGATCGAGAATGTTCTAGAAATTTTCCGAATGATCTGGAAAGTTCCAAAATGAGTGCAATTGATTATGATCGATTTAGAATGTTCGAGAAATTTCTTGAATGATCTAGAAAGTTCCAAAATGAGTAAAACGGTTATAATTGATCTGGCTTCATCTAGAAAGTTCCAAAATGTCCAAAACTGTTATTATCGAGTTAGAATGTTCAAGAACGTTCTAGAAATTTTCCGAATGATCTGGAAAGTTACAAAATTTATGCAATTGATTATGATCGATTTAGAATGTTCGAGAAATTTCTTGAATGATCTAGAAAGTTCCAAAATGAGTAAAATGGTTATAATTTATCTGGAGTGTTCTAGAAAGTTCAACAAATATCTGGAATGATCTAGAAAATTCTAGAATGAATGCAAACTATTATAATCGATATGTTTGAGAAAGTTCTACAAATTTCTGGCTTTATCTAGAAAGTTCCAAAATGTCCCAAAACTGTTATTATCGAGTTAGAATGTTTGAGAACGTTCTAGAAATTTTCCGAATTATCTGGGAAGTTCATAAATGAGTGCTATTTATTATGATCGAGAATTTTTGGATTGGTCTGGAAAGTTCCAAAATGTGTACGAGTGATTGATCTATAAAAACCAAATCGAAGTGATGTACATCTAAATATTCTAGAGTGATCTGGTACTGGAAATTTCGGTATATAAATCGAAATTCAGTGACTTTTCGTCAGTTCAATTGTGATTGCAGTCGAGTAAAAAAAGAACAAACTATTTGAACGTTCTGGAAAGTCTCTCAATATCGAAAATAGAAATCTATAATATGTTAAAAAATGTATCCTTATATATTTTTTATACCATTAAACATGCGATGTATTTTAACCCGAGCAACGCCGGGTTTCGCTGCTAGTATTATTATAAAATTTACTCTTGCTCGATCTGTACCCTTTCCGTTACGTTATGAAGTATGTTAGGAACAGTGTTTCAAAATGTGAACTGGTGAAATTGTTCGCCATCAATGATTTACCTAATCCAAATAAATTCTTAAAAGAAAAGTCCGTATTATTTTTCGATCTGTAATGAAATCTATGACCTCTTTTCCACGCTTCCATGACTAAATCGGTAGATAATTCACTTGCCTAGTAATTGATAGCGTGAAACGAGTATTGTCCAAGAGTTTTGCTACTTAATACATTTTTTTTTTAGTGTAGAATTATATGTACCACATCTCACATAATATGTAATTAATGATGTAGCTGACGATGGTTAGTGCATAAAGCTTAGAAGTGAATTTAATCCCTTGACTTGCGGTTAAAAAATAACAATAGATTTCTATTGTTTTCCTCGCCCGCGCGGATCGTCGTCAAACAGTCAAAGGACTGGTTCAAAAGTGCAGCTACTGGTGAATAAATACAGCTACTTAAAAGATTCTCAACTTCAGGATAGTAGCCATCCAAGTTGCTACTACAAAGTACCCTACCACAACCAGTACCACGTCATTTAACTTGCCATCACTAAGCTGTCAAGCTCATTCAAGTCAACTTACGGCACACCAACTTACTTGCCAGTTATAACAAGGCACAGAACATGTTGGAACTAGGACATGTTGGTCAAACTGTTTCAAATATTAGTTTGTGTTGAGTAAAGTTTACCTGCTCACTGTAGTGGGGAAAACCGCCCTGGGGGAGGGTTCCCCACTGAAACCGGCTTTTGTGTACTGAGAACCAGTGTCTAAAACCACTTTAATCGTGTCTTGATTCGCCATTGTGATAACCAATTCTGGGCCGTGACCAAGGTGATTTATAATCTAGTAGGACGCGTATCTTAGTCGGACATAGTGTAAATAGCAACGTCTCTCTGTCCATTTGTAGGTTTATAACTCGAGAACTGGTGAATGAATTCAAACTAATTTTTTTGGGGGTTCTTTGGTGAAGATCGATGTCACTACAGTTGAATTATGATCCTCATAAAAGGTTCGGAGCGGAGTACCCGGGTACTCCGATTTTGATAGACATGTTCCGAAGTTGGACGAAGTTAACAAACCTCACGTAGCTTATATCCTTAGGAGAGGGAACATTAACTACAGTTCTTGAACTAAGTAAGTTATATTATGTGTTTCGAGACATTTGTCTTTAGCAGAAGTTTGAAGTGTCTATACAGATTCAATTCATTACCATATTTGTTGAATAGCATAGAAAAGAAAAAGATTTTAATATGGAAACATAAAATACATCAATAACAAATAACTTAAACCTTATCTAATTCCAAGGAGCTGAAAAGGTCTCCCACTTAGCATAATCTCGCACCGCTAAAGTACCCAGGCTTATTGTTACGATATAGAAGATATCGCAGCAAAGTCTAGGTAAAATACTATTACAAAATTATGATGAAATTTCGCCGACTCACCATTGGCCAAATGAGTTCGGACAGCTGATTTGACTTCGTATACATGGTCGAATTACGGTAAAACTTCAATAACTACCGGGTTCTAGTTGAAAATCTGTCGCGAACACTGAAAAAATGATCTACAAAACTAGTTATGTAAGTTGACGTTTTGTTGTCGGGAAACTAACTTTATTTGTCGGGAAACTAACTTTAGTTACATTTAATCAAATAATTAAGTAATGAACAAAAACTAGTTTTGTTACTGGTAAGTTTAGTTCGCAAGTCACTCTGTTTAGGATATCGGTCGTCAAATTGTGTGTTACTGTTAAATAAAATTTTGTAGTGACCACTGATGTGGTTGGGAGCTGCACTTGAGAGTCAGTTCCCTTCTATGCGTAGATTGTAGATAAACCGCTTACCATCAGGTGTGCCGTATGCTTGTTTGCCACCTTAGTGGTATAAAAAAAACCCCAGTAAAAATACCCTATTCTAAATTCTTTTCAATTCAAAACCTTGGTATGTCTTGTCCACAGTTCTGGTCAGCCTTCGTCCCCTGCGCCACTCAGAACAAGGATGCTGTGCAGCTCACCCTGGAGCAGATTGACGTCATCAAGCGCCTCGTCGACAAGTACCCTCAATACTTTCAGATGGCCACCTCTGTTACAGGTATTTGTTTCCTTTATCATCTGTAGTATACATGGTACCGGTAGTGAAAAATGATTACTGAAAAAACAAAAGAATGTACCCGCGGTTTCACCCGGGTTTCCGAGAGATTGTATGTTTTTCCGAGATGAAAAGTATCCTATGTGTTAATCCAGAGCATATTTGTGCCAAATTTCATCCAAAACCGTTTAATAATCTTTGCGTGAAAGAACCACGCACCATCATTACGGCCATCTCTCACGCGCACATTAGTAGGCAATTCCGCGAGAAACGAACTGTCGCTGTTTACACAGAGCTTTTACCCGCGCTCGCCTAATGTGTGAATGTGTGCGTGCCAGCTTGTACGTACAGCGTGGTGGCCAACTTGAGCGACACAGTTTTTTGTTAGCGAGAATATATCCGATTTTTTTTAACATCTTTGGCTATCAGTCTACTAATATGCTATCTCTATGCGCGTACTAATTTACATTTGCAGTTGGAATGTATGGGAGAACATGTTTTTCATCTACAATTTTTAGTTTGTACGGAACCTAAAAATCAAATCTTAAGATAAGAGACAAGTCTTCAAACAAATATAGCAGTATCAATTCCAGTGTATGACGCGTATAAAATAAATTGCGGGAACAAACACAATGTAATAATATAAATGTCCAAGCAGTTCCAATTTACTTGACAAGACAGCTCCTGGCTGTGTGGCTCCTGGCTCTTAGCTCAGGAAATCAGAGTAGTTGCCACGTGACAATTTATAGCTAGTCCCCCGGGTTCCCTCGCTTTGTGTCTGAAACGCTACTGAATTTTAGCCAAAATATCGTATTTCATTCAGGTAGCACGTAAATCGCTTTAAGCTCTTCGTGCGTTAATGTGTTTTAAATAAACGATTTTGTTGCATTAGTTTGTACTGTTTGTTTTGAACTCGATGAATACATTAAGCTGAAAACCTGAAGCGATTTTCAGGCTGTTTTTTTACGCTAACTCATGTAATCCTGAAATCCTGGGACAATAAGAACAACGTTTTTCTGTTTTTTTTTTGTAACCTTACTAATATTATAAATGCGATTTAGATTATTTTTTGTTTATTACACTTTCACGCCACGATGTTTGGCATGCAAATAGCCTATGTTAAGTAGGATATATGGTACTTTTTATACCGGGCGAAATCGCGGATAGATAGTGTAGTATAAATGAACAACTTTATTCAATCCTGCTACGTAGTAAAGATAGATACAAAACAGAAACGGTACAAGACGAAATGTTCCCCGAGTCCAATACGAGTACGAAATTAGTTTATATCTGCGATGGACGCGGAGTTCCTAACGTTTAGTGTATATGTTGATTTTACAAGCGTTACTTGAACAAGTTCAAAATCGAAGTGATCGAACGAAAGTTCAGAAAAAGGGTTTGATTTATAGTTACGGTACGGGTATAGTATAGTATAGTATAGTATACAAAGTTCTACATACATTTTGCCGGTTTTTGTCAGTAGAGTTGCCAGTTTCAAGAGAGGTAGAGCATAGCGTTTATTCGCTCAAAGAGCAGCTCGACTGGGGAAGTACCTCCACCTTTCAGAAAACCGCAGCCAAATAACTTTATGTTGTGTAAAGTTGTGTTCCTGCGCGTGAGTAAGGTCTTCAGAGCTCATTGGGGAGGGGGGAAAGGTCGGTAACGCGTGAGCGATGCTTCGTGTGTTGCAAGCGTCCATATGGCTACGGTAACCGCTTACCATCAGGCGGGCAGTATGCTTGTTTACCGACTTAATCGTATAAAAAAAATAAGCCGTAGTTTAAGTTTCAAGCGAAGTGACATTAAAAATCCCGGCTATATAAGACGGGATTTGTAAAGTACTAAAACTAAAACTAAACACTAAGAAAGTTACAAAAAAATAAAAAAAGAACCTATAAATAATCTACCCTAACAAGGTCGCTGCCAAGTGGTAGCGTGCCCAGAACGCTGGCGGCATTACCTCTCTGTATTGCAATACTAATACGTTGGGCGAGGTATTCGCCAGCCTTCTGGTCACGCGACGCTTCGACCAGGCGCTTACAAATGCCTCGGAAAAAGCTGTGGGCGGCCGGCCCCCATGGACCCAATGTCTCTACCCCAAACGGCTCAAATATGTAACTGCTATCGAGGTTACTATATTTGCGCCGTTTGAGGCTTTCTGCGCAGCAGCATCGCCGGCCTTATTCATGATATACCTTCGAAGCTTAGAACGAAGAGAAGATATGAGACCAACCCGCGAGTGAGTTGGTCTCATATCTTGGATTTTTCGTTGCTTCAATATCAATTAATTTACGATGTACTAGTAAGGAAGGTATGATCAGAGTGGTAATGTAGTCAGATGCCGAGTATAAGATCCCGGATTCGAATGTGAACGAAAACATCGTGAGGAAATCATATCATGGTGGTTGGGTACTTTGTAGGAACCACCTGGCAAGCCTGTCGCTAACCACCTATCAGTGTGTTCCTACAACTGCGCTTGAGAGCCAGTTTCTTGTAGGGTTTGTGTGCTTACGACCTTTGGCCACATTATCACTTATCATGGTGAGATTGTGGTCACACACAATCTATATAAACTCATTTGCAAAAAAAACGGGCACCTTACAGTCATTTGCTTTTCTATGGATAATATTAATATTTTTAGTATGTCATTAGCATAAATGACTATACATTTCTTATTATCAATGGGAATATAGTTTTTAACGATTTAAATCCTGGAATCGGGTTTTTAGTCAATGTAAACAGAAAATGGTCATTTTTATGGGTATAATGAAATTAATACTAAGAGTATTTTTATTAAAAAATAGACATACTAAATAAAAATTAATAACGAGTATGACCTCCCCTTGCAGCGATTACGGCATGTAATCGTCTTGGCATGCTTTCCACCAGGCTTTTGATTGTGTTCTGTGGAATGTGTTCCCACTCAGCCAAGATCACACGTTTAAGCTCCCTGATGTTTTGTGGAAGTGGTTGGACAGATCGTACTCGCTTTTTTAGGTGGTCCCAGACGTGCTCAAAGGGTTTAAGGTTGGGGCTCCGCGCTGGCCAGTCCAAATGCCGAATACCGACCACTTGCATATAAGCATCTACGTCGCCAGAATGGTAGGCCCAAGCGCTATCGTCCATGTAAATGGCATCTTCACCAATTACAGTCAGTGCGGCTTGTGCATGTTGACAAAGGATTTCTGTTGTGTACCTTAAGGCATTAATTGAGCCATTTTCAATGAATACTATCTCGGTACGATAGTGGGAAGTTACTCCCGCCCAAAACATAACGGACCCTCCACCATAAGGGGTGATTTCTTCAAAACACACGTCGGCATAGCGTTCCCCTGGTCTTCGTAACATTCGCCGACATCGGTCCTCACCATTCAGACCAATTCGAGCCTCATCGGAGAAGAGTACGCTACTTCAGTTATCTAGTGTCCAAGATAGGCAATTTCTAGCGAACCTCAATCGGGCTATCCGGTGCTCACGGAGTAACATGGGGGCCCGCGCTGGTCGACAACTGCGTATATCAGCCGCTAAAAGCCTCCTCCTCAATTTCCAAAGGCTAACTTGTGCTTCTCGTACCTCTTCAAGGTTTCTTTTAGGTCTATGTAACTGTATTTGCGGTTCCTCAACGCCTGAGTCACTAAAAAGCGGTCATCTGGTGGTTATGTGCGACGTTTTCTCCCAGAACCTTGCCTTCTCTGAACGGAACCCGTCTCTTGGTATCGAGTCCAGGTTCTTTGGACGGTTGAACGACTCACGTTTAACCGCTGTGAGACGTAACATTAGCTACACCCCTCTTCCAGCAGCGCTATAATTCTACTAGCTCTTATTGCTTTCTCTGCCATTACCATCGACACAAAGATATCTGTTTTAAGTCACTATAAGGCAGGATTATGCAACAAACATAAATTATTCTACTAAAAGTTAGTTTAAGTTGCCTGATAAACTTTTAACCGCGAACCCGCGAAAACTAAGTAAAAAGTCACAAACTGAAAAAGGGATCATTATTTTTAAAGACAAAAGTTTCGAATTTGAAATTAACGTTTTATCATACCCAGACCCTTTATTAAGTGTCAGTAACATAGTTTGGCTATTAAAACCACTTAAGAACTAAATAATTACCAATAATGTAGAAAAATCCATACCGCCCGTTTTTTTTGCAAAGGAGTGTATATTAAATTCACTCCTGTCCACTCAAGTCCTGACTGACTGACTGTCTGATATATCAACGCACAGCCTAAACCACCGGTCCTAGAGACATGAAAGGAGAGTGTATTCTTTGTGAAGAGTAGGTATCCAGTAAGAAAGAGTTTTTCGAAGTTCCACCCCTAAGGGGGTAAAATAGGGTATGAAGGTTTGTATGAAAGTCCGTCAGTCTCGAAGTTAGGATCATCAAATTTTGTGTTTAGGCTGAAGATTGAAAATTAATTTATACGTGTCTCAGCGTTTTTATTAATTCTACCCTCGAAGCGGGATGAAGTTGTTTTGTTTTATTGTTGTAGAAAAATATGTCATTTGTTTCCTGTAGGCCACGCGGCCAAAGCCGCGATCAGAAGCTAGTCCTATATACAATTAAAAAAATGTAATTTCCTTCGGCTTACTCCGATCCAATTCTCACTCAAGATTAAAGTATGCAATAGACTAGTTATATCTCAGTAAGACCCGTAATCAAATACAAATAGCTACATTAAATGTGGATTGTTGGCTCACAGCAAGTTTTTCCCCTTTTTTCCCAGTTGTCCGCACTGAATTTACTTTTAAATCGTCTGGAATAAATTCATCGACGTTCAATCAAAATTGTTCTCGATTATATTACCATTCTCTCGGTATTGCCAGTAATAACGATAAATATTGTTAGGGTTCCGTACCTCAAAAGGAAAAGTAACCCTTAAAGGTTCAGTCGTGTGTCTTTCTGTATGTCCGTCTGTCACTGCCGATTTGAATACCGAGCTTGTAATAGTCGTATTAAATTGAAAGGTACAAATATAAATTTCTCTGGCCCGTGTATCGTAAATAAATGAATTTTGAGTATGGGAGTAATTTTTGGGGGACAAATTAGAAAATTAAGATAAAAGTGTTGCTAGCTGTACCGTGTGATATATCAAATGAATGGGCTTGTTGTGAAGGTCTCAAATATATAAGGTCCTAATAAATTAGTGAACTTCCTCTCGAGGGATGAATGTATAGGTCGAAATATAATATTAGAAAAATAATCCGAGGGAAAAAAAACTTCTTTGACTTGTATGGAGAGTCTCTAATTTATTTGGACCTTATATAGATATTTAGGAAAGTCGGTGGAAATTGACCATCCCCCCCAGCGTTGCCAGACGTCCCGATTTTGGCGGGACGTCCAGATTTTTAGCCCAAAATTAAATGTCCCGCGCGGGACAGGCCCAGTCCCGCTTTTCGAGGATTACTCGACGGTGAAATTGAAATCATCGTTGGACGTAGAAGTGGGTAATTGTAAAGATACCACTACTCAGAAATGGTACCAGCTTTCCTGCGACGCGTCTTAAAACGCGTCATCGCAGTGGTGTCGCGTCAAAGTGCGCTAAATGTCACTGAGACGTACAAAAATCAAACTTTTAGTTCTAGTCAACGCAATCAAAAGATACGGCCGTATATGCCGCATATTTTGACGCCCGCTAGGGAATCAAAACCTATAGGGTACTTCCCGTTGACCTAAAACCATGAAATTTGGCAAGAATTCGAAAAGCGTTTTGTAGTAAAAAAAATTACAACATAATCGGTAGAAAGGGGAAAAATCTTCGTGACTACTCCCGTGACGAACGAACTATTTACATACCTATAAGTTTCTATGGAACCCTCGGTACGCGAGTCCGACTCGCACTTGGCCGGTTTTTTTTAGTATGTCCCGCTTTCGACGATAGAATCCCGCTTTTTTTTACTCTAGATGGTACAAAATCCCGCTTTGCCCGAAAAAAAAACTGGCAACGCTGATCCCACCCCACCTTATCACGTAAATTAAAGGGTCTACAATTTTGAAAAATATACAGAATATAATTCTTTGCTTATAGATTATAGGAAAACCTATAAAAAGTCTATGGTTTTCAAAAAACATGGTAAATCTGTCAATAATATGCGTACAAACATATATTAGCAGTTGGAATGTATGTACAATATTAAGTTTGTACGGAACCCTCTCCACGCGAGTTGAACTCGCACTTGTCCGGTTTTTTCTTCTATATTCAAGACAGAATTCGCTTAAATAAATATTTTGTTATCAAAGGATGAATTCCGTGCATAAATGTAATACAAAACTTGTTCAAACTCGTCGTCAATTTATGTTTTATTGCACAAAAAAGTATGAAGCGAATGCAGACACATTTTATAAAATAGTCGGTTATTTTTTCAACCTAATTACACTTTCATTAGTTTGTTCTGTTTTATTACAAGTTTGAGTACCAATTTAGTTCTGTTTGAAGATTTTATTTTTACCAAGAATATGATTGTTTGATCATATTCTTGTTTTGATTAGTGTTTGGGTATACTTATTGTTTATTTGATTTTAAATGTATTAACATATTTACCTACAACAAATATTTATAAGTAGCCAGCCAGGTGGGTACTATAGAGTACCATACCACTAGATTTATCTCCTAGGAGACGAAGGTAAGATGCCCACGTTATTGTCACAATAACCAATAACACTAATCACTGTGAAACTTGGATACTCACATGTCATTAGGATTTATTCTAAAACTAGCTAAAAAGTAGCCTATGTCCTTCTCCATACCATAGGCTATCTGCATGCCAAATTTCATGATGGTCCGTTTAATAGTTGAGGCGTGAAGGTGTAACAAACAAACATACAAATAAACAAACTCAGTTTCACATTTATAATAGTTATAGGATAGTTAGGATTATCCAAATTCTATAGTCATAAAATATCAATAAATATTATTTGACTTGGGACGCGTCGACTGTTATCCAGTTAAGCGACCTCAAACGAGCTTTTGAAGCTTCATTCCGCTTCCATGCTTTCACTCAACTGTGAATACTAAAGCTTTTTAAAGCCTCGTTTTAGCCGCCATGTGTAAATACAGCACTTTTAATTACATTACTCGTTGTAATGATTTGCTAACTCATATTTTATTATTCATGCTCTCGCACTGTTTCATTAATTAATTTACTAACTTGGCAGAAGCATCTAGCCTATTGCCTACCTATTCTGATATACTGTGAGTACCACCATACATTGGTGACAATGTTTGTAGGTAGGAACTCTATGATAAGAGTAAGGAAACCATAGGAAAGTGAGACTTAGAAGGCAGCGTGTAGAGAGCCAATTTCATTGTAGGCTTTGTATGCTCATCATCTTCACTGACCATCATGAGATTATAGTCAAACGGTGCGAAGAGATTTTGCTGAGTCAGCAAAGCAGGAGTCATACTGATGATGTCTTACCATCAACCAGGACGTATTTCTGATTCCTACCAAGTCTTCCATTCTTTTCAAAGCAAAGTGTAACCATAATTGTGTGTTCCAGATATTCTTCAAGCTCACAGCGCCCGGCCAAGGAAGATCGCCTCTCTCATCGGTATTGAAGGAGGGCACTCGATTGCCAACTCCCTGGGCGTCCTCCGCAGCTACTACCTCCTCGGGGTGCGCTACATGACCCTCACCCATACTTGCAACACACCTTGGTAAGTGGCGCCATTATTTGACAAAGCCGCGACGCTAAAAAATGATAATATAGTCTTGCGACTTGTATGGGTATAGATTTCTTTATATGAAGTATTATTGCCACTGCGAATGTCTGTAGCTTTTTGGGAATATATATATTATATATATTTTTTTTTATTTAAAACGTCCATACAACCACAAAAAAATAGCATTTGTGTATAGAGGAACTCGTGACGTCAGGATATATGCCACCACAGTAACACAGTTTCAACGTATACAGTGACGTCACACTATTTTTTGAAAGGTACAACATAATATGTATATTTGTAAAAATAACAGGACATTCTCAATCCATATTTTCTTATGATATCTCAACAAGAAAATGCCGTGTATTTTCAACCCGTTGGCTCGCAGAATTCCAGGAACTACGAGTCAAAGAATTGTTAAGATATATTAAATCCATGCTCTATTATATATCACTATACATATATCACCGGGAAAAGTTGAAAATTATTCCTTTTCTATTTTCTCTAGTAAAGACCCATGGTGGGGCGGCCACCGCGCACTTTGAGGCGCCTTTACGCGCTTTGTGCGGATCAGAGCAACAAATGCCTGTTGGCATCTCAAGCCAGTCTTAGTGATAGGCGGGGCGGGGAGCGAGTATAACTCGCGTGAATAGGCTATGTGTTTTTTATCGTTGACGTTACAAACATTCAAGAGCATTTTCGTGTATTTAATAGGCTACTTTCCTGAAAATACTAATTAGTCCGTCATTTACATTATCAAAAAATATTAGACACGTATTTTTTCTTTTGTCAATTAAACAAAAAAATACCAAGATATCGTGTGTTGAAGTTCCGCGTGACGTCACGGTGTGGTACACTTTTTAGGAACAAGTGACGTCACGAGTCCCCACTCCCGAACTTAGTCGCGCTTTATCTTAGTCAATTGATAATGATTTTTCGCATGGTTTCTAGGGAAACTTAAGGGTACCACCATTCCCTCCATTTTCTAGGCATTGTGTGTTTAAAAGCAAAAAATATGTGTCCAATATTTTTTGATAATCTAACTGACGGACTAATTAGAATTATTATATTTTTACCCAGGCAACATCCCTATTGTGCACAAACTTGGATTATCGCTCTTTTTTGCTGTAGAAATAAAATTAATAGAATCTGATAAAATTCCAATCACGATTTACTTTGTTACTAATATTGCTGCAGATATTTAATATCCTATGCAATTAATTTTTAAAGCTCACATTACTTGCTGAAAAATTTAGTTATTTTTTTCGGTCACTAGATGCAGCTCTAATTCACTACTTTGCCGACAAATACATTTTAGTGCTGACCACAAACTCTTTAATTTGCTGACCGTTTAAATGTTAACCAATTATAATTTGGAACCCCAGCTATTGACAATTACAATACAGTTCGACATAAAGTTTATGTAACTTATACATTTATTTTATATTTATACATTATACAATATGTATATTGTATAATGTATAAATTGTATATTTTCAACTAACTGAAATGAGCACCCTTTGAATCGTAATTGAGCTTTTAAACAAAAAAAAAAGTCATTTATTCAGTTAAGGCACTTATGAACGTTACATTGGTACATACAGTTGAATTTACCACCGGTTCGGGAGAAGACTCCGGCAAGAAACTCAAATCTTTTGAGATGGAAGTTAAGTTAGGCTTAGTGCGAACCGGACCTTCTCACGAAGTGTTCCATTTAATAAGAATACCTTTAATAACTTTTTTACCCTTGTAATTTTGCTATGAAATTATTTAAACATTTCCATTTTGTTACAAAAGTTATAACTTTTCATATTTTATACATAGAATAATAAACAACTCCTTACCTAAATGCTGTTCTAGAAGTATTAATGCCATACAGCCCTATGACAGACGGACGGACGGCTAAGCTCAATAGGTCCCCACAGTCTCTTATCCCTAAGCTCTATCCCCGAGTTATTCCATACATGTAAAATATCAAAGCTCACAGGGTTTGCACAAACGAGGACACATTTATTAGCGCCCCCTCGCGTCCCCTTGCGCCCCGCGCGCCCCATTCCGGCGCCTGTAAACAGCAAATTCCAACCATTTTCATGAGATAATTTTACTCTCTTGTTATTTTTCCCTTTAAAATATTTATCCAGACATGCGCCACAAATGTGTTATGACAGCAGACGTTATGTTATTAAAAAGTTTTTAAAATAAACTAAAAATAGGATATAATACATATCCACACTGTGGAATGCACAATTAGGTGCTTCGTGATAGAGGGTAGTAGCTAGCACGGTGGGTACTACAAAGTACCTTCCAATGATGCTATTATTGGCTACAGAAGTAACAAAGAAAAATCACATCACGTCAATATTCAAAATACAAAAATGAGTTTGCTTGTTAGCTCTTGACGCCTCGACAGAACAAAAAGAGATGCAATTTAGCACACAGGTAGCCTATGGCATGGAGAGAAACATTATGCTAATTAAATTGAACTGGCGTTACGCCATGAAGGTCAGTTTGACATAAGGTGTCTTAGGTGTCCCTTTACCATGCGTCTCTTTTTAGTAGACTACTTGTCCCCACGGTTTCACCTGTGTTCCCAAGGTGCCATATGTTTTTCCGGACTAAAAAGTATCCTATATGTTATTCCAGAGTATAATCTATCGATATGCCATATTTCATCCAAATCCGTTCAGTAGTTTTTGCATGAAAGAGTAACAAACATCACATTCTCACACCCTAACAAACTTTCACAAAGTAGTATAGGCTGTCGAAACAGTTTAGTTAAGTGCTATATAAGATCAATAATATATCATTAAGCTACATAACTGCTTAACACATGAACATGACAACCTTAATAGCACTAATCGCAGTAATCGCTATTGCGTCGTGATGCGACGTTAATTGTTAAAGCAATGTCAGTGAGCCGTGTCCTGAGATAGCAGGTAACAAGTATTGTCAGCCTAGTGGTTCGTAGAACAGGATTAATACACGCCCAGTATGTAGAGACCTGTGTCACAACTAATTAGGTAATGGTTGCTGGGAAGCAGACATAGACAGCCTTTTATTAATTTATTTATTCAATATACAGTAAAAAACACAACGTATAATTAAAAACCACACAACGCAAACCTCAAGGGGTTTATCTGTATGTGGCGAGGACGATCGTTCGCATAGTTATTATGAAATTATATATTATTAAGTTATTTATTAAATTTATTTAGATAAAAACATTTCAGTTTGCGCTTCACAACGTTATACTTAATATTATTATTATATATATCATCAACAATGTTATTAGGTAGTTCATTTAACAGCTTTGGTAGCAAGTAATCGGCGGTTCTTGTTCCTTAGAAGTTATTATATTTTGGTAATACATATTTACTCTTAATGTTTGCTCGTAAGGACTCACTCAAAATATGTAAACACATATTTTGAGTGATTCTGAGGCGGCGTTTTGGCTTAGAACATAAAATTTGGTTTTATCAAAAACGTTCATAACGTTACAATATTTCAACAAGCTATGTTCATAATCTTTATATTTATTAATGATGTATTTTGGCTCAATACTATTTAGCATTCTTGTTTGCAAGTTTAGAATATCATTTACATGTGTTTTATAGGATATCCACCGGTGAACTGGATGAACATAAGCCTCAGAACTGCCTGCGACTCTGCAGAATGAGAACATAGTAAAGTACTACTACGAAGTTCCTCAATTATTATGCAATGGTTTCCTTTTGATTTCCATGACCAACATCTCACTGTAGGATTTAAACTAGCTGTCCCCCGCGGTTTCACCCGCGTATAATACTCGGGGATAATGTAGCATATTATGAGTTAAAGAATATTTTGAATCCGACTGGTAGTTTTATAGAGACAAACAAAAAATCTTCCACTTTATTATATTAGTACTACCCTACCCTACCCCATCTAAACCATCCAGGGCGTCACCCAAACGCATACAAAAAAAACATTCAAATCGGTCCAGCCGTTTAGGAGGAGTTCAGTGACATACACACGTGCAGAAGAATTTTATATATAAAGATAGATAATGGGAAAATATCAGTACATTCCAGTTCCCTCAATGTTAAGGAATTGAATTGGACCTCATGAACTAACAACTTGAGGGTGGTAGCCAGTTGAGTAGAAAATAAACGCAACTCTCGCCATCGACGGGGAGTCCATCCTCACATATTGAAACCAGAATTGTTTCGAACTGTGCGGGCCCAAAGGAGCTTTCTTCCGCGGACGCTCAGATTGTGGAATGAGCTCCCCGCCGTGGTTTTCCCAATGGAGTAGAGCATGGGGTTCTTCAAAAAGGGCGTGAAGAGATTTCTTCAGGGTCGGCAACGCGCGAGTAATGCCCCTGGTGTTGCAAGCGTCCATAGGCTACGGTAACTGCTTACCATCAGGCAGGCCGTATGCTTGTTTGCCAACTTGGTGGTATAAAAAAAAAAAAAAAAATAGCATTGTAATCATTATAGAATATTTTGATCTATTTAAAAAAGACCTTCAACGAAAAGAAATAATGTCACCCAAAAGCCTAAATAACATCGTTAATGTACAAAATACAGCCATCCGGACAACGTACATTTTCCCCCATTATATTTTGCATTGTTGAGTTTGAGTGGTACTTTAAATAACGAAAATAATATTATTTCTCGTGAAAAAGGTCCGTTGTGAAAGAATTTAATTATAAATTGTGTTGAGCGTTTCATCTAAGTGCAAAACTCTTAATGGGAACTCTGGCAATACATCAAAAACGTTGCAGGTTGCCAAACGAGACAAAACTTGCCAAGCGACAGGAAATTGCCAGAAATCCAATTTAATTTTACAAAGGCTGTATAGGTACTGAGAATGAAAGTAATTTAAAAAGTATTGTTCTAAATACATTCCATTATTTTATACAATAAAGTGGATGATGGTGAGCGGTTACCGCAGCTTAGGTATAGACTATATAGAAGCACAGGAGTTCACGGACAACAATAGTACAACCCTTTGCTTCTGGAAAACAAGTAATGTTATTTGGCTGCGATCTTCCGTGAGGTGGAAGTACTTTCCCAATCGGGCTGCTCCTAAATTTGAGATATTAAAACAAATTAATCTTAAATTGACATAAAATAACAAACATGATTTATTAAAGTAGGTACAGGTACATACTTCATAAATCAAACATAAAATAAATAAATTATAAGTTAACTTAAAAACTTTTGTAAAATTCCAATATTTCTTATTCCTGTCAAAACTCACCGACCAAAACGAAGATAATAAAATAAATCTCAAAGATTTCCTCGGCAAATATGGTTGGATAAATCTGACCATGTTTAAATCAACATGCCGTATAATGTGGCGTGTATACAGGCTGTTCACGTTCTCAATCCAATGTGAGACGATGGAGTACGGGAATCCTGGCACGCTGTATAAATTGCAACGGTCGACTGCAACCTATGAAGCCATAGTGTTGTTACCAATCTATCGATATTTCATTATATTTTATAATATCGATATTTCTAATCAAAAGTAATGTATTAAATTAGCACTGAATAGTCTGGCTCTAATTCCGGTTCAGAAGGTTGCATTTGCTGAGATGAGTCGGCTATAAACTCAGCAATTAGGTTCTCTTTTGAAAACAAGCTTAGATTCATAATCTAGTCTCGAAAAATTATAAAGCAGACTGGTGCCGATTCTGTTGTAAATCGCACTAAACTAATTTCAGTCACATCACATCTCTTTCTTACAAACATTATTGAAAAAGGATAGAACATATTTATAGCTGTCAAATTAGTCTTTGTCGTCGTAATTTGTATTGTCGGGTATTTAGACGTAACCGCGATAGATGGCGACTAAATTTATAATAGAAACAAGCATTGGACTAATTAGATAGGACTAAATTTCTTACATCTTATTTCTTTTGTTGATTTTTGTTAGAAAGAGACATAGTGAGACTAAATTAGTTTAGTTGTAAACATGGAACAATTAACCTATAGAAGCGCAATGACGTTCATTTTGGTTGAAATAAATTCCGCCAATTTCCCACCGCCGACAATGCGCGCTGATTGGTTAAGACAAGGACGCATGCACTCTGATTGGCCAAGTCAAAAACAAACGACGCAGTGAGTGGTCCTTACTGTTCAAATTCAGTGACAAATCACTGACTAGTTGTGGAATTATATTGTTCAGTATTACTACTCTATAGGGATATTTCCTCGAGGGTTGTAAACAACAGAATCAGCAACTCTATCAATATTTAATGACGTTCGTAGGTGGCTCAAATCAAAACCAAGTTTTCAATAAGCGTACAGTTTTAATGTTACACTTATAAATTTTATAATCATTATAAAAATGTACATTCACATATTATAATATAATGCTTAGATACCTCGCTGGTTCTCATATGAGAAGAAAAGTCTTTATCATAAAAATTAGATTTTTATTTCAACAAGTTTAAAATAACTTTTTGCCATATAATAAAATATTTTATACATACATTATGTGCAATTTGTCATAACAAAATTGCGCAGATTTATCGATAGATATAAGTATCGTTATATTTAACATCGTGTACATTACCAATTTACCATCACTACAGGAATGCATCACATACAAGATCCTTGATTGGCACACTGTCCAGTGGTTTATATGATTAGATTGCCAATAAATATGTATAACAACTTTATTATTATTATTTTCTGTAGCAATGTTTAATTGATGCGACTGTCCAGTTGTGCGACACTGGAACACATTGCACATGGGGTCCAGGGTCGCACTTGTTAATCTTAGGTAATAATGTAAAGTATTTTTAGTTTATTCTCCCTACTAACATAGTTTTAAGCACGTACTAACAATATTATGGATGAATATTATCTGATTTAAATAAATAAATTAAAAATTAATTTCAGACACTTAATAATTAAAAAAAATGAAAATAGTTTCAGAATTGTATCTCCGTAGGTTTAAATGACTTCCCTTATTGACTCATCACAAACCGAATATAGTTGCAAGTCAAACTAATGGGCCCCAGAGAAAAAATATCTGAAACACTAAAGATAATTAACTCTTATTATTAGAAATAATAAAAATTTACAATGCCTCTTGTTCAACTCGATAATCAAGCTAAAAAAAGGCGATAAAACATCTACAGACCAAATCAATGCAGAGATTTATCATTACTATTTAATTAATCTAACAAAATATTTCTCAAGGCTGATATCAAGATTATGATTTAAATTATTATCTTCAATGCACTAAATAACCCATTCGTTATGACTACCATCCTTATTTTCTATTATTTTTAATACTGAGAAACAGCAAAAGTTTTCAACTACTGCCCGGCGAATTTGAAAAGCACTGGCGAACAAAGAAAATGTATCATATATGCTAGTATTTGTTTTTAGCATCTTTGCACCATTTATTTGTATTGTTGGTTTGTCCATAGGGCGGACTCATCCAACGAACAGCCGGCCACAAATGGGCTGACCGAATTCGGAGAGGTAAGCAAGTGATTTTCAACCCTATTCTACATCTGTATAAGCGCTAAATTTAAGAGCTCTGCGAATACAAAGCGTTGGCAATGTTTATTTTCATAGCGGTAAGGTTTGTTTTTGTTTGTTTATTTGGGCCATTCGGTTCGATGAGAAAATACGTCTCCATCATACAGTCGCGTTTGAAGTATCTATTGGAAACCGGTGGCAAGAAAATAGCGAAAAATAATATGTATACAATATGTACAGAAACATTAGGTAGGTGCTGTCAGTTTCAGCCTGTAAACATGATTATTTAATTTCATAATGGCCTTCATAATCAAAACGGGAAAGTAATCTAAAACTCATTTACAATCTAAGAATATCCATTGTTGAACTATACATTTAAGACGAGCACGAAGCTATATTTACTTCTCATTATTATAACTGAAAAAATAATTCTTCTATACGTAACCAAAAATGTATGACGTGGCTGTAGGCAGCGCAAATAGGACACGTTGTTACGAATTAGTACAATAGGGGCTAACGCGCTTGAATTTGCTGCGAGAGGCACTAGTGTCGAGTGAGGTCTCTGGAAACGTCAAATGTACTGAACGTTTACTGTTTGCGAGATTTTCACTAATTATTCATGATTGTTGTAGAGATTGTGATATTCCTGATTAATTTATGGCCTACGACATACCTGCTAATCGCTACCAACCCCTGTTTAAGGCGAGTTTTAACTGAGTGGCCACAGAAACGGCAGCCGTCATTGGTCGCGTTTGATGAGTTATAGAATTCAAAAAAAAATTCAAAATTCAAAATCATTTATTCAAATAGACCTTCGCAGGCACTTATGAAAAGTCTGACTCTAATACTCTAATACCGGTTCGGAAGGTTGCATTTGCTGAGATAGATGAAATAACTCCACGTAACATGTCTATTAGTAATTCATAATTTTTATATGAGTATTTTTTTATCTATTTATCTTACTTCACGAGTTTATTTTCCTTGTTTATTGTACTCTTCATCCGTGATCACTAGAGGAGTCAGCTGAAAATCAGCGCTGTTGATCTCAGCAGCATATGCTGAGCTGGCTCCTTTTTGACAGCACACCATCCGAATTGTAACCAACTAATTGCCGACAAATGTATTGTTTTTTATGTTTTTTTTTTGTTACTTAATTTTGATCTCCTTTCCATTTAAATTATGCTTTATTGTATATGTAAACTTACCTACTTTACATTTGTTGCTGTTTTGTGTTTATTTTTTGTTATTTTTCAAGTGCTCTCAAATAAATCAATTTTCTTTCTTTTTATTTTTTTCTAATTTGAACTTAGTTTTTCTAAACCTTTTTTACTAGACAGCTGCAATTATTAATTTAAATAAAATATATTTGAAAAGCGAAAACAACGTCCACTTAATTCAATCATAACGCCTCCCTGGCTATATTAAAGTGATTCCCCAGAGTCCCCTGGCGGCCTATTCTAAAATTGAAATAAAATCACCAACCTCCGCAGTAAGCATCCTCCCGTCACCTTCAAATCTTATTACCATGATATTAAATCCACTGTCACACATTCCGGCAAAGCTAAATGAATGGCCGACAATTTGAGCACGCCAGGGGACTGACTTACTGACGTTTTATTATAATAACGATATTTTAAATGTAATGCAGTTACCCTGGCGATATTTTTGGCACGTTCCTTGAAATTGAATGAGGTTGTTAGACAGTTTATATATAGGATTATTCAATGTGTACTATATTCCAGAAATTAGTTTGTTAAGTAATTGTATATTTTGTGAAGTAGTAGAATCGATGTCATGTTGTTTTATGACAAAACTAAAAGACGGTATTTAGTTTAAAACATGTAATTACCTATCAAACGTATATGAACGGAAATTAATTTAGTTACAATACATCTTATAATTACGAAAATGTATTTAATAATCAGCGTTTTCATCTAAAAAACTAGTTAGATTGGTTTATTAATTTAAAAATAAATTCAATCGCTTGCAAATGACCACAAGACAAATAAACAAACAAAAATGTCTACACAAATTATTGCGCACAGCGAAAATCCTTAAAAAAATAACCAGATGTCTTGTTAACAGAAAGTGGTGCGTGAGATGAACCGGCTTGGCATGGTGGTGGACCTGTCGCACGTGGGTGAGAACAGCACCCGGGCAGCCATCCGGATCTCCCGGGCCCCGGTTATCTTCAGCCACTCCTCGGTCTACAGCCTCTGTGCCCACAATAGGAATGTACCTGATGATATTATTCAGTCTCTGGTGAGTAATTTGATGATGGAGAATAAATAGCTTCACCTATTAATGAGGTGTGTATGTGGCGTGAGTAAGGTCGTAAGAGCTACATGACGATGCCCTGTACTGGCAGTCTGGGACCCGTGGTTTTTTTTTTTTTTTCACACTGTCATCTGGTCCCAATGTGTAGAATTCATGTAATATCATTATCACAGCGACGCCTTTTAACCCTCTACAAACCCCTCTGAACGATAAGAGATTTTTGTATAGTTAGCAACGTGCGATTGATACCCCCTAATTGGTGTTGCAAGCGCCTATAAGTCACGGTAACTGCACAGCTCCCCTAAACAAGATCTTTGTCGCAATCGTCATCGTTAGTAAACGATCAACCTTTGTATGGGATTAACATTTCAAATCGAAATATCACGTGATTTTTAACAATCTCTTATGTCAATTCCATACAAAGGTTGATCGTTAATAACGTTATGATTGTCGATAACCATGTTTCCCACTGGCCAAGATTCATTAAAAAAATAATTTGGTGGCCATCCCAAAAATATTAGTTACAGAATGGCGGCCATTTTCTCACAATACATGACTGATCGCTGAAGTAAATGTGACTTTTTGGTGGAGTAGCAACTTCTAAGGCGCCGATCCCAAAGAGAAGAGTTCTAGAGTTCTGCGTTCCGAGTTCTCCATTTCGCGTTCACTGTAAGGAATGTGGGGCCATTGAAAGTAAAAAAAGTGTATGATGTGCGATCAGTAGCGAATATTGCAGAACTCTAGAACTCCAGACTGCTTGCTGTGTGCACAATAGTCAACACGGAATGCAGAACTCGGAACTCTAAAACTCTCTCTGTGGGATCGGCGCCTAAATGCTAAACTTCATCCGAGTAACGAACGTCACTACCAACGGCTTAGCGTACATAGCGAACATAGATTAGATTTGATTTCCCTATTGTATTGTATTGTAATTGGATTAAATTAAGTGATAAGAACACAAAGCCTAAAGCCGGAACACGTCGATAGGTGCTATGGCGACACATTTTCAACTTCAAAAGGATAATGGTTCCTCATGATGATTTCCTTCATGGAAACTGGAGTATTATTTATAGGGTCATATAATTAACAAATAGTACTCATTTACCTTTTATCATCTATACTATACAGGTCGTTGTTTTGGTCAGCGACGAGCGACTCAGGGTCGATAATACAAATGATACTGGTGCTAAAAAAAATATAAAAAAATTACTTTATTTTTTAGGCTTGCGCCTAGCTCTAGCAGCTCTAGTCTGTGCACGTGCCGTGTAACCATACTTTGCGGTAATTTTAATTCAAATTGAATAAGGTATTTCTCAACATATTTACAGTATTTAATGGAATTAAGTTCATTTTTGGGGAATATATATTTTGTACTACCGCTCCTGGGTCGCTTGTCGCCGACCAAAACAACAACCTGTATAAATAATATTAAGAATAATTTATAAATATTTAATGTATTATAATATTGTGTATTTCACATCTTTAACATTTATTGGTAACTAATAATAAAATAAATCATATTGAGTACGATTAAATGGTAGGTTTTTATCGTGTTTCCGAACGAGAAAACCAACTCAATTGGGTGTATTCAATTTCACGATAATACAACTCAATATCAGCATAATGAGAGGTTTTCCTCGTAATTCAGGAGGCAGGGCTGTTCTGTGTAATGTACGGTTTGATATTACAATAAATATTTTTGATTTTTTATTAATTTCAGTTCATACACGAGCATTAAAGATTATTAAGTATATTAAAGTATGTAGATGCTTAGGTAGTTCCGATTTATCCATCGTGAGGAGGTTTCATCTTTCATGTTATTCCAGGTTTGCCTAAACTGGGTATGGACTAAGGTTTGCGGTTGAGAATTGAGGGTTGACCATCCTCTGTACTCGCCAGACCTAACTGCAACCGATTACCATTTTTTCCGCATAACGGACAATCTCCTGCAAGGTAGTAGGTAAATGATTGCAGAAAGTAAGTCTTCCCCTTCCCGTATATCCACTTCATTAATAACTCTTGTAGTCACGTGGTTTTCATTTGTCCTCAACGGTACGATTCACGTAACAAAACTTCAACGGTGTCGTAACGACATAAACTATTTAAATTGTGTAAACGACACGGTTCTCTCTCAACTATTTAGTAACTGACGCTAGATTAGGAATGTGTAGTGTTATATCGTAGTATTTATATACTCTGAGGTTATATGTATAAGTTCAAATAAAATTGTATTTCAAGTGGATGTGGCTTGTCATGGCCTAAATCTTGGGTCTGACCCGGTCGGGACCTACGCCACTCATCTATCGATGTCATCGATTGTTGGAAATGAAACGTGGAACGAGCTTGTATTACGTTTCTGTCTCACTGCTAGATTTATCTCGCTTGAGAAGTAATATGACTACTGTCAATCAAAACATCGCATTGAAAGCATTCGTTGCACGGTAGCCAGGATTCTTTATTATCAAGTTACCGCTTTGCTTCAGTGTACTCGGACTACTTTGTCTGAAATTCATTTTCATTACATAATACAAATAAAATCGCATTGCGATACAGCGAGGAAATGCTGCCAGCATCTTCGGAACAATGCCCAGGGGGCCTAATTTTATAAATTTATTTTAAATTCTTTGTTGTATATTTTTATTGAAAATCCGTAACTCATCTGATATCATAATTAAAGTTATTTAATATAAATAAAAATGTATCTAGTTCATTCTTTAAACATGATGAAATTGATTACCACCATTTTGTACCTATAATTTTGTATTGCAAATAATTATTTTGAATTTGAATTTGCGACCCGCTCTTCAGGCTCCCTGTCAAAACGTAAATATACGTTACAGTATTTTTTATCGTTTTAATACTCGTGAAGCTAAACATTCTACTGGGATCATGAACCAAATATCCAGACTGGGATACAAAGCGAGCGATGTGCACAATGGGATCGCTTTATTTACATCTTTAATGAAGCGATCCCTCTATGGCGGGCTAAAACACATGCCTCGCCACATTTCCCTTGTGGAAAGCCACCAAATTTATCACGCTGCTTGTAGCTTGTCGGTGGTAGGGCACATGCCTTATGCTTTCAAACAACTGTGTCAAATGATTATATCTATCTACCTACAAATAAGCACGTCAAATGCAAAACTTGTCTATTTTAGACCAAGGCCTGGGGGTATTGATTATACCGATTGATTTTGTATAGTGTGGCTAAACTTGGAAGACTGAAAACAATCTTTAAAACATAATCATCATCGTCGTTGATCTTTGGTTCAAAGCAACTAGAGTTTGCTTTGAACCAACAGCACAACTTTTTCTATTGCTCGCTGAGTGATTTTTTGGACCGGACCAGAAGATATTATGAAAATGGGCACATATTAAAAACACTTAACTTCTATAACAACAAATATGTAAAAAATACAATCTATATATAAAAAATTTCCTCAAGTCTGCCGCTGCTTCCGATTAACGGCAGGGTTCCCAGAAGGCTGGCAGCGTTTCCTCTTTGGATAGCCAAGCTGACGCCTATATTCTATAAACCTAATAATAGTAGTTAGGTATCGTGAGAAACATGATAAAAGCGAAGTCGTTTTGTTTTACCCTAGCTGAGTGTCTTACCGGTTCTCTTCACTTGAAGGCCGACTTACGAACCGGTGGTCATTTCAGTAGCTTTGACCTTTAATAAGTGCCCTACTAGGGACTAAATTCGCTTTATTATATTATAAAATATAAACATAACAACACATTTAAAAATATACAAATCTAATTGCAATGTAGGGTACTTTAAAATAAATTAAACTCTGTTTAAACTGCCACATTTATCAATCAGCTTACTTGCATTTTCAATCAATGTGACGATATTTATCAGTATATTAGTTACAGCGTTTTATGAGTAAGGATGTAAATGTCCAGAGCTTTAAAGGGGTATTTGAAGCTATAAAACTAATAGTTACCTTTTCAATAAGTCCGCATATTTCCGAAATATCAACGCTGAATCAACCCTGGATATGAATTGACAATTGGAGTAGCTTACAACAAAATCAATTCGGCTTAGCGCACGTTGGCCGCTGCCACGCTTTTTTAAGGCAATCCCTTAACCATTCCATTCTAAATGTACAATGCTTAACAAACCAAAATGTACTGCTGAAACTTTCAATAGGAAACATTTGTCAGAAAACCATAGCACAACATATTTTTAGGGCTACCTCCCCTTATACTGTTACTCGATGAAGTAACAGGAGTAGAAATAAACAAAATGTCTGACTTTAGCATAAGCCTGTATACCTACTCCTAAGGGGATAATATTCAATTCAAATTCAAAATCATTTATTCAAATGACGGGAAAGTTGGCGCAGTTGGTTAGGATTCCACCTACCGCGCCGGAGGTCGTGGGTCCGATTCCCACACAGGACATGCATTTGTGTGCATGAACATGTCTGTATGTCCTGACTCTGGGTGTAATTATGTATATTAAGTATGTATTTACAAACAAAAAGTAGTATATTAAGAAATATCAGTTATCTAGTTTCCATAGTACAAGCTCTGCTTAGTTTGGGATCAGATGACCGTGTGTGAGGAATATCCCAGGTTATTTATTTATTTATAAATAGACCTTCGCAGGCACTTGTGAAAAGTGTGATTTATTGTGGAAGATATTCTTAAAATATATTTTCTTGTTGCAGAAAGAAAACGGCGGTATAATCATGGTGAACTTCTTCCCTGATTTCGTGAAGTGTGCTCCAAATGCAACCCTGTCCGATGTCGCTGGTACGTACCACGTTGAGATGTTCTTCTTCCTCGTAGATCTCCTCAACGTCTTGAACTAGCAAAAGCATAGAGTTAGAATATCAAGCGTTAACAACGTAACCTAGTGCGAAGCGTGATCAGGCATCCCGCTGTACTTTTCATACAAAATCTCTTTACTTATTATGGCACATTTTTCGTCGAATGTTTTAAGCAAATATGTATCTTGTGCATTATATCTAGGTCTGTGTATAGGTAAAAATAACAAATTCAATAAAAGCCTCCGAAAAACAGCGGATTTTTGCCCAAATTTAACCTGAACTTTGGCCATATCTAATGTACCTATAAATTGTAAAAAGTAAATATAACATCTTGATCCGTTGCAAATGTATTGGAGATTCAAAATAACAAACTTTATCTTCACAAACTTGTAAGATTTTTTCACAAGAAGTATACTCCTGGAACAAGTTTTATGATATGCGAAATCATTAATGACGACCATTCATTTACCGACTGATAACCGAAAGCTCTGATGCTGTCTCTCTTTTTTCGCAGTCAAACATTACGTTGGATGAAAGTACAAGCTTTTAGGCTATGCTTGCGTTGAAGTTGCGTTGGTCATGAAGGGCCCCCTTAAGATGAAACGCTGGTGGCGTTTTTTCCATACAAACGTAATCCTCAGTTTCCTCTATGGATAGTGACATTAGAGCAATGATGCAATGCAATTACCATGCAATCCGTAGGTACCACTGTATGTCCCTCGGTTGTGTTTTTCTCCATAAATTAATTTTTATAAAAATAAGGAGCCTTCTAAAATCACAAAAACTTACCATTTTTAACACCCTTATCAGACGTCCAGCGAACAAATTTGACGAATATAATAAAAAAAAGGAAAACCGAAAAACGAAAAACGAAAACAGACATAGCTAAAGCCCTTCTTATTATGATTCTTGATTTTTTTTAAATCGGTCCAGTTTTGGAGGAGGAAACCGGGGATTACGATATAGCGATTTCTTCTAATTTAAATAGGTATAATCGGTCCAAACTGTAGTTGTCTCTATCGCTCTCGGGCGGGATAGCTAGGGCACAGCGCGACAGCAATAGTTATATTAAAAACCTATTTTTCAAATATCTTGCAGCCATCCTTTCCTCTTAAGATATAGCCATATGTCGATATGGATTCCTTATTCGATTTGGACTTGGATTCGCTCCTGGCCGGGTTCAAACCCAAATTAGCCTGTTATTCTAAACCCTTACTTATCTCTCCTGGGTACATGAGGATGGACTCCATATGTCACGGATGCTTCCTCTGGTGGGACATGAAGCTCCTTGTAGAAGGTGTGGTGCCAGAGCTTCTCGATCTCCTCCCAGTTCTTTATAAGTCCATCCTGGACCGGCCAGGTCAGGTTGCATAGTCCGTTTCTGGACAGCTTCTTTCCCACAGAATACCAGTGGGTAGCCATCGACCACACATCAACTAGCAACTGAAGAGTACATTAAGGTGGCCCTCTGTGGCCGGCGCAACTTCAACGCAAGCATAGTCTAAAAGCTTGTTGTTTCATCCAACGTAATGTTTGACTACGAAAAAAGAGAGACAGCATCAGGGCCGTCGGTTATCAGTCGGTAAATTCCGCTGATCACTCGCGGCCGCTTCGCTAGGTCGTCATTCATGATTTCGCATTCATAAAACTTGTTCCAGGAGTATACTTCTTGTGAAAAAATCTTACAAGTTTGTGAAAAAAAAAATAGTTATTTAGAATCTCCAATACATTTGCAAGCCTGGTATCTAAATGTTTTCTTTACTTTTACAATTTATAGGTACATTAGATATGGCCAAAGTTCAGGCAAAAACGCTGTTTTTCGGAGGCTTTGACTGAATTTGTTTCACACTTTTTTTAAATTACGCCTAGATACACGGCTAGATATAGCACACAAGATACTAATTTGTTCAAAACATCTAACGAAAAATGTTTAACAACGCCATAATAAGTACAGAGGTTTTGTATGAAAAGTATGACGAATTGAGTCCTCTTAAGGATCATAGTTTTTTTTGCAAGTAAAATGTGTGAGTGTTTCGAAACTATGTTCCGTAATGTTCTCTTCGGTTGCGATCACAAAGTAGATAGATGTCGACCTACAAATATGATATAAGCAATAATATGGACTACGCTAATTTTGCTAGAATTAGAATTCAGCAAAAAGTATTTTCTTAGGGTTCCGTAGATAAGTTCCGCCGCTAGCATAATGGGTATAATGGAAAATTTAGAAGATCGCTTATTTTAGATATGTTTTTAAGCATTATCTTTTTTCTTTTCCTTTTTTCGTATTATACATATAGTTTTTAACCTACTTACCTTGATAGGTTAGTTTTTTTTTTTTTCTGTTTTTAATTTTTACCTTTCATCGTTTTTAGTTTTAGTCATTAGTTTATTATAATTTTGATTGAGCTATTTAGTTATTATATAATGTTTTGAAGCACAAAATAAACCTCATTCATCTACTTACCTATAATTTATTCCAACATATACATATGTACTTATTATTTTTATTAATTTGCACATACCTTTTCACTACTGTCATCGTTCTTCACAAACGATCTAGCTAGGCGCTTATATAAACAGGCGGATTCAACTGCGACAAATAACGTAATTAAATAAAATTTTGTTGTCAACAGATATCAGGCATCAATTATAAAATATATTTTCCCCCAAATAACGGTCAATTAAGATTTAACGAGCTCACTCCATAGATTAACGTACGAACTACATTTTCAATAGACGCAAATTGAGGGCCCAAGTGTATATAATATCCCAACGATGTTTCAATCTCGCCAAGTTATACATTTAACTTGGTCGTGCCACTTGGCACTTGGCACTTGGCACTTGCCAGTCGACTTGGCACGCGACTGCGAATACTAAGCAGGGGGAAGATTATGGGGGCATGGAGCAAATGGCTCGGTATTAGGCGGCTGTTCTTAAAGGCATTAAGTTTAATAATAATAATAATAATAATAAAAATTTATTTTCTCACCACAATATTTGTTTAGAAGTACACATTTCATTCATACATATTTAGGCAAACTATATACTGTGGGAGACTGGTGCCTAAACTAGGCAAAGTACCTGTATTTCAGGTCACCAGGTCTCCACTTACTAGGATATTTACAATTCAGTAATATGTTGCTCATTTAAAAGAGTTGCAGTAGTTAAATTATGGAAATTAATAAATACATTACAGGCAGAAAAACAAGGGTTAATATTGTTAGTAAAGATAGGTATGGGTGTTTGAATAGAATGTTTGTGTGTGCGTGTGTGTGTGTGTGTGTGTGTGTGTGTGTGTGAGTGTTTGTGTATGAGATTCTGACTGCGAAAAAAGAGAGACAGCGTCATAGCCGTCGGTTATCAGTCGGTAAATTCCGCTGATCACTCGCGGCCGCTTCGCTAGGTCGTCATTCATGATTTCGCATTCATAAAACTTGTTCCAGGAGATACTTCTTGTGAAAAAATCTTACAAATTTGTGAAAAAAAAGTTAGTTATTTAGAATCTCCAATACATTTGCAAGCCTGGTATCTAAATGTTTTCTTTACTTTTACAATTTATAGGTACATTAGATATGGCCAAAGTTCAGGCAAAAATGCTGTTTTTCGGAGGCTTTGACTGAATTTGTTTCACACTTTTTTTAAATTACGCCTAGATACACGGCTAGATATAGTGCACAAGATACTAATTTGTTCAAAACATCTAACGAAAAATGTTTAACAACGCCATAATAAGTACAGAGGTTTTGTATGAAAAGTATGACGAAGTGAGTCCTCTTAAGGGTTAGTACACACCGAGCTCTCGGGTTTCTTCACGACACTTTTTTCTTCATCGAATCCTCAAGCTGTAGAGTTACAAGTTTCAACCTACGACTTTAGTCACAGCATAAATGATGCAATATCATCACTTGCGTACACACGGCAACACATGAAGCTATACATTTCCAGTATAAGCTGATCTCGCATTATATTGGATTTCAGTACAATGAGAGGTCAGCTTATATTGGAAATGTATAGCTTGATCTGTAGCCGTGTGTTCATGCTAGGGACAATACAAATGTATCTATACGTAAATTCAGAAGCACACGTCTGTGGACAGTAGGTCTAGACAAAATCCAAACAACATTTTCCGCATGCGGAATTAGGGATTTTGTGTACAGCAGTCACGTGGATTATCCTTAGCTTATGTGATTTTCCATACAAAATAACAGAAATTGGCTTTTGTCTAGACCTAAAGATGGTAATCCGATAGTAGTAGAAGGTAGAAAGATTTCTAAAAATACAATTTTTAGGGTTCCGAACCATAAAGCACGATAGGAACCCTTATGGTGCCACTACGTCTGTCAGTCCATCTGTCACAGCGGTATATCTCAACAGTCACTAATACAAACATTTTACAAGCTTTTATTTAGTTTCACCTGTCCCGTTGTCTGTAATGGAATTTTGCAAGTTAAATTTTCCACTTTCCGGTTTCCGATTGAGCTGAAATTTTGCACGAATATGCAAATCGTGTGGCAATGCAATATTATGATGACGTGGAGCTGATCTGATGATGGAGCTGGAAGGTGGCCATAGGAACTACGTAATAAAACCACATAACCCCATCGAGTTTGGGCTCGTTTGATTCGTCTTGATGAGTACTATAAAAATCTTGTTTTAAAAATGAAATTTTTGAAATAAAAACTTGTTTCAAATCGGTAGTTTGAACTTTTTGCTTATGGTAAATGTATTTTTTTTCTTATTCTTAAAGCCTGCTTCCGCACCTCGACATTACTCTAATAGGTGTACGCCTAGCCCAAAAATTTTAAGTCGTGTGCTAGGCTGTAAATCTAGCACTCTATTTAGGTATGGGCACATAATAGGGCGATGATAACTCAGTGGTAGTGACGTCGGATATCAAAACGAAGGTCCCGGGTTCGAATCCTACAATGAGCTTGAGCTTTCGGTGAAGGAAAACATCGTGAAGAAACCATAGCACGGTGGTAAGGTACTTTGTAGTACCCGCCTGGCTGGCTACCACCCTCAAGTTGAAAATCTGTCGCCAAGCACCTTTCGGTGTGTTCCGATAGCTGCACTTGAGAGCCAGTTCCTTCTAGGCTTTGTGTGCTTACCACCTTCGGCCGCATCATCACTTACCATGGTGAGATTGAGGTCAAACACAGGCCTATAAACAGTAAAAAAAATGAAGAAGAGATGGCTATCCGGAAGATAAGGAATAATTCAAACCACCTGTGCCAGAGTTGCACTGTTTTATTGTTCAGCAGTAATTAACAAAGTTAGACGCAAGTTGAATGTAAGCAAATGTGTTTCACAAAATTGTTATATACGGTGGCCCATATTAAATAAATATTGTACAGTCGGCTCCAAAAGTACTGTGTCTCATTACGAATAATTCTCAGTTTTCATACAAACTGTCAAAAGAATGCGAGATTAGATATTATGATCTAGACTGTATCAAGTTTTACGGCTTACCAATTGCCTGCGATTTTGGTAGTGAATAAATGAATATTATAATTTGGAACAAAAGCAGTAATTTTAAAAAATCTTTCACAAAAAGAAACGCCTTGCTGAGCTTTTTCTTGCCGGAGTCTTTTCAGTTTTTGAACCGGTGGTAAATTCAACTGTATGTACCAACTTAACGTTCATAAGTGCATTCATCATCATCATCATCATCAGCCTATAATGTCCCACTGCTGAGCACAGGCCTCCTTTCACAAATGAGGGTGAAAGGAATGGGCAATACTCCACCACGCGTGCCCACTCCGGATCGGTGGAGGTAGGCTAGTGGTCAACCTACTGTTGGAATTTTTCAAACCGCCTAGGAGGCATCCAACTAGCTTAACGACTATCACAATTAAGTGATAACCGGGACCAACGGCTTTACGTGCCTTCCGAAGCACGGAAACGCTCGATTTGAAATACCACTAGGCGGTCACCCATCCAGGTACCGACCACGACGGTGGTAGCTTAACTTTGCCGATCGATTAAGAACGGCTAATCATGCTACACCACGAGCGCTTCGTGCCTTCGCATAAGTGCCTTACCAGGGCCTAAACTGAATAAATTACTTTTTGATTTCATTTGAATAGCTTAGTATTTTATTTACCAAATAATATTTCCATAAATCGTATACACAATAGTTGAATGACAAAGCATCATTAATCATATGATCTCAGTGTAGCTGTCGCAGGCATATTATGAAATACGTTAGAATACAAATAAGGCTATATATGCAATAAGTAATAATACGCATTGTGGCGTCAGTCAACGAAAATCTTATCTTGATTGCTTCATAGAAAAAATGGCTGGTAAATGAGTTACGATAACTATTTTAAACGGAGAATTAAGTAAAATGCAGAATCAAATCTAATAAATCAGTTTGTAAAAAGAGGTTATTATAATTTCGGTAATCGATTTTAAACTGAGAAGAACGGACTGTTTTAAACAAGAAATTAAAATTATTTTTATAGTAATTTATCAGTTTTGTCACAATGGTACCTTTACATCAAATATAGAAAATAATAATCTATTTACAGAAAATTAATTCGAGGCCATTACTTGCCGCTGTTACCGATCATCGGTAAGGTGGCTAGCAGCAAATCCTCGTTGGATGGCCAAGCTCCTTTATATAAAAAACTTGTGTACAAATATCAAGTTTATAAATCCTTGATTTTAGCTCTAATTAATTGACGATAGTTAAAACTTTTATGTTACCTATAAGGTAGGATATTAACAAGCATATTGCAACCTTACGAATTGTACAAGATGCCTGCAACACAACACCTAGGTAATGTATACTCGTGGTGGGTCGCTCGTACGTTACAGAACTTTCCCAAGTTGGTGGGTGGCAGGAACCGTAACTTGAAGATTTGCTTTGTCACTAATATACTATCAACTCGCTTATGTATGACACATCGCAACCAAGTCAGCCTATTCACTGGAATATTTTAGCTGACTTTTGCTTTGAAACTTTTGTTTCTACTTGCCAGGGGTTTGGTAAAGCAATAATCCATATTAAACAGTTATAACTACCATCTATCAAGCTTTTAAATGAAACATAGAAATAAATTCCTGAAAACTATTGTCGTCACCGTCACACATATAGGCTCTATTCACCACAACCACACTACAACCACACTACAACCACACTACAACCACATCACAACAACACCACGTGGAGGGCGCTAATTTGTATGAAAACCCTGGCCATCGACGGGGAGTCCATCCTCACACATTGAAACCAGAATTGTTTCAAACTGTGCGGGCTGAATGGAATTTTCTTCCGCGGACGCTCTGACTGTGGAATGAGCTCCCTGCCGTGGTTTTCCCAATGGAGTACAGCATGGGGTTCTTCAAGAAGGGTGTGAAGAGGTTTCTTCAGGGTCGGCAACGCGCGAGTGATACTCCTGGTGCTGCAAGCGTCCATAGGCTACGGTAACCGCTTACCATCAGGCGGGCCGTATGCTTGTTTGACACCTTAGTGGTATAAAAAACACATATTGCCATCACTATCGAGCACGTGTGTAATACCGACCACACCGCAGCCACGTCGCTACCACAACGCAACCACCAGCGACACCGGGAACTAGCGGTACAAACATTGCTACCACAACGCAACCGCAAAAAGCCGCAGCGACACTATTACGCGTAACTAGTGTTGCCAGGTCCCGTGTGTCAAATTTCGGAACGTAAGGATAAAATAATCGGGATTTTGGGTTTCAAATCGGGACAGCTGCGTTTTTTTTTTTCATAATCGTTATTTTTATTTTTTTTCATGAAAGTCTGATTTTGGTGAGAAAATTTGAAAACAAAAATATTTTTATGAAGTAACAGCTTAGTTATTTTCGTTTTTCCTGTCAAAATATCGAATATACTAAAGCCTCTTGAGGTTGGTGAAAAATCGGGACATTTGGCGTCCCGATCAAAGGTTAATCGGGACGTGTCACCAGACCCATGAAAATCGGGACGTCCCGCGCAAATCGGGACACCTGGCAACACTACGCGTAACCATACCTTGACTACATTTTGTCGCGACGCTGTGGTGTGATTGCGGTACGTGTGACAAATTGAGGTAGCAACAATAAAATAATAAATACAGTATATAGAAAATAACTATCGGCGCTGAATAAAGCTGTGCACATATTATTAATAAGGCTGCGTGGAACTATGTTAGTTGTGTAAACGAACGGTTGAACTGGGCTATTTTAATGCTCTTGCGGGGAAGGTCGGCGCCACAGACATAAATCTAAATAGATACCGCAAGTCCCTCCATCCGTATGAAAACCATGCGTTTAACCTACCATAATGTCACAAGATTGATTTAGTTAGGCTGGCATTAGATTTTTAACGTGAAAATGAAGCTAGCTAAACACATCCCTCGCTACACATCTCTGGTGGACATGCAGCCTTATGCGAGTTCCCTGTCCGCGCGAAACAGTTTCAAAAGAAGAACATTCAGCCCCATTTTTGCACAATTTTGACACGCGAAGTACATACACTCGCAGCATCTATTTAAATGTATATCTGTGGTCGGCGCAATGCTAATATTTACGCGCGCCTGTTGGCTTCATGCGAGGACATGCCTCCTGCTTATGGAGGGTAGCTAGTCTCCTACATTATTCATTACTTTAGTTATTTTCTCTTGGCAAGTTAGGGTATACGGTTCCGGAGAAGTCTGAGCTGTTCTTTTCATATAACTTTGTCGATACATATAGAAGTTCTTTGTATTTATTAGTAAACTCGTATATTTACTTAGTCTTGCTAACACTTATGGCGATTTTTACTTTTAAGTATGTTAGTTGTGATTTCAGTCCACGTGGTATTTGTGGTATACTCTATACCATGTTCAAGAAGAATGAAGTGGTGCCGATTTCGTAATTTAAAAACTAAACTAATTCGGTCTCTTTTTATCTCTTTCTAACAAAAGTCGACCAAGTTAATCATCAGATCCTAGGACCAGAGTCCTTGTCAAGACGAATCAAACGATCCCAAACTGAGGCTGAGTCATTTTATTACAGAGTTCCCATGACCACCTTCCAGCTTCAACATCAGATTAGCTCCATATTGCATTGGTATTCGATTTACATAAGTATGCATGCAAAATTTCAGTTTAAGGCGGCCCTCTGTAGCCGGTGCAACTTCAACGCAAGCATAGTCTAAAAGCTTGTTGTTTCATCCAACGTAATGTTTGACTGCGAAAAAAGAGAGACAGCATCAGATCCTTCAGTTGTCAGTCAGTAAATTCCGCAGATCACTCGCGGCCGCTTCGCTAGGTCGTCATTCATGATTTCGCATATCATAAAACTTGTTCCAGGAGTATACTTCTTGTGAAAAAATCTTATAAGTTTGTGAAAAAAAAGATAGTTATTTAGAATCTCCAATAAATACATTTGCAAGCCTGTGGTATCTAAATGTTTTCTTAACTTTTACAATTTATAGGTACATTAGATATGGTCAAAGTTCAGGTAAAATTTGTGCAAAAACGCTGTTTTTCGGAGGCTTTGACTGAATTTGTTTCACACTTTTTTTTAATTTCGCCTAGATACACGGCTTGATATAGTGCACAAGATACTAATTCGTTCAAAACATCTAACGAAAAATGTTTAACAACGCCATAATAAGTACAGAGGTTTTGTATGAAAAGTATGACAAATTGAGTGCTCTTAATCGGAAACCGCGAAGTGGATCAAATTTAACTTGCAAGATTTGATGACATAGGTATACACCGAGACAAGTGAAACTAAAATAAAAGCTTGTAAACAGTAGAGGTGTGTAGTGCAATTTGCAACAGAATTAGCCTGAGTACGCATACATTTTTAAACAGGTAACAAAGTTTACTCTACATTTTATATTTTTGTTTTATTATGAGGATCTACGAAAACATCTCAAGTTCATCTCAGTTTCAGCTCAAAATAAATTAATTAAAAATTCATACCAAATAATTGCTTCCAACCAACGTGTCACCCACCACTCAATGAGGATCTTTTCGCGTCACTTGTTAATATTATCGTTTTCTCTTTCGCAATCTGTGCGCCAAGTACCAAAGAAGTAATATACTCTTTCCGTGACACATTGTATATTAATAATAATAATATCCTGGGACATTCCTCACACACGGTCATCTGATCCCAAACTAAGCAGAGCTTGTACTATGGAAACCAGATAACTGATATAATACATATACTACTTTTTGTTTGTAAATACATACTTAATATACATAATTACACCCAGACTCAGGACATACAGACATGTTCATGCACACAAATGCATGTCCTGTGTGGGAATCGAAACCACGACCTGCGGCGCGTAAGGTGAACCTTAACCAACTGCGCCAACTGGCCCGTCAAATTACAAAGAATTGATCCATATAATTGACTCTTTCGATCACTATCATAAAACACAATAGTTACCTATATTGTTATAAATTTCGCGGATTCAATTGCTGGCTTATAAATTGAAAAATCTTTTAATGCAATTATACTATTTAATTATTTTATTACTTTTGAAAATGAAATACAATAATTCAGTAAATGTTCCCATCTACAATATGTAAAATACTTAACCTCCATGTGGCATATTCAAATTCAAATTCAAAAAGTATTTATTTTGATAAGGCACTTATGAACGTTAACCAAATTACTCTACATCGGTTCCAAAAAAAACTTGAACTGAGAAGACTCCGGCAAGAAACTCAGCAAGTCTTTTTTTTTTTAAATGTGTTCTTAGTAGAATTACAATTTACAAAATATATATATCAACATAGCCGTGAGACGCACTGTAGGTATAGGCTGATATTAAAACTAATAATATTATACCGATGTCAGAAATGGTCAATATCAACCCGTATACATATAAATTCACCTACACTCACACACCCCACCCCTCACTACACACACTAACACAAACACTATACATACACTCACACCCACGTACACGTAATTACTACACCTTTATTTGTACCCCCCACGCATCACAACACTTTCCATATTATGTCATCACTCTTCTTCTCTTTTACTTACAGTATTGTTAACATAAAACTAATCACAACACTTAATAACTAATGTAATGTTTAAATACCTATACAGTATTAGTTCAAGGGGCGAGAGCCTGGTAATCTGTAACACAGGTCTTCCTAGTACAGACACCAGTCTCTCACAAAGGGATGCTAACAGGAAACTGTATTTCTTTTATTACCTACTAGTTATTAATCGCTTTACCTTTGTGAAAGAGAAATAAACTTATTAATATTATTATTATTATTATTGTATATCGGATCAGATCATAGGTTTTCAGTCGCTGCATATCAGCCTAAATTTTTATGAAATTAAACGTACTTTTGTCAGTGTCTATTAAAATCGAGATCTGTAACTACAACTGAACTGAAAGGAAATCTGCGTGAATAAGAGAGACAAAATAGTGTTAGTAAATATTATACAATTTAATGTTACATAAGATATAGCTTGAGGAAATAGACCTTGCCGTTAATCGGAACCAGCGGCAGGCTTGAGGAAATTTTCTATACATAGATTGTATTTTGTACATATTTGTTGTAAATAAAGTTATGTGCTTTCAGACATAGCTATATTAATATTATGAACATAAAATCATTTTTACAATGATATTTTACAGATCAATTTTATTTATCAAAATAAATAAAATAAATTATATATATTATTATTTTTAAAACTTTTTTTTATACCACTAATGTGGCAAAAAAGCATACGGCCCGCCTGATGGTAAGCAGTTACCGTAGCCTATGGACGCTTGCAATACCAGAGGTATCACTCGCGTCTTGCCGATCCTGAAGAAATCTTTTCACGCCCTTTTTGAAGAACCCTAAAACTAAATGTCAATATTCGAAATCTATCTATCTTCTATATATATATATAAAAATGAAACCCGTTTTCCGTTGTCACGACATAACATGAAAACGGCTTGACCAATTTGGCTTATTTTTTTTTTGTAGTTTTCTAATACTCTGTACAAGGTTCTTACGGAAACAAATATTAAGAAAATTGCGCAGAAACTTAGAAAATTTAAGAAAACTTAACGGTAGGGTGGCTTAGGGTAGGTTAGGTTATAGGGTAGGATATTACGCAAACGAAGTTGCGCCGTGCAGCTAGTTAATGAATAAAAATAAGTATAATAAGGCCCGGTTTCAATAAACAAAAACGAATCGCTTTGCTTACCAATGGTAAGTTTTTTTATTACCAAACTGGGCATATAGATCACTTCGTCAGCTAATTTTACCTGTGATAGCTACTTCCATATGGGAGGGTCTGCTATGCAAAGCTTTGAGGTCTTTGCTTCATTATAAGTAAAGATATAAGAGTCTTAATTTTAATAAATCTTAACCGATACCGGTCGGTAAATTATTGAAACCGGGCCTTAGTCGATAAGCACACAACTATGATGTATGGTGCCACATGGGTGCCACCCATTCCAATTGAAACGTTCACTTAAATAATCAATTACAAACTCTCCTAACTCCTCCGTCGCAAATTAATATCTCCCCATGAAAATTACCATCGATCGGTACCGGTATCACAATTTACATAAGATATAAGCCTGGTATCCCGGGATACCTCAACAAAGTTCCAGCTGCGGTCATTCCCGGGCTGCCCGCAATCCCGTTGTTCCCAACACAATTGAGTTATCAAAATAGTTCTGCAACAATAAACAAGTGTTTAGCCAGTTCGGGTTCAGGTCAATTGAATTGAGATAACCTACTTATAACCTTTCGAGTTTACTTAAGTCAGTTTCACTTACGACTAAGTAAGTATACATAAACTATAAGTATAGTTGCTGTCACTGCACTGCTCCTTTTACTCACAGGGACTAAAACCTTCCCTAAGGAAAAAAATAGGATTGTAAAAATCACATAAAAATCTGTGCAGTGGTTTTTTGAGCTGTAAGGGCGGTAACGAATAGATAGACTTTTTCAGACATTTTCAGACACAGACAAATGTTTACACTGGGTGGGAATCGAACTCACGTCGTGTGGCAATCAGAGGTACATAATGGTGCGTCCATGCTACGCGAAGCGAGCACGAGCGAGCCTCGAACGAACAGGATTCGTTCGTTGTTCGCGTAGCGTGGACGGACTTGCGAGCCTCGAACGAGCATTCGTCTCGCGCTCGACTGCGCTCCGCCCGATTGTCAGTTTTTTCACGAATACAGGGATTTGCATCGCGCTCGTTATAGGCTCGTTTTGTTACGTCCACACTTGACATCGCGAGCAATTGACGAATTTGTTCGTTCGTAGCTCGACTCGTGCTCGGTTCGCATAGCATGGACGCACCATAACATGAAACCCGGTGTACAGCTTTCCAAGAAGTTAATAATTTGTCTGCTTGATTGTTTGTGTTGTTTGTCCGCAGAACATTTCCATTATATCAAGCGTATGATTGGTGCTGATTACGTCGGAATCGGTGGTGACTTTGATGGTGTTAACAGGTAAAATCTCTCAGCAACTTTAATTTTATAATAAATATATTTACATTCAAAATTCAAAATCATTTATTCAAATAGACCTTCGCAGGCACTTATGAAAAGTCTGACTTACTCTTATACCGGTTCGGAAGGTTGCATTTGCTGAGAACATAATAATGCAAAGTATATATAAGATATGCAATATGAAAGGTTTTTTCAATTTTCAATCCCTAAGCGGGTGAAGCTGCGGATCGGAAAGCTAGTCAAAAAATAAACCTCCACCTTCATTGAAAAGATTTTTACTTAGCATTTACTCACTTATCTACTTGTAAACTATTGTACAGTAGTACCCAACTGATATGGCGCGTCGTGAATCTTCGTTCTCACAGAAAATAAAGTATGGCCCCGAAGATTAACGAAAGAATGCTTAAAACTTACAATCAACCTTAGATCACTACTAGGAAGGTTCATAATACAGTGCAGTTGTTAGTTCCGTCTCACTCGCAAGTCACGCCCCTCCGCACGGCGCGCGCTAATATGGCGGCAGCTGCCGACCAATAGCGCTTCCCGCGCTTTGAAAATGTATCTTCTGCGCAGGTACATCGGTAAGCCATATTAGTTGGGTACTACTGTATCGTTCTGAAACATGGCTTAACCCCGGGGAGACAATTAGATTATATACACTTGAATATAACGTGCAAAGAGATGTGGAGGTGCATCTAATGTTACGCTTCACTCACAAGGGTGCCGCGAGGATTGGAGGACGTGTCCAAATACCCGGAACTGTTTGCTGAGCTGCTGCGGAGTGGACAATGGACCGTTCAGGAGTTGAAGAACCTCGCTGGATTGAACATGCTTCGCGTCATGAGGCAGGTCGAGAAGGTAGGTTGTTGTTCAAATATTATCACTAGATGTCGTTGTTTAGTTTTGTGAATCGCGCTATGGTTGCGTTCTCAACTATTAATTTTTAGGATTCTAGAAATCCTTACAAATATGTTTTTTATCTAAAAGTTACGTTAAGCCTACAAAGAAACTGACGCTCTCAGTGCAACTACCGTAGTTTGTGCTTGACAAAAGATTTTCAACTTGATAGATAGTCAGCCAAGTGGGGTGCTATAAAATAACCGTAATGTAGCTAGCTAATTCCAAGCTCATTGTAAAATTCAAACTCACGACCTTCCCTACGCATTTGTCGTCGTACCACTGAGCTGTGATCGCCCTAAATAACGTTAATATTAAATCTACAAACACAGACTACGGAGGACATATTCTCGCTAGCAAAAAACTGTGTCTATGGAGTCGGCCACCTCTCACGCACACCTTAGTTGGTTATTCCGCGGGAAATTAGACTCTGTCGCCGTTTACAGAGTCGATTACTCGCGCTCAACTAATGTGTGAATGTGTGCGTGCCGGCTTGTACGTACAGCGTGGTGGCCGACTCGAGTGACACAGTTTTTTGTTAGCGAGAATATATCCGACTTTTTTAATATAACTCTACAAAGTCTACTAAGTCTACAAAGTACTGTTTCACTATAACACAACTAGCATTTTATTATATATAGCTCATAAGATTAGTATTTAAACTACAAAATGCTTTTACCTCTTAACGCTACATAATAGCTGTATATCAGAAGAAAATAATGTTGCCTAATCCGATAGTAGTCACATAGGTATACCTACATCGTCGAAATGGTACTGATGTCCGTGCCTGCTTCCTATAGATATGTGTTGACTGACAAGGCTCTGACAATTGACTCGTGCCTGTGTTCTGACTTGCGGCCGTATTTCCGGAGTCTGGACTTATCTCCAAGGTTACAGACAGGCATTGGTAATCTATTTGCAGGCTGTGAAAGCAATTTTCAGCGTCTTTGTCGTTTCAAATGCATAAATGAAGATTTCATGTGGGTATTATATTTGATGGGATCGTGTGGTTTAGGATACGGAATCATAGTTACACAGATTACAGAATAAAAGGCAGATAGAACGCGAAAATGAAGTCAAAAAAGCAAATACAAATTCAAAATCAGATGCCTGGTATTCGTTTTCTAATTTGTATTTGCTTTGTTTAACAAACTTTATTTAACAAAAAACACTTCTTTATTAATAAACTGTGGTTAAACAAAGCAAATACAAACTGGAATCGAATACCAGGCATCTGATTTTGAATTTGTATTTGCTTTTTTGGCTTCACTTTCGTGTTCCGTGCGCTATAGTTATTACAATCTCTCCAAATGGAAGTATGTAAGTGACTTTAGTAAGAAATATGAAATCCAATTAAAAAGACCCACTAGACAAAAACAGAACAGAACATATATTCAAATGAATGAACACTTCTACTAAACGGTTGAACTCGATGTTTGATTCCATTCACTTATCTTCAAAACTATATTTTAACAGGTCCGTGATGAGATGCGCACCAACGGTGTGGAGCCCGAGGAGCACCCCGACTCGCCAAATGATAACGGCAACTGCACTAGCAACGCATTCTACACTGAATACGTCTAGATATAAACGCAGACAGCTCTCCATTTATCTGCCTAATGACCGAATCTTCTTACAATAAATAAATACACACAAGAGTTCTTGCTATTCTTGCGGTGCACGCACACAGCGACGCTTTTTACGCGTGATTATATCGTCCAGACAAAATAGTCCATAATCGTCGTTGGTAACAGAAATATCCATTAATGAACGGATAAGACATATAAGAATAAACAGGTTTTACTGTCAACAACCAGAAGTACTTTCAAAAAACACGACCCAAACAAATTGTAAAACCTCAATTAAATCTTGTCTGAATAACCACGTCCTCTCAGGTATACAACAGCTGTGCATGTTTGTGTGAGTGCACTATACTTTGCATTATTATAGAACAGTCTTTCTGTACGTATATATTTTGGACCAGACTCCGGCACAGATAGCCCGGTATAAATGACATCATCCCAAAACTTTCCCATTAAGATTTAAATCGATTTGACTTTCGCAAAAGTTTCTCGATTGTTTTTCGATGTAAAAGTTGAAGTGTCTTCGAGTTGTAAGCTAAGAATCATCGGTTTTTGTAATGAGTTTAGTTTTTCGTATTTTTTTCCCAAATCTTTTAACTTGAAAATTCGATCAAGGCAGATATACGAAAGCAGTTGACATTTAGAGCGAGGGCGGACGCGTTATTTCCGACAGTTTGATTCCAATTGATGTATGTATATTTTAAAACATGATAAATATATCACTCGATGTTACTCCGTAAAATTTATGACAGTATCTCACCGGGAATATTTAACCGCGCAGGGGTGCCGAGCCTTGGGCACGTCACAACAATGATGACGAATTTATGTAGACAAATCTGTGGAACTCACGTACTACGGCCGTTAATATTAATGGGCAATTTAATTTATGGCAGGCAGGTATACTGTTTACAAAAAATACACTTCTGATTTTTTTAATCCATATAATTTTCATAAAATCACTTATGTGTAGTATTTTAAAAACTACCAAAAAGTATTTGGAGTTTTTATTTAAACTTACATCGTTTTAAGAGTAACAAAGGTTTGCCACCCCTGCTGTAGATGTATTCATATATGTGTCTGAATATGAGCAGCGAGAAAAGCAGGAATCTATTGTCATATTTCAAATCTTTTGTCGAACCAATATGATGCGACACGTTTTTCAAATTGAATACAATTTCCCTTGATATCGAACCGTATTCCCAGATTCTAATCGACGTGCTTTGTTATAGAAAAAATAAGGTTGCAAACGGCGTAGGTATAGATAAGATTGTTTTTTTAAGGATTTGAAATATGACATTTTTGAAATAATTAAAGTAGTAATTGGAACTATGTGTAATCAGTGTTGTAGATGCATGATAGATGTTCACTGTGGACTTCACTTCTTTCTTCACTCGTTTAGTGACCTGTCACTGGTAGCACCTCTGGGTCATAAAATATCACTCTTTATCTACTTCGTATCCTGCTGGAATGGCTATTTTAAAAAACGAATGCAACTTGACTTTTGTTTTAAACTATAAACTGTTTTTACTTATTTTCATTTCAGTTTTTTTTTTTAGTTGTAATCGTAACGATTCAATAAGGAGGCTTCTTTTAAAATTGGAATTAAATGGGAGGTAAAACGTTGAGAGAGAAAAAACTTAATAAAATTAATTAGAGAAAATGTAACTCGGTAAAAAAGTGATGAAAAATATTTTTATTTTACTATTGTAATGTAAATGAATATAAAAAAATGAAATAGTGTAGGTAGCGAATAAATTTTAACTATAAAAAAAAATTGGTTGTTGACAATTGAGGGTGAAAAAAATCGAAAAATAAATTAAAGTCTCTATTCAAAAGAATTGAAAGCCATTTCGGATATTATGTTATTGTTTCCCTTCTTTCTTCACAGCTTTATGATATTTAGGTATAATAATAATTATAATTATATTATATTACTCTTTTATATAATATAAATTAACAATATTTTTTTTCTGTTCAGTATGTAAACGTTGTATTTTATACTAATTATCTTATATTACAGATATAATACTAAACAGAGACTGCCAACTAATTACTGACAGTTGTTGACAAAGAAAATTAGTATAAATAACCAAATTGATTTGATTGGAATTGGAAGTATTGTTTATATAATCGATTGTTTGGTAATATTAAGTTAATTATTATATAAGTTAGGTATACATGCATATTTTACTTATTGATAATTATTTTAATATCGTTAGGTACCTTTGGTTTAATATTATTTCTCTTTATTATTATCTATAGTTTTCACGAATGGCATGAGCGTTAAGGAAGTGTCCGATTATTTCATTTTTTTTTAATTCTTATATTTTAAATTATTTCAATCTGTTATTTTTGTCTATGTGACAATAACCATCCACGATGTACGGGAGCCAATCGTTCTCGTTAAGCTGTGAATTTCTTATTATATATTAAATATATGATATTGTGGAAAAAAAACTATTTCTTATAAATTACGACTGATCAATTTTTGAACTTTTATTATCTAGCATAAAACTAAGCGTTTTGTCTGAAATCTGGCTGTTATTTTGTGATTCTTTTGAACAATATTTATAAAAGAAGTATTTACAAAATTTTCATACCTGAGCGCACAGTCCAAATAAACGAATATTTTTCCTCTTACGTCCTTTTTACAAAAGTTTCAAGCCTAAAAATAATCAGAATAATAATTATATAAAAGTTAGATGTTCAATAATTTTTAAACATAAAATAATAACGTAGTGTGCACTCTTAAAAACAGTGTCAGTTTATTATCTGATAAAAATTGTGAATCAAAATTTTTAAACATCGAATAATATAAACTGTGCGCTTCGGTTCAAAGTGTTCGACGCATTGCAATTAACCTAAACTTTGGGCAAAAATCATCCAAAGCTCTTAACATTCTTCACGAACTTGTAAAGTAATGCGTTGGAAAAATAAACTGTACTTATTTATAGAATACATGACTAGATATGAAATAAACACATTTGCTGTATACTGTACTGTTTGTTTAATTTGTATAGATATATTTACCTAATGTCAAGCCTACAAATAATTGTTAATTGCCATTATTAGATGAAAAGAAAATTGTCAATTTCGAAGATCTAAATATTGGAGAGGGACATAGAGTTACAAAGCCAAAATACTGTTTGATAATGTATCACACGTGAAGTAGGTTAGAGAATTGAGCATCTCCTTTCAAATTACCTAAAGAATTCAAAAAAGCTCTCGTTAAATATTAATCATGGTCAAACTAGAACAATAATAATAATTAATACGACTCTAAACAATGCTATATTATAAATAAACTATACTATATTTACACATAAATATTAAAAATAAATAGGTCTCGTTTGAGTTTAAATCAAACATATTGGTGCCGATTCTGTTCTAAATCGCACTAAACTAATTTTAGTCACATCTCTCTTTCTCACGAACATGATTGAAAAAGGATAGATCATATTGTAAGTTATCAAATTAATCTTTGCCGTCTTATTTGCGTGTATTTAGGCATAACCGCGATAGATGGCGACTAATTTTATATTGAAAACAAGCATTGGACTAATTTGACAGGACTAAATTTCTTACATCCTTTTCTTATGTTCTTTGTTTGAAAGAGACATAGTGACCTTCAACAGAATCAGGGCCAAATATATCTTTTTAAACTAATACTACAGTACGGGCCGACGAGTATTGGCCAAATCAAAACTTGCGTCAGAAATATGGAAGGACTTACTAATGCCTACAAACGACAAATAAATTATTATAAAAAAATGATATATGTGGTTTGAAGCAAACTTGGGTTTTAAAAGAGCCTCGTCTGTATTTTTTTATATTACGTTAGAAAGTGACCGAGCGACTGGTTGTAATGAGGGGCAAAGGGTTTTATAATCACTCTAAATATACTTTACGAGTTATTTAGATAAAAAGCGCTAAGTTAATTTTTGTTCCGCGAAACACGCTATCTCCATCTCATCTCCACGCGAAGATTAGACATAAGTTTGTTTCATCTGACATTGCCATATTTTTCTGGCTTGGTACGCACTCTTAATACATTTTTAAATCCAATTACTGTACCAACATGCCGGAACTATCGCGAGCGTAAAATTCTTCGGCATGGTTGGAGTTACGGGGTAATGCATGACGTGCAGGGTATAACTATATAGTTTTTACCTAGATATAATACAGGGCCTCCATAATCATTTTTCATAAGATAAATAGAGATTTTTTCGAATATTATTTCTTATATCTCGAGAGTGGATTCAAAGTCAAAGCCATTTATTCAATTTAGGCCCCAGAAGGGCACTTATGAAGGTCACATTTACTGAAGTTACCACCGGTTCGGAACTCGACCTTCAACTGAGAAGAATCCGGCAAGAAACACAACAAGGTTACATTTTTTAAATATTTTTTGGACAATCTGACTATTTTTGGCTTTTTTTCCAAATTATTAATAATTAAAAAGATATACCTAAGCATATTACTATTAATTATTATTATTACTGATTATTATTACTATTACAAAAAAATACGTATCTGAGACGCCGCTCAAGAGTTCCTACATTAGTTACAAAGCCGGAATGACATCGGCACTTTCTCACATACAGGGTGATTTCAATATCGACGAGAGAATTATTAATCGATGACGGGGCGAATTGTAGACGCGTCACGTGACGTCATTAACGCCTACGCTTATTGCTTTTCTGATATTCTGGTAATTTCTTTCCGAGGAAAATTTCAAATTAGATATCAATCGGTGTGAAAAAATGGGTTTTTGATGGCCTAATGGTAACTTCAGTTTGGCCTTCATAAGTGCCTTTTTATACTGATAGGCTTGTGTTTGACCACAATCTCATCGTAGACGTGGGCGAAGCTGGTAAGCACACAAAGCCTAAAGTAATCCATCTAGCTAGAACAGCTACATGTCCCCACAATGATAATTACCTGCGTGCATAGACTAAGCTCTATTATAGTAGATATAAAGTTACGTAGAAAAAATTACGCAGTAGGTATCTAACCCTTCGTATCGTCAAATCAAAAAGTAACTTTTTTAGTTTGGGCCTTGGTAAGGTACTTATGAATGCTACAGTTGAATCTTTCACGGGTTTGGAATAGACTGAAACCGAGAAGGCTCCGGTAAGAAAATCATGATTTTTCCATAAGGCGGCCCTCTGTGGCCGGCGCAACTTCAACGCAAGCATAGGCTAAAAGCTTGTTGCTTCATCCAACGTAATGTTTGACTGCGAAAAAAGAGAGACAGCATCAGAGCCGTCGGTTATCAGTCGGTAAATTCCGCTGATCACTTGCGGCCGCTTCGTTAGGTCATCATTCGTGATTTCGCATATCATAAAACTTGTTCTTGTGAAAAAATCTTACAATTTTGTGAAAAAAAAGTCAGTTATTTTGAATCTCCAATACATTAGCAAGCCTGGTATCTAAATGTTTTCTTTACTTTTAAAATTTATAGGTACATTAGATATGGCCAAAGTTCAGGTAAAATTTGAGCAAAAACGCTGTTTTTCGGAGGCTTTTACTGAATTTGTTTAACACTTTTTTTTTAATTTCGCCTAGATACACGGTTAGATATAGTGCACCAGATACTAATTTGTTCAAAACATCTAACGAAAAATGTTTAGATTTGTAACAACGCCATAATAAGTACAGAGGTTTTGTATAAAAAGTATGGCGAATTGAGTGCTCTTAAAACCCAAATCCCTTAGGTCCGAGGTGAAATGAAGATAGCTTCCTTCTTTAGAAGACGTAATTTAGACTTCAATCTGATAACGAAGTTGGTATACAGCTTACAGATAAACAATTCCCTTAATAGAGGCATTTCTTAAAAAAAGTCTTTAAAAGAAGTTCAAGGCAAACCTTCTCTTCAAAAATGAGAGCTAACACTTTCCTTAATTAAAAATCTCATCAAAGTAGGGTAAGATAAGACTCGCAAACACCCGGGAACAATGTCCAGGGACGTTATGTAAATGATAATAGTTTTCTGATACCCTGAAATCATTTTGATAGTCAACATTCCGGAAAAAATTATCATAATTACCTGGTGGGGAAAATGTACTCGGAATTGTTGGTTCAAAATTGGTTTGTACTATGCTAATAAGCTAGTAGATTAGTGAAGCAAAGGATTTCAAGATATTTTAAATACCCTTGCGTGAAATGCGGGCAATGCCCATTTGAATAACTAGATCTTGAAAAAGCACTGACCAAAAAATAAGAGTAGCCTATATTATCTGTCTGTCATCTACTTGGTGGAAAGAGATGGGTAGTTATCTAAAATAATCACAATAATTTGAATCACATGCATAATTGTCTATGTTACTACTTATATCTACAAAACCACATTGTATGAAACCTGGCTACTACGAAGTGAAAGCTAAACCCGGTAAAGAATACGATGAGGATAACTTCACTTAAAGCTAAGCTATGCATAGTCCGACAGTTAAAACTTAAGCTATACATAGTCCAGCGGTTATAGCTTAAGCTAAGCGAGGTTTATGGAAGCGCTTCAGAGTGTGTGTTAACGGATTACTTTCTACCGTTCGACGGGAAATTCTAGATTTTTATGCACGCACCCATTGTGTTCGGTAAGCTTTCTGTGCGAACAATTGTTGTACTGCGATTTAGATATATTTTAATAATAAGTATTTATACTTCTCTAATGATAATGATTTGTTGCAGCAATAATTAATTAAAATATAGTTCATTAGAATATTTAGGGCCTAGCAAAGAATTGGAAATTGAATTAATTCTACCTAATAAAACATAAAATCTATAGTAAATATTTGCCATATTTATTGTTTTTAATTGTTATCCAAACCTGCGGGGTTATTTTAAAACGGTCGGATTCGGAATCGGGAGCGGAATCGGAAACCTTCATCGAAAAGATCCGATAGCGGAAAGTTGGAGTGCGTTTACTAAGTTTGTTTTTAATAATGGTAGGAAATGGTATACCTAAACTAAAATAAAAGTAAAATCGAAATGATTACGGATTTTCATTGTTGAAAGGCCTCATTTAAATACTCATATCAAATGCATAAAGACAGATACTTGTTATTTTTTATATTTTAGATTTATGGTCTACATTGTTTTTAAACATAAAAAAATGGTTTTCTAGTTTTATCGAACTTTGGAAACTGACTAATAGGTCAAAGTAAAAGTTCTAGTCACAAAATAAATCACTTTCATTTAGTACGCACTGTCCGTCACAGTCCATAAACGTCAATGTAACCTGTTACATGTGTTAGTAAAATAGTGGTCAAAAAACTAAAACTTCTCACGGACTTTTTGAGACAACTTGAAGTCATGATACACATAATTCATTTAATTTTCCTTCATTGGTGCGCGAGGATTGATCTTTATAGGATAAAACACCACGGATAATATGCAATAAAACTCAAAATACACGAATTTTTGAAAATAAAACGAAAACGCAACGTCACTTTGCAAGTTCCCGCCAAAAAGCCCTCGATGTCAATGTAATTATTTTTTCAGTACATTCATGAAGAGTATAATAAAACAAATATTTTATACGTAGATCTTTTAGTGGTAGTGAATCTAGCATCCAACTTGAGTAACGGTATTGAGTGATCAATATGTTTTAGTTCCTACGAAGTTTGAGTATGTAGCTATTATTACTTTTACTGCAGACCTTTCTCATTCATTATTTACTTAAAATAGGGGCAAATACACTCCGTTTAGTACCAACGAACCTTTATATAAGTTTAAATAATGCATTTATATTAAATAATGGTCAAAAACGAACATTAAATTCGGAAAGAATTCCGCCAGCTAAAGCTATCGGAAACTTTTCGATGAATCGGATTGATATTTCCGTCGCGAAACGTCAAACTATTCGATTCGGAAATTAAAATTGCAATGGGCGCTTTAACCTATCATGCAGAATATATTTATTTTAGTTTAGGTATTATTTGTAACACTTAAATTGTACTATTATCATACTATGTTACATAAATTTTGATGTTCTTATAGTTTTGATTGTCTTTTAATGTGCAAATACAAATTTTTATTATTATTTTATTATGTCGGAAACTCGCCTCGGAAGTTTCCGAATCCGCTCCCGATTCCGTATCCGACCGTTTTAAAATAACCCCGCTGATCGGGTCGTATGATGGCAGAGCGACAGATTTATACATTTATGGCCATGTACAAATTGTACAAGGTATTATTATTTATTTATACGCGCACGCCAATCGCTATAGCCACTAACTACGAGTAAACGCCGCTGTCAGAATACCTAAGAAACTTTTGCTTATTTCGTTTTAACCGATTCCCGCGTCTCTGAACTAAAGCTTTAGGTGATTGATCGTTTCCTGTACAATCTTCAACCTTAGGTGAGTCCCAAATAAAAGCTCGAGCCTGTACCTGAAGTAGGTAACATAAAAAAGTGTGAAACATTGTTATTGGTGCCGATTCTGTTGTAAATCGTACTAAACTAATTTTAGTCACATCTCATCTCTTTCTTACGAACATGATTGAAAAAGGATAGAACATAATTTTTAAGTTATCAAATTAATCTTTGCCGTCTTATTTTGCGTGTATTTAGGCGTAACCGCGATAGATGGCGACTAAAATTATATAGAAAACAAGAATTGGACTAATTTGACAGGACTAAATTTCTTACATCTTCTTCTTATGTTCTTTGTTAGAAAGAGACACAGTGACATTAAAATTAGTTTAGTTGTGAACAACAGAATCAGGGTTATTATGCCTCCGTAAGAAACCTGATAGTAAATTTTGTTCACACATGTGTTCTAGAAATGGTATGTCAAGTCAGCAACGCCCTCGCAGTACCAGCAGTCTAGTATAGCAGGCGTTTGTAAGTCTTAATGACCATATAATAACTGATAGCCAACCATGGCATAAATACTTAAGGCCATGCGAGCCCAGTGCCAGTGATTTCAAATGCCGTGGCAATGTTTTTTTTTATACCGCTAAGCGGTTACTGTAGCCTATGGACGCTTGCAACACCAGGGCCAGCCCCCCTAGACAAGATGGTTGTCGACAATCATCATCGTTAGTAAACGATCAACCTTTGTATGGGATTGACATAAAAGATTGTTAAAAATCACGTGAGATTTCGATTTGAAATGTCAATCCCATACAAAGGTTGATCGTTTACTAACGATGACGATTGTCGACATTAGAAGACAACCATCTTGTCTAGGAGGGTATCACTCGCGCGTTTTATCTTAAGGCCTTATTACACTATTCGATATCAAGCCAGTCTTAGTAAGACTGTCTTAAAGTCTAATTAGACAAGCTCGCTATTACACCTTGCTGAATATCGCATGCTAACTCATTTGCAAGGCGTACGCAGCCGGTGACGGTTGTCGCGGTGTTATGGGATGACTTTCGAAGCACCAGAAAATCGCCATAGCTCTTGCCGCGACTATTTATTTGAATACAAAAGAAAAAAGTAAAATATGGGTGAAGAAGGTTAAGAAGTATTTTTGTGACTTTTATGCTATAAATATGGCATGTCACGGTATACACATCAATAACATTAAAAATCACTTCCTTTTCTTTTGAACAAGCCATTGTGCACGCCACAACAAACAAACACAGACTTTACCCGAGGACTTCACTCTGCCGCCGCCGCGCGCCGACTGAACACTCTCGCGTGCTAAGTCTTATTACACCACGCGTTATTCAGCAAGCAAGCAAGCAAGCACGGCCGAACCCATTCGGTCGGTCTAATTAGACAGACTACCTTGCTTACTCTTATTACACTTTGCTGAATCTAAGTAAGACTGTCTTGATATCGAATAGTGTAATAAGCCTTTTAAAATGGTTGTGAATTTGAACCCAACAATGCCCTTGAGCTTTTGGTCAAAGAGTAGAACTATTAAGAAAATCGGTCACCATACAATCAGAGATTATTCCCAACAAGACAGTCAAGCTATCTAAATCCTCACACTAAGATCAATATGTTTCATGACAACTAAAAGAAAACACTTGTACATATCAAATGATACCTTTTCAGGACTAAAGTGCTCAATCACGTAGTAGAACAGAACCCATAACAAACTAATTGACCAACAAAGAACAGAATTAATTAACGCCATTCGAGGCGGAAACGTATAACCGTGAGGAAACAGTGCAATGGCGGAATAACACGAGACTTGAGAAACGTGGCGGAAATTACCTGATTTACCGGTCTACAGATACTGATCTAGATGCCTAGGCGCCGGGATAATGCCTAGGCGCGCGGGATATTGGAATTAAATCTAGCAAATAGGGAATCCGCTTGCTAATGTCTGTTCTGAATATTTATGCGCTCCAGTTTTATTTGAGTATTTTTAATGGCTTTATAGGAACTGAAGAGATATTATTTGCTATTTGAAGATGCTAAGTAAAATCTCTATATAAATAGTTTTTTAATACGCGGGCGTGTTCTTATTTGTGAGCAAAAATATAATATTATGAAGTATATAGACTTTCAACATACCTCCGCGAATTCATATTGTCGCCCACTGTCGTCGCACAGTCGTGGTCCATCCTCGCCCGCGACTAAATGGCGCGACAGTACTGCTGATATTATTGTACCGATCATTATCCAACAATAGCTTGTATGAACTGTCTAAGGTGTGCTTTTAGCGTCTAGAGAAGATGGGTATAATCACTAAATAAATTATTATTAAGACAAGGTTGGGGGTCGGGGAGGGTAAGCAATTCTGTATTATAAGGCCTTGGTTATATCTTCGCAGAAACAGCCTCCCGTAGCGTAATTTGGAGATACGCCAAAGGGAATACAAAACAAATAAAAGAGTCAAGAACTGGAATTGCGCGATTACGACATAAGAGAATGGCGGTGTATATGTTATACCACAAACAAGCTACGGCTCACCTGATGCACGCTTGCAATACCAGAGGTAGCACTTTCTTAAGAACCTCTTGGGGAAACTACGGCGGCAGTTTATTTCACAAACTGAGTGTTAAACAAATACTATGAATCCAACCCTGTTTTTTTATCTTGTTGCGTGCTTATTTAAACTTCAGAATGAAAGTAAAACAAACTCGATTTCAGACTTGTTTTCATAGTTGTGACAAACTCAATATAAGGCGCCGATCCCACAGAGAGAGTTCTAGAGTTCCGAGTTCCGAGTTCTGCATTCCGTGTTGACTATTGTGCACACAGCAAGCAGTCTAGAGTTCTAGAGATCTACAATATTCGCTACTGATCGCACATCATACCCATTTTTTACTTTCAAAGCTTTTTTACTTTTTTTACATAGCTTACAGTCAACGCGGAATGCAGAACTCGGAACGCGGAACTCTAGAACTCTTTTCTGTGGGATCGGCACCTAAGGTTACAAAAGTTGACATTTAGGAATATCATCGTAAGAGTTGGTAATCTAATATTAAAATCGCTTGATTCGCTGACTTGTACCACATCGTAAAAATCAAAGCCAAACGAGACAAATGAAAATGTTTTCCATGGGTCTCATTACTGCCTCGTAAATTTATTCCACTACCATGCACGATTAACTTGGCTGTCTGTTTCCTAATGGGCATCCTAATGGCAGTGGTTTAAGGTTGATTTTCGCCTGGCACAATTAAAGATAACTCGAATGGATGATGACGTAGTATCGAGAGGAAAATACCCGGATACTTCAAACAACTGAAAGATGTTTTCGTGTGTTTTTGGTATAAAAACACTTTTTTTATATTAGGTCTTTACCTATGAAATTGCCGTTTTGTATGAAAAAATTTAAACGATTTTTTTTCATGTATTTTTTATTTGTATTAATCGAAGTAATCACCCATGCAATCAATGCATCTTTGCCAACGCAGTGGCAGTTTATTGATGCCCTTCTTAAAGAAATCAGCTGGACGGGAGGCAACAAATTCTTCAAAGGCATTTTGTACTGCCTCTCGGGTATTGAATTTTTTCCGGCCAAGAAGTTATCCAAATTCTGGAAAAAGTAGTAGTCTGTAGGCGCAAGGTCTGGTGAGTAGGGCGGATGACGGAGAACTTCCAACCCCAGTTCTTGCAACTTGGAGACCGTCTGCTGTGCAGTATGAGGTCGCGCGTTATCGTACAGGAGCAGCGGAGACGAGCGATTGACCAATGCTGGTTGGAGATGTGTTCTCCATCATTGTGTTCAGTTCTTCACAGTACACATCTGCAGTAATGCTCACCCCGTTTGGTAAGAAGCTGTGATGAATCACACCGGCGCTAGACCACCAAACAGTGACCATTACTTTTCTAGGGGTATGTTTTCGTTTAGGGCATTGTTTAGGTGCTGAACCAGGATCCAACCAACTTGCTGAGCGCTTGCGGTTATCAAACAGAATCCATTTTTCATCGCAGGTAACAATGCGGTTCAAAATTCCTTCATTTGTGTGTCTGTTGAGCAGTGCAAGGCACGTTTCGACGCGTACTTCGCGCTGGCGATCATTCGAGTTCGTGGGGCACCCATTTGTCAAGCTTTTTTACCTTGCCAATTTGACACAAATGGACTAATATTGTTTTGACGCTAACGTCGAAAGCTGCTGCTAATTCAGCCGTCGATTGTTTATCATCAGCTTCCACAATCGCCTTTAATTCGTCATTGTTGACCAAAGTCTTCGGACGACCGCGAGGTTCATTTTTCAGGTCGAAATTCCCAGAACGGAAGCGAGCAAACCAATAACAGGTGGTGCGTTGGTTTGTAGTGTTAGCTCCGTAAACGTCGTTGATGTTGCGTGCCGCTTGTGCCGCGTTGCTGCCACGACGGTACTCATATTCCATAATTACTCGAATTTTTAACGTATCCATGATGACGAAAAAGATTGAAATGCGATGAAAATGTAACACTAATCAATAAACAAATGACTACTTATGGAAAAAGAATTCCATGTTTTTAAAATAAAATTAATTTGAAATTAGAATTCTTAGCCAAACAAAAATTATTTTGTTTTGAAATGGCCAGTACTGCAGAACGGCAATTTCATAGGTAAAGACCTATTATGAATTTGACCATGATCTCGCAGTGATACAGCCGTAAGTTGTCATCACCAGATCTGGCCTCGTGAAGAGAATCAAATAGCATTGTAAAGAAACCATAGTGCAGAAGTGAGTCGTCAATGGTGAGTTGCCCGAGCTATCCCGCCCGAGGGCGATAGAGACAACAACAGCTTGGACCGATTGTACATTAAATAATCCCCGTTTTTCACCTCAAAAACTGGATCGATTTAAAAATAAAATTCAAGAATCATAGAGGGCTTTGGCTATGTCTGTCGGTTTTCCTTTGTTTTTTTATATTCTTAGGAAACCAAAACCGTACAGTGGTACCTACAGATTGCATGGTAAAATAATCATTGCTCTAATGTCATTACCACAGAACAGATAAATAAGGTGTCATTACCCAGAGAGGAAACTGAGGATTACTTTTGTATGAAACAAACGCCACTAGCATTTCCTCTTACAGATCGGGAACAAATTAAAATTTCAGTTCAATCGGAAACTGGGAATGCAAGATTTGATTACAGAACCAGACACCGGGACAAGTGATCCTAAAAAAAAGATTTTTAAATACTTACTATGGGGCGGAAGTTTTTAATGCAAATCTTTTGAAAGTTTCGGAAACAAAAGGATGTGTTACGCTTTCCAATTCTAAAATACGACATAAAAAAATAACATTCATAAGTCTGCACAACAAAGTATGCTCAAAATAACACTATTCAGTGCAAACGAGTGGGAAATCCTTGTGAACGCAATTTTATCTCACATGCGATTTATAAGAAAATTCAAAAAGGAAATAGGTATTGCGGAGTTTAAACAAAGAATGCGATGATCGCTTTCCTCTGTTAACAGTTTTTTTTTTTACTGTCCTGTGTTTGACCGCAATCTCACCATGGTAAGTGATGATACGGCTGAATGTGTTAAGCACACAAAGCCTAGAAGGCGCTCTCAAGTGCAGCTGTCGGAACACACCGAAAGGTGCTTGGCGACAGATTTTCAACTTGAGGGTGGTAGCCAGCCAGGCAGGTACTACAAAGTACCCGACCACCGTGTTATGGTTTCCTCACGATGTTTTCCTTCACCGAAAGCTCAAGCTCATTGTAGGATTCGAACCCGGGTCCTTCGTCTCGGTATCCGACGTCACTACCACTCAGCTATCATCGCCTTAAAAACGCCTAGATTAAATATGTACTGAATTTGGTACCTGACAAGATGGCATAGGATTTATTTTCTATTTATATAATCTATTTTTGAGACGTTTTGATTTTCGTCCTTACAGTTCGAGTGAGTAGTTTGGGTCTCGCTCGATGCAGGTAAAATGTGAGAAAACCTTAGCTTTCTTTCAACCGAGTATTCCGGAAATTGCACTTGAGAGCCAGTTCTCTTTTAGGCTTTATATTCTCACCTCCTTAGGCCACAATATCTAAACCATATCATATTAAACCAAACACAAATCATTAGAAAAAAAACAGAACATTTAAATGAATGCTAAAAAAGCCTAAACGAGTTTCTTAAATAACATCTAATTCTTTACAAACCAGTAACATTTTATTTTAATATAGGTATTGAAATAATTTATCAGATTCAAAATTGTATAAAAGAGCTTATGATTTTGATTTGATTTATATTTGAATCAAATTGGATTGACTTAAAACATTTCAATGATACCTTCGTCAGTGAAATCTGACAGGAGGCTTTCGTAGTCATCTCAAGAACAATAGACAGCGATTAGGCGGTTTGATAAGTGTTCTTATTATTTGATATGGATTCATGAATCATTATCAGCTATAATAATCTTTATTATGGGCAATAATGGCGAAAGTGGGGCCGAAGAAGCTCGTGCGAATGGTATGAGTTCCATAATGATATGAGCTGTTAATACGAAGGGTACTCAACTGCGACATAATTATCAAGGCGCTGTTCTGACTTATCACAATTTGACCACAAAGTTTTTTTTTTTTTTTTACAGTGTATAAGCCTGTGTTTGACCACAATCTCACCATGGTAAGTGATGATGTGGCCGATGGTGGTAAGCACACAAAGCCTAGAAGGAACTGGCTCTCAAGTGCAGCTGTCGGAACACACCGGTAGATGCTTGGCGACAGATTTTCAACTTGAGGGTGGTAGCCAGCCAGATGGGTACTACAAAGTACCCTACCACCGTGCTATGGTTTCCTCAGGATGTTTTCCTTCACCGAAAGCTCAAGCTCATTGTAGGATTCGAACCCGGGACCTTCGTTTCGGTATCCGACGTCACTACCACTGAGCTATCATCGCTAAGATTGGCTATAATAGCCACATGCGAAAACATCAGCTCCAAGGTTCAAGTTAGGAGGTAAGTAGTTGCTGCTGCTGAAATCGGCAATTAGATCATCGGCGGTTTTGCTTGGTGCACGAGCTCGCACTTTCGCGAGTAATAGGACCAGTTTTTCGAGAGCTATCTCTTATGTGTCTCCAGACTGATGCTTGATAGATATCTCAAGTTGTATGCCATCAAATACTAGCTCTGGAGCATACAGATAGACCATACGCAGTCATAAATATGAAAATAAAACATTGCCTGGATGACTATCTGTTTTGTCACTTAGCTTAGCGTGGTCTTGACCCCCACACTAGAAAACTCTTTGAGGAGAGTAGGGATCAAAAGACAATGCCTACTTTTATTGAGTTAATTGATTTTGTAAACAAACAAATTAAGGTTTTATAACATACTTTTTCGACCAACGAATTCATCTTTTCAGCCTAAATTAAAATCAACACCTAGTAATAATTATAATGAAAATAATAACGTGCGATCGTATCAAACTAATAAAAATGTATTAGCGTCGACTCGTACATCCGATTATCGCGATAATCAAAACAAATCTAAGTTAGTGTGTCCGCAAAGTTTCCAGCAGGCAGGCAACGTTGCCTCTTTAGACGGTTAAGCTAATGCGTTGCCGAAAAAGATCTCCACCCGCCGGTCTTCCGAGGCCTCGATAAGTTTTGGCGAACTTTGGACAATAAAGGAAAAATAATACACAGAAATAAAAACCCAAAGCAAAACTACCCGAAAGCCTGAGGCGACTTACGTTCATCGATGTGAGGTAATCCCACTAAGTTAACAAACAAACTTTATACGAACAAAGTTAAAATTACAGCGTTCACTGTGTTTTAGCCACATAATTATTTTCCAACACCAAAATGTTGCTTTATTGCGGTTTACGGACTTAAGAGTTGTACACACGAGCAGGCGAGACGCGAGGCGCCAGGCGTAAGGCATGGCCTTTACTATTGTATTTTGCTGCAATTATTTTGTTTGGTTCATTGGAAATATGATTCACAGTACGGTAAATCGTTTTCATACGAATCAATAGACCAATATACTTAAAGCAGAATGTTAACATGGGGGAAAAATGCCAATCTATTCATACTTACTATATTTATTGATACAATGTGACTTATAAAACTAAACTACAAACTGATTATAACAAAAATACCGACTACTAATTAAACGGAATTCAAAACAATTTTAATCAAGCATTATTCTTTTTATTGTGATTTTGTTATTCAAATATATGAAAACAATGGAACAATAGAGAGAACAATAGGTACTATCATTTAATTCTGATGACCACAAATGAATGATATTTATAATAATACTATCTGAACAACTGTAGCTACAATAATGTTTAATTCATATTACCTGATTGGGTGGAATTAATTTCATGTTACATAACGCCTGCCTCGTTTGTGCCTCGTCCTGCCTCACTTATGCCTCGTCCATTGTACACACCGCCTAATGCTACAACATCATTATTTACGTACATCTAATGTTTAGAGCCGATTCTATAGAATCAATTCAGCGAGTATTTTCGGCTTAGTTTTGTTTGTGTAGTATTTTCATTATACTTCAAATGCTATGTTAAAATTTTTGTTTATTTAGGCTCGATTTATAAAGGTCACCAGTAAATTGCTTTTCGTTTTACAATATTTTTTACACTTGCTTACGTCGTTTTGTTTTAGTGTTTCTTGGGTAAAAAAACTGTATTAAAAATATGCCCATTTAAACCACACATCAGATTTATAAAATAAGTCAAGATATAAAGAGTTTAGAACAAAATTCTAATAAAAATAAGTATATGTGAATCCTTTAGCAACCATAAAATACACAATAGGGTACATAGAATATTGTTCTTCAGATAACCGACCCACAATTTTAAGTGAAGAACTGGATGGTTGCGGAAGACAAAGCCTAGAAGAAAGCCGTCTTCCTCCACGGCTTTTAAACGTCACCATGACATTAGGAAGGATTTCTTACGACGCAATGTTTTTCATCACCGTAATCTTCGAACCCACCTATCGCATCTGTGAAAACGCTTAAGAGTGCGTACCAAGCCAGAAAAATATGGCAATGTCAGATGAAACAAACTTATGTCTAATCTTCGCGTGCAGATGAGATGGAGATAGCGTGTTCCGCGGAACAAAAATGAACTAAGCGCTTTTTATCTAAATAACTCGTAAAGTATAGAATATTTTAAAAAATCGTTAGTAGCAGCCCTAGGTCATATATTAATGATATTATTTATCGAATTTTTGTCTTAATTAGATACACCATGAACGAATAAAACCGAAAATTCATTATTATTAGAGGTAGCTTTGTGATTTTTTTCTATCGAGGAAATTTCATTCCATTATGTTTTTGCTCAGGCAGAACCCTCGCGTATATAATGAAAATACCCATATAAAAATATTTTTTCATTTAAATACTATTTACTTGGTTAAATTTCAATTCTAAGATTGTTATTTTGCTTTATACACAGTCTTAAATTCGAAGGTGATTATGTTATTTTAATTACAATATATTGAAACACGATGAAAAGTAATTAAGTATACAAATGGCCAATGATTTTACGTCGAGTGTCGCCACATTCAGCGATAACATAAAGCTGATAGTAGTTGTGGCTTATGAAGCTCGTTCATGTAATTTGAATGCGTACTTAGACAAGTTCGAGCCTTATTTGAATGTTGACGTGAAGATAATCGGGTTTCTAATGCCACGCAACTTGAGGAATATGAAAGAAAATATTGTGTAAAAAACCCTGGTTAGAAAGATAAAAATCAGTCAGATAGAATCAGTGCCATCTGGCAAGCGGCAGCGCGCGTTATCTTACCATAATTCTTAACATATAATAGTGAGTTTATAGTCAGTAAACATCGAGGAAATATCCCTATAGAGTAGTCATACTGAACAATATAATTCCACAACTAGTCAGTGATTTGTCACTGAATTGAACATTAAGGACCACTCGCTGCGTCGTGTGTTTTTGACTTGGCCAATCAGAGTGCATGCGTCCTTATCTTAACCAATCAGCGCGCATTGTCGGCGGTGGGAAATTAGCGGAATTTATTTCAACCAAAGTGAACATCATTGCGCTTCTATAGGGTGATTCCGAATGTCTATTTTAGGCCGAAAGGGTATTGAAGTATGCCTTATTTAAAACGTAAAAACAATATTATACAACGGAAAATAGCACATAAATATTTCCATACAAATAAAATAAAATAATCAACCAAATCATTATGTGTCAACCCTAATGAGCATGTGTATCATAAATAAAAATGGCGGACCTCGTAATCCCGTTCCCGCCTATCGACAATTGACATAACAACACCGTGATGCAGACCGAATACTTGATTGTCTTACCTTTAGTCTTATAGCTCGCTTCAAATTATTTTCTTATTATTGCACTTTCCTAAATCAGTATTACTTAAAATTTTGTCAACTTTGTAGGTAATCACTATTGTCACTATCAATGTAAATACCAGCCTTTTACTTCACCCACTTATATCATGCACGCCGTGAAATTGATTTCATCGTATTCTTTAACATATCTGGTGTCACAGTCACGAAAGCAGCCAGGATCCTCTGACGCATCTAAACGACATTTTGGAATTTTGGTTTAAAGTTCTAGATTTCTACAATATTTAATATTTTATTTCTAAATGTCACTTGTGTCAATCATTTACTTTTCCAATGGCTCAGACCTCAGAGTATATAAATACTACGTACAACAGAGACACTTACTTCAGCGCCCATACTTCAAAAGTTACCACCATAACTCGCGCAAGTACAGCGCCGGTGGTGAGATTGGGGTACTAATTCCTATTCTGGGTTTGTAAGTGACTACAGCAATGTTTGTTTTTCAGTAAATGACAACAGATGACACTGTTGAAAGAATTTAATTTTAAAGAACAATGGGCACATTTGTATTTTTTTTGTTTTTTTGTAAGAGAGGTAGAGCGTAGCATTTACTATATACTTTTGTTCAAAAAAGATAAAAATTCCATACATTAAGTCCTAAACTAATCCAAAGAATTATTATTATGTTATTCAATTCTAAAAATACTGATTTTAAGTTGCATCTTACCCCACGGTTAATTGAGACAATTCCCAAAATACTCTAGCTATTGTTCATCAACAAAGAAGAATGTTCACTAATTCTGAATGTTAGCTCATCATATTTTCTGTAGAAAATAAAAAATATATGTGAAAGAATTATTTCAATACGACAATAACATTCCGAGATATAGAATTTTTAAATGAGCGCGCGACGCGGGATCAACCGCCCGGTACTCGATGCGTGTGACGTCATGTTCCAACGCTCGCTCAGTCCGTCGCGCTCTTTTTCTCTTGAAAATTCTCATTCCTTGGGTTTATAAATTTGAAATTTAGACCTACTACTTATCTAATCAAATCGAATGCTGCTTCTCATTATTAGATTTTTAAAACTACCCTTAAAAGGGGGTTTAGGGGGCGTTAAAGTTTGTATGGAAGAAACCTACTGCGCGGTCAGATTAACTTGAAACACGGTTTTAATACATCGTATAAAAAATAAAGAAACACGTGTTTTTGGGTTTCGCGAAAATCAAACCCTAGTAGGGCAAAAAGGGGTAATAATGTTTTAAGGGGAGGATTTTACTATGTCTCTATTAACTAAAAAATTGGAATACATTGGTTCCTTTTGTAGTCGAAGATAGGATTTTAGAAATTACATCCCTACATCCAGTGTGTAAAGCAGAGGGCGCAGGTAAAACGGCGGGGCGGAGTGTTAGTTTAGAGATAAAATCAAAGCTTATTGTTTTGAAGATCGTCAGTATAGTGAGAGTCTGCTATCTAAACATTATTCATTTATAGTGTGCATTATTTTGGTACCCCCACAGTTTCACCCGCGCGTACCTACAGTTTGAATTTGTTGCGTGGAACCCCTTATTATTATTTTTCTAAAATAAAAGTAGCCTAAGTTCCTTCTTATAATATACGCTGTCTACCTGTGATAGTCTCCTTAAAATCGGTCCAGCCGTTCCGGAGGTTAGGACACAGATTATTACGTAAGTTAGGAGGCCGGAACAAAATGTGTCAAATGTTTAACCCGCGTGCGACGACGGTTATTTATATTTTATAAATTTTTATTTTTATTGGAAAACTTACGGCGGTATAACAAGAGTATAAATAGGTACAGATAAAACATTACTACTTATTTGTTATTGATAACGTAAAACTTACCGTCTTATTGATAAATAAGGTGTAAGTCAAGTATAGTTAAGCCCATCACAGACGTAGCTATAATATATATTAATATGCCCAGCTATTATATAAATTACAGTACAGGTTGGCGAAGAAACAGAAATATATATTATAGCGTGCGGTCACTCGAAGATTTGTATTGAAAATATATCGTAATATATGCCTTGCTATGATTTATATTAATATATATATTATAGCTACGTCTGTGATGGGCTTTAGCGTCACTTTCTAATGTCATATAAAAAGAAATTAAATAAAAGGCATTGGCGTGAAATCTTTAGAATAACTGCAAATTGAGTTGGTGACCGTAATTTATTTTACAATAGTGAACATGTCATCATATAGTGAGAAGGAACATAATGTACAGATGGAAGAGAAAGAGAAAAAAAAAAAATTGTATTGGTTGATTTTATTTTCTCGCAATCGTAGTGAAAAATAGAATGTTACACACGGCGCTAAAATCCCATTACTAGCAAACAGTCGAATAATGAATGAGTTATTCGGCAACAGATCGATGTTGAGTAGTTGCTACGTAGTATCCACAATGTAGTGTAAAAGCTTTTATTACGACTTTTTAGCATTTTTTGCTTTAAGTGCTTTTACCGTGTTGTGTAAACGTTTACTCGATATTCTTATAGTGCATTTATTCAATAGTCGTATAGTAGCTACCATTTCTCGTTTATACCACACATGAGTGCAGTAATAGAGTTGTCGATTCCCAAGTTTCATGTTTAAGAAGCTACTATATAGCTGCTACTCGACATTTCTATATTAGAGCAAATTCGCCGAGTAAAAGCTGTCTATTTACTGAAAAGTATCTTGATATCTGTAATTGTAATCTAAGCTATTTTGCTGAATAAATTAAACCACTATAACTTTTTCCTTGCACGCGATACATACTTAAGTATGCCCATACTAACAAATGTAATACTCATGGAGACCTTTCATATGACATAGATTTCATTTGATATGATAAGGTTTACAACACAAAGTACGACACCGCCCATTATCCTTTACAAAATTTCGTAAATTGACGCGCGACGCTTAGGCCATCTATGTAAGGTCGTAAGATTTAAGTAAAATTACATAAATTGCAAATATTTAAGATACGAGTTTTACATATGAATTTAATAAATTATTAAACCTCAAATTATATTCCCTTGCAACAAAGCTTCATCAAAAATGATTTAGTAGCGTTTTGACTAAGAATTAATTCTCAATCAGTCCAAACGATGTTTGTAGCGACATCTATACGTGTAAATTCTACACTAATTATAAAATGTATGTGATTGACCAGACATGCTCAGACGTACCACCTGACCGACCTGCCAGCTTTCGGTAATGGAACTATTAAAAACTATTTTTAGGGTTCCCAACCAAAAAGGTAAAAAAAACCGTATACCTATTATGATACCCATAATCATTTATGAAAACTTCAAATAAAATTATGCATTAAGTAATCTTGAATGAGTCCTGCAACTGGCAACGTGGCCTGGTGGCTGTGGTTGCATTTATTTATTTATTATTAGTTACTGCAGCTTAATAGCATTATTAAACAGCCAAAACGCTACAAAATCAAAAACATTTTTTTTAACATTACATTCATCGTTCTAACATTCATTTATCAATCGTACCATCCCTGTCGCAAACAAGTAATGGTGAACTAAGGCCTTAGTCTCGTCATTGTAAGAAGTAGCTTTCGCTCCGGCATCATCATCATCAACAGACTTTGATAAACTTTTCAAACATGTTTTTTGAAATTTTGTTATGGCTATTTAAAATTTTCATAAAACTAATATCATTAGGCGACACTAATACATACCCGCAATGATGAAAATTGGAATAAAAAAGTTTCATACGTAATCAATAACAAAAACCTTTACCTACGGAACCATAATTGCAATATTATGAAGTGGCTTGACTTATTGTTAGACGGATTCAGGCGGCCATATTTAAGAAATAAAATGGTCGCTTGGTAACGTTACTATTGGCTGACAGAAATCGATGTAAATGTCAAGGTCAAGTGCAATACTCCCATAAGTCAGATAGTGTCAGAAAAACAGCTGATCAGGGTTGTTACCAACGCGAGGCAGCGCTTTTACGCAATATTTTTCGAATCGTTATAACTCCGTATTGGTAGTACTACGACTACTGAAACTTTTCAGGATTATTGGTAATGCTATATTCTATCCACAGATTTCGGCATAAAATAGGCATTCCGAATCACACGGTATAGGTTAATTGTTCCATGTCAGTAAATAAAGACCGGCCAAGTACGAGTCTTTTGACTCGCGCAACGAGAGTTCCAAACTTCCTTGGATGTATATTTCGTGGTTTAGACATAACTGTTGTAAAATCCCGGACAGCGTAACTAAGTTTGTTTGAAGATCTCGTAAAAAGTGTGCTAATTAGAAACGTGGTTCCATTTTTCCTGTAATATCAACTGTAATTATTTCAGATTTTTAGCTTGCTAACTTCGGTGATAAAACTTTTTTGGATGTACGCCATTTCATATGATCCATTTGAACTCGTAGCCATACTTTGAAATTTGGGTCCTAGATTTTTGCAAGGAAAAAAAACATTTGCAATAAGATTGGGTAAGCAATATTTAAAACTATTCCAAATTTCAAATTAATAGCACTAGTAGTTGCTGAAATATATCCGCTGTGTCAGACGGACAGACGGAGGGAATAGCAACGTAAGGATTTTTTTTTCACCTAAGTCGATAAACAAGCCTACGGCCCGCCTGATGGTAAGCGATTACCGTTGCCATATGAACGCTTGCAACACACGAAGCATCACGCGTTACCGACCTTTCCCCGCTCCCCTATGAGCTCTGTCGACCTAACTCACGCGCAGGAACACAACTTTACACAACATAAAGTTATTTGGCTGCGGTATCCTATAAGGTGAAGGTACTTCCCCAGTCGAGCTGCGAATAAACGCTACGCTCTACCTCTCTAAGGGTTTTTTTTTATCATTTTGTTACGGAACCCTAAAAAGAAAACCCAACCGAATAAAGTTAGATGTTGACTTTGATCGAAGCAAAAAAAAGGTTAAGTAGCTGTATAGAATAGAAATAGGTAAGTACCTACGCGGTGATCCATCACGCACTTTTTAATTGCTGCGTTTGTTACAGATGTTTTGATTTCAGTCCCCATCTTTATAAAATCTTTAATGCTAAGCACCTTCCTCAGTTTACTATCCTTAAAATCTCATGGACACCAAGACTGAAGTAACTATACCCGTATGTAATTACTCACTCGGGTCTGTTTGACTACGCCCGCGCCGCGCGCCGTTGCCGCAGCAGATTTACATTTATCTTGTCTCGTTTCTCAATTAGGTACGCTAACATAATTAACTAAGAATGTTGTGATGCACATATAAAGCGCAGCGTCTCTGTATGTATGTTAGTATGCTTATAAATAGAAAACCACTGCATGTATTTTACAGTTGCCGAAAATTCGTTGTGATTGATAAGACACCTACTTACGTGAGATGGTTTAAAGCAAGTCTAGTAAAACCCAGGGTTTATATAGCTGCCACTTTCTAACGTCATATATCAAAAAGAGCCGGGACTATCTTAAAACCTGGGTTTTGCTAGGCATGGCTTAAACCATGAAGCAATAATCCCGTGTTAAAAAGCGCCCCACACCATTTTTTCGTAGGTTAAATAAAATCGACATCAAAATTTGTTTACATACTTAGTTACCTAAACGTGAAGCTAATAAAAACAACTGGCAATTACCGAGGAAGTAATTTTCATTTTCATTTTGCTATTCAGCTTATTTATTTATAATTAATTATTAATTCTGAGGTCAGTTCTACATGCATTCATGGAAGCAGATTTTTATACAAAACTACTCGAAGAATAAGAAAAATACGCAATGTACATAACATTCCTTTCATGCCTGGTACCTGTGAATAGGCCGACGGGACAAGTTAGCAGGTATTCATATGTTTGAAGTAGGTACACAATTCAATACTCAATTAATATAAACACTACTCAATTCTATACATTATGTCCGTCAGAAAATAAGAAAGGTCTGATGGCCCTGGGATCTCGAAGGCAACTGCTTTCAGATATGTCAATCAGACTATTGATTTCGAGCTTTAGCCCTTATAGCCTTATGAGTGATCGTTGAATATATCTAGGAAATGGGCGACTCTACAAATATATCATTGACCAACGCCCCCTGTTAATTTCTCACGATATTACAGATGATCCCAAGTACGTCCTCACTATTTAATGTAGCAATTAACGACCGTGTCACGTTAATGGCTATTGGCCCTCACAAAAGGTCTGGAGTTTAGTAATAAATCTTGTTTAGTTGTAATGTAAACTACGCTCAACTCGGCCGCTGTTTGAACTACTTTTAGATAACGGCTACATGCTCTGCTAAAATCGATAGGTGATTCAAGTTTCAATATGATAGTACAATAACGATGACATAGCAATTAAAAGTTAAATTGGAGCATTATGTCAGAGCTTGTCGTTCGTGGCAAGAGTCATGTATACCTACATATTTTAGTTCTCTATTTTTCTCTATTTGTTACCTCTATAGCTGAATGTGGGACGCAGATAGCAAGGAGTGGGACATAAACTAGTTTTTATACACGCGCGAGTGAAGACTCGGGAGACAGCTAATTAAACATTTTTTTAATACTTTTATCTCCCCAATGGAATCAATCGAAATGCAATTTGGGACGGGGGTACCGGATAGTTGTTGGCAAGAAAAGGGACAAAAGTAATCAGTACTTTAATACCTTCTATCTAAACTAAACCTTAAAAAACAAAACAGAACTAACTACAAATAGAAAATTTGTGCTATATCACTAACCTGTGTGAGCTTGCCAAGACTGCTGGCAACATTGCCACTCTTAATGACAATGGTATTTCTATGAGCAAAGTATGTGCCAGTCCTATTGTCGAGAAGACTCAACGTGACAGTTATTATTTTAAGATCTCTTTGAACTGCTAATGAACGATTCCCTTTCAAACGTTACCATCAGGCGGGCCGTATGCTTGTTTACCGACTTAGTAGTATAAAAAAAAAAAAAAAAAAAAAACGTATATATTTATTTGTAACATCTTAAAATCTGTATCTTTTTTTAAAAACTAAAACAACTACTAAATATTTACGATACTAAAAAAAAACTAAAAATTAAAATTAAAATAAAATAAATAACAAATAAATAAATCACATCTTAAAATAATTAATAAATTGTTATAAAGGACCGGTTAGTTTGGAGATTAGAGGATAGCAGTCAGGGTATGACTGCCATGCTACCAGAAGCGGGTTCGATTCCCATCCAGGGCAAATATTTGTGTTCTTATCAGTTATCTGCTTTCTATACTTATACAACCTCTGCATGTAGTTTGGGATCTTTTGACATGTGTCGCGTTTATGATACAGTAAAACCTAGATAACTGGGATCTCAAGGGATCTGCAAAGAGAGGTATTCCACTCAGATATCCCGGTATAAATAAATATATGTCTAATTTACAGAGGGTTCCGTTGATGAAGGTGACAATAGAGTTTTTTTTTTTAATAAAGTGGTGCAATTATGAAACAAAATAACATAAATGTTTTTCAAACATTATATATAACAAAAATCGTCTGTAATACTATATTATGATACATGTGTGCAAAGTTGGTTATTAATACTCCAGGCGGTACTAAGCGCATGTGCCACAGGCGAACGCGATAAGGGAGCCGAGAGTGTAATAAATCAATGCACACGCGTGTCATACGACGTTTTTCCACACACTTGCGAGGAAAAAAACAGACTTTTATTTTGCTATAAATGTCACTTTTGAGCGAGTGTGTTGAAAATAATGTTATGCATTGAAACATACCTATTATAATTAGCAGGAAATCCCAGCTCTACCCAGCTCTAGGTCTGTGGCTGTGTGATTTTTAATTTTAATCATATTAAAAACACAAAATCATAGCTGAAAAATTACTTTCCGTATTGTTGTGTGCCCAAGCGTCCCGGCATGGCTTCAGACGGACCCAGTGGGTTAACCGCAAAAAGCAATGATTCAGAATCCCCTTGATGTACCAAAACGATACTATAATTGGTAATTAAATTTACAATAATCACGTGCCTCTGGAGTGTGGAAACCACCAAATATTTTGTATATCAAGTCTGTTCTACCGATGTTCTAACATTATCGAAAGTGTTTATTTTTGGTAATTATTATTGTTATACCTATAAAATTATTGTTTATCACCTAATTATACTATTGTAGTTTGATTGTTTATGTTAGATCCTCGTTCTCATCATAACTTCTTCAGCCGATGGCCAAAAGTAAACCCATTTTACATTTCAATAAGCTCCTTTTTTAAGTCAATTAAAAAACCACACAGCCACAGACCTAGAGTTGGGTAGATACTGCTTTGGTATTCTGAAACGTTTTTGACAGCAACCGACGACGACTCCGTTGTGACGGTTAGTCCGGGAGGTAGCGTTGCAAACACAAAAGTCATAGTAAGCCGGCTGACGTTGAAATGTATAGTTGATCTTATATGACTAATAAGTGAACCGACCGTCTGCTCAAGTAAGTGCTCAAGTCTTCTACATCCGTCATCAGCCACTCCCAGTAAAAAAAAGACATAGTACGCCGGCTCAAACTTGTTTCATAAGTATTTGAGATAATACTGAGCTGAAAAAAATCGTCTGCTGCATGGTGGAGGGGGGAACACGCGTCAGCTGCTCGCATGAATTTGTAAAAAAAAAAGTTTACCCCTGCCGTAACCTTCCAATCCTAAACCCACCGCGGGTGCATCGCTGATGCGTGGTTCACATATTAGTCATTCAAGATCTATTGAAAAAGATGGCCATCGATCGGCATATTAATACTACCTAAAATGCATCAGTACCTCCCGGACTATTGCATGTCGAAACAATTGAATACTTGAATAGGTCAAAAGAATTAAAATGGGCTGGAAGGTGTATTGTAAACATCAACTGCGCTCTGCGAGTGGATTTAATTTATTTTAATGATCTGAGTCGTAATCCCAAGCTAAGCAAACTTATGATATGGAAACTAGATAAAGGCTAATTTTATTTCATATTTTAGTAAAACTTTAATGTACTGAATATACCAATTTTAAAGGTTTAATATGAAGGCTATTCATTGGTTTAACTTTATCTTAATATTACGACTTAAACTTCACAAAAAGAAAGCTAGATATAGCGCCCATATTTTGAAAATATTGAAACAATTAACATTTTTTCACGAATAATGTTTAATAACATACTCGTATGTAAGTACATACTACTAAATTGACGAGGTATTTTTTTATAAGGAATAATAAAAATAAGCCAGATATCAAAGACTTCTATATAGAATTTGGAAGAATTTTAGCATTTCCAGTAAATAAAAATGCATTGACTTTGTAGTGCTGTGCACAATTTAATCAATGTTTATTTCAACAAGAATAGTTAAAGAATTACTCGCCAAAAGTCTCAACTGTTGAGCTTGACGACGTTTTTCCAAGATATCTTCATCATTGGCTGATTTAAGGATGCCCATAATATGACTTATCCGAGCTGCAGATATCTGAAATATGTATACCAACTCTGTAACCACTATAAAATTAGTATCATCATCATATTCTGTCACGAGATGTCCTCTGCTGAACTGGGCCTTTGTTTTTGACTGATTTCGACAAAGAACAGTCTTGGATTTATAATAAATAATTTGTAATAAAACATACTTACTTCAAATATCATAACATTACACAGAAACTATCATAAATGAAAGTGATCCACAAAGTGACAGGTTTTTTTTTATAATGGATACATAATACGACCTTAATAGGAGCTTCCTAAAATTAAACATTAATTAATTGACCAATTGAAAAATGTAGCACCGCACTACGAATGTATAGAGAATAGACCGCGACGACGGACGTCGTCGTCGTCAGCTGTCAAAAAAGAACAGAATTGCACTACTGCAAGTCGTCCGCTTAAGCGTGCCTGACACGTAGTTATAATGCACTAACTTGCCGCGCTTCTACTGAAGCTGTAGTTGGTGACTTGAATGTAACGCCAATGGCAAGTGGTATCGTTGAATACATAACTATGCCAAATTATAGTGATCCGATCCGGGCCTGTTACATTTCGAGATACACTGTTTTAAGAGGACTCAATTCGTCATACTTTTCATACAAAACCTCTGTACTTATTATGGCGTTGTTAAACATTTTTCGTTAGATGTTTTGAACAAATTAGTATCTTGTGCGCTATATCTAGCCGTGTATCTAGGCGTAATTTAAAAAAAGTGTAAAACAAATTCAGTCAAAGCCCCCGAAAAACAGCGTTTTTACCTGAACTTTGGCCATATCTAATGTACTTATAAATTGTAAAAGTAAAGAAAACATTTAGATACCAGGCTTGCAAATGTATTGGAGATTCTAAATAACTAACTTTTTTTTCACAAACTTGTAAGATTTTTTCACAAGAAGTATACTCCTGGAACAAGTTTTATGAATGCGAAATCATGAATGACGACCTAGCGAAGCGGCCGCGAGTGATCAGCGGAATTTACCGACTAATAACCGACGGCCCTGATGCCGTCTCTCTTTTTTCGCAGTCAAACATTACGTTGGATGAAATAACAAGCTTTTGACTATGCTTGCTTTGAAGTTGCGCCGGCCACAGAGGGCCACCTTAAGGATTATTTGACTTGACGACAACAGCCACCTTTTACCTTCGCACATTTAGCCATCGACGGGGAATCCATCCTCACACATTGGAAACAAAATGGTGCGGTTTAAAAGAACGCTCAGGTTGTGGAATGAGCTCCCGCCGCGTGGTTTTAAGGGAGTACAGAATAGGGGTTTTCAAGAAGAGATTTTTGCAGGGTCAGCAACGCGTCCATAGAGTACGGTAACCGCTTACCTTCAGGTGGGCCGTATGCTTATTTGCTACCTTAGTAGTTTAATAAACTCGGTTTATTTATATTTAATGAAAACATGATCTCAATTAAGCGCTTAGTTAATTTTGAGCTAAACGTGCGCTCGCAATTACGGTTAGGATCAGCCGGCACGAGTATTTGCCGCATATTACCGACGCGTCAATTATTTCACGTGTAATATTGACGGTACATCGAACAGCGCCGGTTAACGAGGTGAGCTGTTATTTATAACAACCGACAATTTAATATAACGCTCAATTTCACACACGTCATAGCATAGCAGTACAGTTGCACTTTATAGTATTTAATAAATAATTAAATATCCTGGGACATTCCTCACACACGGTCATCTGATCCCAAACTAAGCAGAGCTCGTACTATGGAAACCAGATAACTGATATAATACGTATACTACTTTTTGTTTGCAAATACATACTTAATATACATAATTACACCCAGACTCAGGACATGCAGACATGTTCATGCACACAAATGTATGTCCTATGTGGGAATCGAACCCACGACCTGCGGCGCGTAAGGTGAACCTTAACCAACTGCGCCAACTGGCCCGACGAAATATAGTCCTTTGAAATAAAATCGTCACACTTTATAAAAGACAGTGTCTCTGTTTGTGGGTGGGAATGGACCCACGCAGGTTATCTAACCTCCACGGCCTGCCAAACCATACAATGGGCGTATATGAAAGACCCAGGATATAATCATAATCATCCGGTATCAAGAACGGAACAAGAAACGAAAGGATCATACATTTTTTTTTATTAAAATGTTTCTGGAAGTCATTTAAAAAAGGCATGTAATTAACGCCCTAATTAATACTAAATAATTACTTAATTCCCTCTTTTCGAACATAATAATTCAAAACTAGAACCAAAAATACTGAATTGCACACTTAATACGCACACTTATAAATCAAACTGAGTATCAGTTTTATGGTTTATGCAAAACCAATGATATTATAATAAAAAGAGGTGCAATACTGTTTGAACTGAATAGACAACTGTGACAAAAATCTAGTGGTTTGGAGTGCCCCGAGTCGGGTCTGGGTGATAGAACATGTTTTGATGAATAGGTACTTTAATTCTTGTTCTTATATGACTGTGGTTTAATTGTAGAACAGTCATTTTTCTAATATGCAATTAAGTAAATTAGAGGAGATTCTTAAGTTTGCGTAATTTTTAAACAGAGGTTCAATTAATAATATCCCTTTAAAAAACGTAAAAGCTAATTCATTCCACGGAAACACAATTTTCCAAAGACAATACATATAGACAAGACACCCATTACTTTCAAAGACAAAGATATATATATTAACCAGCACCCTTACCGCAGTCTGTGGCAGACATTAGTCGGGTAATTACAGGGATGACGGGCTGTTTAGTCCGTTACGTTGTGATAATCCCGTGTCGACTTTATCTTTTGTAATGAGCTCCGAAAAGGAACCCCTGTTTGCTAATTTTGTGTTTTTATTTAACTTTTATTGTGTAAAAATGACTGGCACTTATGTGGGTGAGGTCAAGTTAAAAAATAAAATAAAAAGGCTATTATAACACATTTACCAACTGTTGTAAAAACCAGTATTTTACTCCCATACCTCCTATCCTGTGACGATCTTATCCTGAGCTTGTGGACTGAATCACTTCACTGATCAGGGATGTATAGTCTATGGACCAATCGTGGTCTTTTCTATAACCATGGACTATAAAGAACCATAATTATAATACATTCAACGTTTATCGAAAGTAATCTATACATATAAAATGCTTGTCCTGAATGACTGACTGATGGATCATCGCACAGCCTATACCGCTGATCGAAGAGACCTGAAACTAGGAGGGTGTGTTCATAGAGCTCGAGGTGTGTTCTTTGTATGACGTAGGCATGCGATAAGAAAGGATTTCCGTAATTCTACCCCTAAGGGAATGAAAAACGGGGGCAAAGTTTCTATGGGACAACGTTATTTCTTAGTCCAATCACTCCAATCTACTTCAAATTTTGCGTGTTTCGTATTTTATAGAAACTCATCGCTTAACGGGGTTAAAAAGGGGTATAAAGTTGTTTTATGGGTGATTTGCATCGAAGTTGATATCAATACTCCTTAGTGCTTTTGATTTAAATCCAAAAAAAACAATCCATACGCGGGTGAAACCGCGAGGGTTTCACCCGCGTATGGTTTGGTTTAAGGGGAGGGGAATTTGATATAAAACCATAATTGATACAGGCATCGCTTGACGTCATAAGTAAGCTGAGTGTCTCGTGCCAGGAACGGTACATGATATATTATGATAACAATGTTTAAACTAGATGAAAAATTTCGTACCCCACTTTATTTCGTATCTTTGTAGGGATTACTTGAATCGAATTTAACATTTCGCTTCCAGGGTTATAAAATACATATTTCCTAGAAAATATGGATAGCAGCTCTTCTCTGGTTTAACCACAGAAATTGGAATAAGTAGGTGAGGTTTAACCAACAGTAAAATATTTATAAGTCAGAGTATTTCGAAATTCCTTTATAGTATAATACCTGCATGACCCCTGCTTATTAATTCTCCATAAACGTCCCTGATAATCGTGATTCTCCTCAAGTTGCGGAATGCTTATGGACATTTATCACGCTCCAAACTTTAAATCCTGACGACTAGCGGATTCCCGGCTATAACGACTTATTTATTACAGGTAATCCTACTTATAAATACGAAATTTTGTTTGTTTGTTTCTACTGAGCTCTGTAACGGCTGAATGGATATTCATGACATTTTGTATAGTGTGTACTTAATATAGAAAACTAATGACCTTCGCTTTAGGAGTGTCCCTTCTAGTAAGTATACTTTGGACTAAATTGGATGACTTAGTTCGGAGTCACTTAACGTGTGCATTTGTCAGCCGAGTATAAGTGACGCTTCTGATTGCAACTGTAGTTATATGCAGTTTGATCTTGGGAATATTCCAACATTCCCTGAGCTCTATATTTGATGCAATCGCTAATATTTCTTAAAGCTAGGTAATTTTGCTGCTAAGAATATGTGTTTCCAAATAAAAGCATTTATTTAAAAATATCAAAATCTAGCCCAATACATCCCAGCCCTTATCCTGCTGTAATCAGGAAAGGCCTCCGTGGGCCCCATAGAAGCTACCGCGGGGCATCTGTCGTAAATATATTTATCAGCAACATCCCTTATTGTGCTCGTCTCAACACGATCCAATGCGTATAGCAGATCCGAAGCAGACAATCTGTTGCACGTATACATGACCTGCATGCCGAGGTCACGGCAAGAGTTAATGGTACCGGCCCGGCTCCTCAGCATGTTCAACTTTGTGGCGTTCATGCCTCGCTCCAGGTCGCTTTGCTGCAACATCGTGCATAAGTACATCCAGTCACTCTGCACGTTGTACAACATATCTTCAGAAGTACTTGGCTGGCTGACGAAGTATACCCCCCACAGCCCGATGTCTCCGTACGGAAGGTAAAACGCCTCATATCTCTCGCAGAGATGCGCAGTAGCCGCGGCTCGAGCTACCGGTGAATCGTTCCTCAGATCCCTACCTTGACTTCTATCCCACCTGCCTACGATATCACGCGCAACCATTAGCGGCAAGAAATCTGGACTGCCGTAGCCTGGCACTTCAACAGCGATAGCGGCGTGAAAGTGGGGCATGGAGTCATCACGATAAGTTACTCCTGAGCCCGTGTACCGGCACGGACCCTGCTCTGATACACAAATTGGTTGCATCGACAGTTGACCAAAATAATTCTGTGTATATTTCAATATTTCGTCGTGAATGACCGCACCTGACGCAGCAATGCACAGTTTGTAAGGTTGGTAATGATCCCGCATGAATTGATAACAGAAATCTGGGTTGAAAGAGCGTATGTTTCTTGAAGGCCCGATAACAGCTTGAGCCAGGTTCGTTCCTTGGAACGCCGTCTGGTGTAGATAGTCAAACACTACAGCTTTGGGATCATTATCCGCGTCTACCATTTCCAAACACATGTTATATTTTACCTCTTCTATTAAGTCATCAGTAATATTTAAGTCAGTAATGATTCTGGAAAGAATATCTATGATATTTGCCGTGTATTCCGGGAGGGTCGTCGCTGAGAAGTATTGGATTTCCCTGGTGGTTTTTGATGTTATTTTTGTCCCCATTTGTGAAAGCTGTGTCTCGAGATCTTGTCTGCCTATAGCATGGAATCCCTTAAAGGCCAGATGTTCTATGAGGTGCGATATACCGTTGTTGCAGGAGACTTCATACCTTGACCCTGCTTCGGCGAAGAGGGAGATGCAAGCGACAGGGCTCCCGGTTTGCTCGGTGACTACCCGGATTCCATTAGACAGGACGGTGACCTTGACGCTTGGATCACTGACAACTACCGGAGCACAGCAGTAGTATTTCTTAGATTGCTGATTTGCTGCAGATGCCGACCGAAATAATGTTTTCAACATGTTGTTACAAATATACGTTTTTGGGGGATGCTTGGCATTTATGAAAACTGTCAGCAAACTGTCAGGGAAGTCAACTATCAATGCACCATCAATGCACAAGCTTTTTTCAGGGGCGTACAGTGTACTATCGGCCATCCCCATTTTATTGTAAAATCTTACACACTTTTCATTTCAAAAGGTAGACCAATATTAGAACATGGAGAATATATAAGTCGGAAAATAGCCCTGAAATCGTTTGTACCACCAAATGCGATAACAGCGCCTCTCCCGGGCCAGGTAAGTTTGTGGGACTATCTCTTTGCTTATAATAAGTATTGAATCTTGAATCTCTTTGTATGTGACATGAAATATCTCAGTCTGTCATTTATAATTTTTGACAAAAATCGATCAAAAATAACAAATCGAACTGTTGACGAATGTACATATACATACATTTTGCTACCGAAGGTAAAAATTATCGCTTTTACGATGTTAAAATCTGCTAAAATACTTCAACATATTTGGCACCCGCTCAAATCTTACATTAGGAATCATCCATATCCCACAACGTTCCTAAACTTCATGAGGAACATGCCGAGCACCCAGGTGACCAGGATGCCCAACGGGCTGACCGTCGCCAGCGAGGACAGGGCGAGCTACAACGTCACCGTTAGCTTGTGCATAGACGGCGGATCTAGATACGAGAGTCTCTTCGAAAATGGCATAGCACATTTCTTCGAGCACATCGCCTTCAAAACCACCAATTCGCGAAAAACATCAATTTTAAATGAACAGATGGATGCGATCGGAGCGCGGTTCAACTGTTTGACCACGCGAGAGATGGTAGTGTTCTACTGCGAGTGCCTCTGCCAGGACCTGCCGCTCGTGGTCGACATCCTCGCCGACTGTGTCTTTAACAACTGCTACTCGACTGTCGATATCGAAAAACAAAAGCAAGTAGTTTATATGGAAATGTTAGAGCACGACAATAACCAGATCGAGGTGGTGATGGATTACCTGCACGCGACCGCGTTCCAGTCCACGCCGCTTGCGCAGCCAGTCATGGGCACCAGCACCAACCTGCATAACTTTAACGACAAAACCATTTCGAGATATTTGAACAGATTATTCGACCCGACTCGGACGGTTCTGGCGGCGGTCGGTGGGGTCACACACGATCAGATGTTGTATTTGGCAAATACGTATTTTTCGAAGCTTGTACCTGTGAAATGTATAGATGCGGGACCTCACAGGTATACCGGCTCTGATGTACGGTACAGAGACGATGACTTGCCTTTAGTGAACGCCGCAATAGCAGTGGAAGGTCCGTCGTTTTGCGATGAGGACGCGTTGGTGATGGACGTGGCGAGCGCTATAGTGGGCGGATGGGACAGCTCACAGCCGGGCGGCCCGGACCACTCCACGTACGTCGCTCGGGTGGGCTCCACCGCGCACTCCTGCGAAGCTTATAAGTCCTTCAACATCAAATTTAAAGATACCGCGCTGTGGGGCGTGTACTTCCTGTCGAAAAAAATCGATTCCGATGACTTCGTCCTGGCGATCCAAGACGAATGGATGAATTTATGCTTCACTGTGACTGACGGCGAGGTGGAACGAGCTAAAAGAGAGTTGAAGGCTAAATTGCTGTCTAGAACTGAAAGTGCGACCGCTACGTGCTACGACATCGGTAGATGGTTACTGTACAATGGCTACAGGCCTCCAATTCACGACAGACTTTGCATGATCGATAACGTTTATGCGAAGGATGTCAGAGACGTGTGCAAGAAATATATCTACGACCAATGTCCAGTGGTCGCCGCCACGGGCCCCACCGAGGCTCTGACGGACTACGGGAGACTCCGTGCGGGGATGTACTGGCTGAGGACATGACTGTTACTGTATCTAATAATAAGTTACGAATCTATTTGTATACTTCTTTTGTGAGCGATCATTTAAATTACACAAATTTACCTTTGATCGTATCTTCTTTGATGACAATAATTATAATTAAGGTAATTATTCCCAGCTACAGACATTAGTACTCAAATGTTTACCAGTCCAAAGTCCAGTTTAGTCCAAACGTAACGTAACACTACTGGCTCTGTGAGCTACACCTCGCGTATCTCGATAATTATATGGAATTCCCTTGTCGATTCAGAAAAATCGTATGAACAAAAAATTCCACATAACCGAACCTGTTCACAAATCACGAGAAATTTGTTGAGAAATGAGACTTGTAGAGGAGAACAGCCGGAAATCCGGACAGCATTTTTGCCCAAACTAAAACGGAGACGCTTCGCTCGCGCTTCACGTTCGCTCAGTTAAAAAGGTTTTGTTGTTTTACTCGACTTCAAAAATAAGGAGATTATCAATTCGACACGTATGTATGTAATATTATTGGAACTGCATTATATTCACATATGATAAATCTATTAGGGCTTCCAAACATATATACAATATTTCATAGGTGTATGTATGTCCACGCATATCTCCGAAGATATTTTAAGGCGATGATAGCTCAGTGGTAGTGACGTCGGATACCGAGACGAAGGTCCCGGGTTCGAATCCTACAATGAGCTTGAGCTTTCGGTGAAGGAAAACGTCGTGAGGAAACCATAGCACGGTGGTAGGGTACTTTGTAGTACCCGCCTGGCTGGCTACCACCCTCAAGTTGAAAATCTGTCGCCAAGCACCTTTCGGTGTTCCGACAGCTGCACTTGAGAGCCAGTTCCTTCTAGGCTTTCTGTGCTTACCACCATAGGCCGCATCATCACTTACCATGGTGAGATTGCGGTCAAACACAGGTCTATAAACAATTTAAAAAAAAAGTCGGATTGTAACCATTCTTTTATTGGTTTACGTTTACTTCAATTTAGGGAACAGTGCAAGTTTCATCGAAATCGGTTCAGTCGTTTTCAAGATATGGACAAATATGTGTGATGGCATGGCTTATTGATACGAGCTACGGGGGTGTAGTGTCAAAGGAAAAACATATCAAAACTTTGGTCAAATTTAGGAAAAACTAAAAATAATGTAATAAAACTATAATTTAAAAAAATTAAATCAACACGTCACGTTAGAGTTATTTCATACTTTTTAGTGTATTTTGAAGTCGATTAATTTCTTTTAAATTACTTTTTTTATTTGTAGACCTACTACTAAAGCATAAGGCCTGCTGGGAAGCGGTTACCGTAGCTTATAGACGCTTGCAACTACCCTCCAAATATTTTCAAGTCAAATTAGATATGTTGCATGTAAAGATTTCATAAGAAATTACCATCATTGTTAATTTCTTTATCATTAACCTCAGAGTACATAAACACATAACTTACCATTGTGAAACTATAATACATGCTAGTCTATCGCAAAATTTAAAAAAACCTCTCATTTATTTATCACTAACAAGACTTCGTATGAAATTCTTAATTTATTATTAAAAAATTTAAAAGTCAATTTAATCACCACTTTCGCCACATCACCACTTACTATTCCTTTTCTTAGTACCTAACAGACGAATATAAACAAAAATAAATGAGGTTGCCAATAATACAAACGAGTTGAGTTGACACATATTATGTAATATTGAAATACCAGTCAAATGTTAAGAACGCCAGCAGATAAATGATCAGAAATACAGAAATTAATATAATTCTCGATACAACGTATGGATGCGGCATTGCATTCAAGCCACTATAATAATATAACATTCGCAAATCTGCCAAAATATATAAAGGAAAACTTATTTAAATGAAATCACGCAAGGTATTAAAATAAAACAAACGACCTACAAAATTATAATTTATTTTAAGTAAAGCTACAAGTATAAAAAAAATATAAAAAGTTTTTGAGTATAAATGAGAGCACGTTATGTTATAAGAACAAAAATATAATAATAACTCATCGATATTACCGAATATAAATATAAAGAATCGAAAATGTTGAAATGTAAGTTGTTCGTTACATAAGAAACCATATGAACACTTCTCGATTGCACAAAATCTTTATAATAATAATGCTTAAACTACCGTCATGTGTTGATGATCATCATTAAAGAACAATATTGTTCGTTCAATTTGTTACAAATTATTGCACATCGGCAGCATTATACTATAATGTGAAAATACTTGTGATATACAGGTGTATTTCTTTTTTCTAGCCGGTAGGGGCAAATTCTGAACTACAGGTCTTAGATAAAAACGCTGAAAAGAACCGAGCTGAATTTTGAAGAAAATAAAAGTGGTATTAAAATTTATTTTAAAAAATGAGTATTTTCGGAGATATGGATTCGGATACATTTTTTATTTTTTTCATAATTCTACTTCTACGTACAATATGAACAAAATTATGTATGACAATCTTGCTCTCAAGTTGCTAGAAGTTATCCAAAATATTATTTTATATTTTCCATGACCATGGTTTTATTCTGCGTAAAGTTTGCCGAGGCGGAGCAGATCTCGCAGGGACCTCACTATGTTTAGCCATAAAGAATTAGCTCTTAGCATTCTGACAAACAATTAGAGGTTAATTTTGATAACTTCTAGCAACTTGTGACCAAGATTGTCGTACATAATTTTGATCGTATTATTACGTAGACACAGAATATTAATTTTTTACGAAAATGCAATTTTTTTTTGGATGGCATTTTTATTTTCTTCAAAATTCAGCTCGGGATTCCTGCGTTTTTCTCTAAGACCTGAAGTTCAGAAGATGCCCTCTCTAGCTGGAAAAAAGACTCACCTGTATAGGGAATATGCACTAGTAATCAGTCTTTGAAATAAGAGTTAATCAGACCATAAATTAGGGAAATATAAACGTTTTTATTCGCCATATCAAACTTCTTTTTACAAATATTTCGAAAAATAGAATACCGTAGAATCTGTTAAAGCAAACATAAGTTATACATATTCCCTATTAAAAGTGTAACATTTTTGATTGAACCGAAGATTTTGGCCACCGAGAGTAAATAATACAAAACTAAATTATATCAACCGAAATAAAGGAGATTGTCGAAAGTTTCACATTTACTTCTTAGACATTGAGAACTACCATCACAACATAGAGAGCATATATATAGACACACAATACACACGGTACATTCGTGTGTTCGCTAATGTGTTCCAAGAACTCCTCGCAATCGTCATTAATAATACAAATAATATAAGATATTTACTTTTAGATAATATTACGGTACGATTCAGTGACAATTAATTGAATATCGTATTCATGGCATATATAATTCGTAATTTTATTGAGAAATGTATTAGAAATTAATTTATAATTTCTACACCCGTGCAAGTCTCATATGCTTCTATGCAGACTATCTGAATATTTTGATGATGTACTTGTTGTTACGTGGAAAATACCCGGTTTATATCGTCACAAACAATACTTACACAGATAATCAGCATTTGAAACACTACCGCGTCTTAAATATTATTAGGGGCATTGGAAAAGCCTCGGCCCCTTTCCATTACAACTCGTCACAAAATAATGTAACGCTTATCACAACCTCTTCATAATATTAAGTTCTGACAATCACAATGTTTTATTACCCAATTATATATATAATATATGTATATATGAATAAAATAGCAGCCAACATCAATGAGATTCCATCTCATTAGGGACGAATTTATATCACTGATCATACCACGCCGCTTACAAGTCTCTCCGTACGAATACTGGCCAATTTATTGGACAAGTTATTGTCATTATAACTACATATTATATGGTATTACAATATATATGATATTATGTATCTTAGACAGTGTAGACAGTAAATATATAATAAAGTACCTGGTAGACTTTGGTTAAATAGAACTATTTAGATTTGTAAATGAAAATATTGTATAAAAAACAACCAGCAGTCAGAAGTAGACTTTATAGTACTTATAATTGATAAGTTGCCTCTCTCAGTACTTTATTATTCAGAGGTCACAGATAACGCATCTGTGATGACGTCACGTCAAGTTGAGAACAAACTACAACTCGTCGTACATTTACAAATACGTCTCAAAATGGACAGTTCGATAAATAACATTACAATTAATACGAATTAGTTGCCTACATCCATTATATGGCGAAGAGTATATATAAGAGTTAAATATATCGATGTATGCATGTCGATACACAGAACATCAATTAGATTGGTAATATCTGGACTCTCGACTTGAAAATATATTTAAGTTTCAAAATTCGTTTGAAAATACTCGCATGATAATCATAATTGCCAAAAAAAATCATATAAAAATACATGAAAATAAAATAATATATCAACAAATTAACGTTTTACAAGTCGAGATACAAGATAAACTACATAAAATCTTAAAACTTAGTGATTATACATAATTATATTGTCATGGAAACAGATCTATATGATTAATTTGAGCATAGTTTACCGAAATATGAGCGGAATGTATCATTTGGAATGTACGGTAGATCGAGAACTATAAACATTGTTTATTATTAATTGAAAAATGAGGCCCTTAAATATTGGGCTGTATTAAATATACTAGAGATGTATTATTACACTATTTGGCCACACATACTGAGTATTTTAAATAAATTATAAGAATTGGGCGTACGCTTGGTCACGCTGTCTAATCTTACGATTATCGAGAAATAATTCACCAATACAGATATATTACCTTTTGTGTAGCAACTATACTTTTGTGTGTGTTGTATGCTAAAGTTGTACGATTGTTTTCAATGTATTTTGTACTAAAAACTTTAAATTTCTATTTTGTACTTGTAAGAGAATTATTGTTTTTTTTATAATTTTTAATGGTTTTATATTGTGAGACTAAATTGAAGTAATATATCTGTGATGTTTGTTTTAATCAGTGATAGCTGCACCTACATATTATAATGTATATACCTTCCACGCCAAAACTTCATAAGCTCCAATTTCGCACAAGTTTCTGTACATTAAACACCATTAAATTAGCACAAATGAAGTTAGGGCAATTTTTTTGGATATCATTAATGGTCCTATATGTAGCATTGGTATAAAAAAAATTTGGTAAAAAAAAACATATAATTATAAATGCTAATATAACTATACATCTACCGATTACTATGGAATGTCTCTTACGTTACTTAATAATCTCCTGGTATACTTATACATGACGAAACTTATATTAAACATTGTCAAATGTATATATAAAAAAAATCTAAAAAATATCAGGTTGGATTATGCAAACTTATACTAATGGAATGTAGAGTAAAAAACACAAAAAAAAATATTCTTACACTTGTCTTCATTATGTTAGTTTAACTACCCCTTACAATTAATGGTTAGAATACCCAAACCTTCGTAAAATACATCGAATAATGGACGTACTTTTATTAAATTATATATTGTTTTCAATCCGTATGTGGCGTACACGCTATATTCGTCAAAATATACATGAAAAAAACATAAAATATATTATATACCTTGTGTACGTCACGCCGCCGCCGACTAAACTACCTACTGTGACAGATCACAACTAGCGGTCTCCCAAATATTAGGCTATAAGCACACAGACTACGCGACAACTTTGCGGTGGAACCGTATTATTAAAAAAAACTAAAGCTGCGTACACGAGAAGCTCGAGTTCTTATAAAGGTACAACCTTGTTACCTTGTTTTATTCTCTTTTGTTTTTGTTTATTTATTTATTGACTATGAAACAGTTGTTTGTTATATTTTTTGTAAATAAATCTATATTGGCTATTGATTTTGAAATAGAGTTATCCGAATAATTTATGATTTCTGCCATAATTTTATTATAAGATCATCTTACATAAGTTAATTGACACAAAGATGTTACTAAATTCTATACACTGTTACCTTGAGGCACATTGTTAATTACGATAATGTTAAAGGTGGTTCCGCTGTATTATAAACGCGCGTCGGTGTGCAACTAAGCCTGTCCATAGGTTCACCTCAAAAAATATAAAGAGAGCTAATGACTACAATTATCAATCGACTTAATATCGATGGGACGATTTTTGTATGTTAAAGCTAAAATAGATGCTTCAAAGCTAGGCCAGACAAAAGTTCTTGAAATTTTTATATATACTCGATTTTCAGTACAAATTACGAAAACAACATTATTAACAAATTTTTCGCTTTGTTCTATTATTCAATAGTACTCAAACACTAATTTGTAAGAGAAATATAGTTGTTTCCTTAAAGAACTCAGTTTATTTTCTGGCCACATTTTTAATTTTAATACCCTATCAAAGTTGGAATGTAAAAAGACTTGTCACCCTAACGATTCCCGAATTGTTAATGTCCAAATATATATATTTAAAAATAACGGTGAACCAAAAGAGGACAAAATAATATATCTTACATAAAACAGTCATTTCAAACAAAATATGAGGTAAATTTTCTTTTATCTTAACGTACTTAAACAACCCTTGTATATGTATACACTCGAAAATGTATACATCGGCCTTAACTTGTACGTACAAACAAAACTCGTTTTGTTCTATTTAAAGGGGACTTACATGAACTTAATATTAAAAAAAAAACTTAAAAACTAAGTAAAGCATAATTCATGGATGATTAATATACACAATATCGTATTTTGTACTTTAAGGTTATGCTTTATAAAACATAATAATCGACGACAAACGACTCGTCAATCGTTTCGTCGTAATCGATATTGGGACATTATTAAAAAGTTTTTAATTTGTACACTCGTCATTGAATGGCAACATTTTACGTATTCTTTCATTGATTAAACACTAATCTTGTTCGGTCTAGCTGCCTAACTATACATTGTACTTGGCAATTATGTATGATTTTTTTATTATTTCGCGAAGGTTTGCGCACGGGCTGCACGTATCTTATAGAAATCTGTCATGGCTTAAGATTTACGATAGGCCGCTAAAATAATATCAGGCGGTACGAAAAAAAATGGTTTGCTCAAAAGGCACAAGGCATTCGAAGAAAATGTTAACGAGTTTGTTTGAATAGAAGTTTCTTTGTGAAGGTAAATATTTTGTAATAAAAAATATAGCTGCGTTGTGTAAGAAGTGAAAGTAATAAGAGAAAACTAAACGAGCGCGCCCTGTGCTTTTTGATCATTTATATTTTACTGTATACTTATTTGTTCGTATTTCAGTCTTTGGAATTTTTGTGGGGTGGAATTTTATATAACAAAAAAAATATAATCTAACGTAACAGTGCAATTTGACCAAATTAATACTAAATTATTAAGAGGTACAGTTTAAAAAATCAAGTGAAATCTTAATAGCTACCTTTCTGTGTGACTACAATAAAGTTGAATATACAGTTCAACTTACAAATATACTGATTAAATATATTAGAACTTGTCATATAGATAGACAATACATTAAATTGACAATTCTTAACCTATAGACAATATTTGAAACATTTTTTAAATGACTGTGCCGTTGCGGCAGCTGCTTTATAGCAAGAATCTAAGATTCCACATATATCAGAGTAAAACTTTTTTTTTTAAATACGTCGTTGTTTTTTTTTTTAAAACTGTACCTCTTTAATGCCTGCGTGTGAATACAAAGTTATTCCAATAACACTGCTGTGTCAATGTGACGTATAGTTCCATTGGGTCCGCGAGGTCGGAGGCCGCTGGGGCCCAGCGGATGACTGACACCCGGCATCAAATGGCCTCCTCGTCCGGTTCCGCCATAGAAACGGCCTCAGAGGCCTGGGTCGGCGGTGGGGCCGTTGCGAAACTGTAATTAATTTAGACGTTAATTTAATAGGCACCAAGAATATATTATTTATTTTTCACACATGACTAAAACTACATAAATATTATGTAAAAAGTATTTTAATGTTTTTTTAAAGTTTTATATAAAACAATGAAAATATTATTTAATGTGAATCGTTCGCTTTACATTGCTATTGTTCCAATACTTTAGTAGACACAACTATAGTTTCGTTTCCATCACATATTTAAGTTACACGTTTTATTTTATACAAAAGCTAGCAATAAACTTAGCAATTGATTACAAAACATTTCAAGTCGCTTCTGCAGGTATTTATTTATTTATTTCATAGATTCACAGCTTATTAGCCAAAACGAATCTCATTATATAATCCAAAATCATAATATTAATTTAAAAAGAGTAGGAACGCTAATTAAACAATAGACATTAAAAAAAAAAAGTAACAAAAGAATCCTATCAACTAAAAAAAAAAAAACTTAACAATTTTATTTATAAAGATATGCAGGTACTACGACAAACTGCCGTCGCGTCGCGTGAGTTCTGAGGTGTGTGTGTAGCGTACGTGTGTGTAGTGTAGATGCAAAGAGTATGCGAATGCGAATGTTTGTGTGTGATGAATAACAATGTCAATGTTTATTAGGGTAGGGTTATATGTTTGTGGTCTTTAAATATAACAACTTTAGCAATCAAAATATTATCTAATATTGATAACGAATATCTTCGCCATAGCATTCTATTAGAAGGTTTATTTATAACCATTTTAAGGCGATGGTAGCACAGTGGTAGTGAGGCCGGATGCCGAGACGAAGGTCCCGGGTTCGAATACTACAATGAGCTTGAGCTTTCGGTGAAGGAAAATACCGTAGAAACTATAGCACGGTGGTAGGGTACTTTGTAGTACCCACCTGGCTAGCTACCACCCTCACGTTGAAAATCTATCGCCAAGCATTTATCGGTGTGTTCCGACAGCTGCAATTGACAGCCAGTTCCTTCTAGGCTTTGTGTGCTTACCACCTTCGGCCGCAACATCACTTGCCATAGTGAGATTGAGGTCAAACACAGGCCTATACACAATAAATAAAATAAGGCAAAAACATTTATATAAAAGGGATCATTTGTGTAACTAAGTTTAAGTTTAGTTAATCAAAAAGATACTGTGACAAGCAAAACATGATAGATCAAAGCATAATTTTCGCTTCAGCTATGACAATCTCAGATATATGGAAACCGGAAGCTGTTGTTTGGTGTTTTCTTCATAGCCATCCTGATAGATTGCCCAAGTAGGTAGATAAAATTAGAGCCTCTAGTACCTTAATGTATCGTAATGTATCGAGGCGCTATGGTTCCACAAACTGCCAAGAAGCAGGGAACCACCCGACTCGTGCGTCCGAGTGGGTGAGTCGGATGTCGGGGTGGGGCGGTACATGAAGTACCTGGGCCTCACCCTAGACAGTCGCTGGGGCTTCGAAGAACATTTTGATCGCCTAGTCCCCCGAATCGAAAGGGTAGCGGGTGCCATGCACAGACTACTGCCTAATCTCGGGGGACCGAGGGAGGAAGTTCGCCGTCTCTATGCGGGGGTCATACGATCCGTAGCCCTTTACGGGGCGCCCGTATGGGCGAAGAGGCTGGCCATCCGACGCTGTAGAACGAAAATCTACAGCGTCCAGCGTAGGATGGCACTACGGATCGTACGGGGATACCGTACCGTATCCTTTGAGGCGGCAACTATTCTGGCTCGCTTTCTGCCACTGGATATCCTGGCGGACATGGATGCGAGGGTCTATGACCGAATCCGCATCGTCCGCCAGAGTGGTGGAGGTGACCCAGAAGAGGCGATCAAACGGCAGGAGCGGCTTATCGCATTCGCGACGTGGCGCGCAAGGCTTCGTGAGGAGCGGTTTGCGCGTAAACGCGTCGTCGAAGCAGTCCTGCCGGTCTTCGAGGCCTGGATGCAGCGACAATGTGGACGACTCACCTACAGACTTACACAGATAATCACCGGGCATGGGTGCTTCGGTGATTATCTGTATAGGATCGGACGTGAGGCGACGGCGGCCTGCTTCCACTGCGGTGGGAGCGACCAGGACTCCGCATCGCACACGCTCGCGGTCTGCCCTGCGTGGGAACCCGAGCGGCGGATCCTGGTCCAAGAGATCGGACGGAATCTCTCCCTGCCAGCAGTCGTGTCGGCGATGCTGAGCGGGGATACAGCGTGGAGAGCAGTAGCCTCCTTCTGTGAGACCGTAATGGTCCAGAAGGAGGCTGCTGAGCGGGATCGGGAGAGGGCTGATCCCACCCGGAGGCGAAGCCGCCGGGGCACAAACGTGCCTCGTCGCGGCCCCCCTGCCCTGTAGCTCGGGCTTAGAATAACAGCTACGGTGTTCCCCTGCCTGTCGTAAAAGGCGACTAAACGGGGCCTTTGGGGTCGTGGGCAATCAGAGCGGGGGCTCTGTTCACCCAGAAACGACCCCAAGGAGGACGATGGGTCGACGTGGTCACGACTCATCGTGCGATAGCACAGCGAGGGTGCTGGGGGGAGGTGTAACACTTCCCCCGGGACGAGCCATCAAAGCGCCGCGCTTGGAGGGGTGAGCAGGTACGCGTTCAACACGAGAGCCCGCCCCCCTCTCTACAGCGCAGATGGCGACCACCGTGGGGTTTTAGCCGGTACAACTCCGGCATAACCTGGCTGTTTCCCCCGGGACGGTCGGGTATCCTATGAGGATTTCCCCACGCAAAAAAAAAAAAAAAAAAAAAAAAAAAAAAAAAAAAAAAAAAAAAAAGTACCTTAATGTATGAAACCCGCTTCGTTACAATATTTTGAATAGGATCTCAATTAGTTCAAAGTTTAGAGGTTCGCAATTAATATTGGTAATAAAGAGAATAAAGCACCGCAATAGTTTCGCATTGCTATGAAATCGATACAATAGAGATTTCTGAGTAAAAAAATCTAATTAGCCCATCAGTTAGATTACCTAAATATTGGACACGGTATTTTTTGCATTACCAAATCATAAAATTGACAAAGTGACATGACGTCACTTTAGAGTAAAAAGTGTACTCTAACGTGACGTCACGCGGAACTTCAACACACGATATCTTCGTAATATATTGTTTAATTGAAAAAAGAAAAAAATACAGTCCATCTATTCTATTGTAAATTGCTAGTCACTTACACACATTAACATTGAAGCAGGAGCAACATTTTTGAAATTTTAAATAATAACAATAAAATTCGCGATGCAATAATAATAAAATTGTAAAAAAAAAATATAAATTAGCATCAAGTCAATTTCCTAGCCAAACACTCCACGATCGTTCAAAATAATCATCAAAATCAAAAAGTCATTTATTCAGATTAGGCCCTGATAAGTCACTTATGAACATTAAGTTGGTACAAGTTGAATTTACCACCGGTTCGGAATACACTTAAACTGAGAAGACACCGGCAAGAAACTCTGCAAGGCTTTTTTTGTGGAAGATCTTTTCATAAGCTTTTTTTCCAAATACTAAACACACATTCTAAGCATTCTATTTAAATTGTTTGCAATAACCTATTGTATACAGTGGGACATTTACAACTGTTAACTCTGGGAACGCGGGTGGAATCGCGGGGCACAGCTAGTTAGGTATAAAAATAAAATAAATAATTTTACCTATCGGCATCCCTGAATTCACCGCTGAGAGACGCGTCGGAGCGCCACTTGTTGCTTCCAACCATATTCTGCACCCTGTTCAAAATAATTCCATATAAATATAATTTCTTTTAACATTTATTTCCCGTTCAGGGTAAATCAACTCATGATATTATGTATATATAAAATAACCGGCCAAGTACGAGTCGGACTCGCACGCGGAGGGTTCCGTACAATAATAATAAATGTTGCCTTACTCAAATTTACTGTGAAATGAATAGTAGGCCCAACAAAAAAAAATACCAAAAGAAGACGTTTCTTGGACCCCCTTTAATTTTAAATTTTATTTCATTTTTATTTATTGTTGTTATAGCGGCAATAGAAATACATATTCTGTGAAAATGTCAAGTCTAACTATCACGGTTCATGACAGTCTGGTGACAGACGGACAGACAGATAGACGGACGGACAGCGGAGTCTTAGTAATAGGGTCCCGTTTTACCTTTTGGGTAAGGAACCGTAAAAATTGCACTTTTTAGTATTATAGTACATTGTATTGTATAGGTATAAACGAGGCTAGTCGATGGTTTACTACCACAGTGTACCTTTTATTTGTAATTAATGTAACTAATTTTATTTCGCGAGCTTTAATATACTGGGTCGATTTGTACCATATTCCAGAAATTATTTTTCTCCGTATCACCAGTAGATAGCCCCTTTAGGTTTATGCCATGTGTGACAACGCAAAAACGGTGAAGTACAGTTTTTGTATGAAAAAATAAAGTGTTTTTAAAACTACCTTATTCTTCATTACAAGGTATTTTGTAATTATAGTTGTCACTCGCAACTATCACAATAAAGTGATAGCCAGGACAAACGGTATTACGTGCTTGCCGAAGCACGGAAATACCACGATGGTGTCCGGACCATCCTCACCGGTGATTACTTAACTTTTGCAATCGATTAAGAACGGCTAATCAGATAAAAGCTTCATTATTTTACAAGCTTCTATTTAACTTGCAATTAATGTATGTATGCTTGTTCGGGTGGAATCTTACAGTTAAATTTCACTCACTTCCAGTGGTCGGATTGATTTGATATTTAGTGTACATTTGTATATTGGAACACAATGCAACTACAGTCAACAAAAAGTACAGTCACTCAAAAAAACTTGTATAAAAGCTTGTATTAAAAATGATTTTTCATTCAACTTACACGTGTCTCATCTGTTCCCCCTGCGTGCTCAGTTGCGCGAGGTAAGCGGCCTGTTTGCGATGGTGGTACATATGCACGCGCAGACACGACGGGTTTCTCATACGCTTCTGGCAGATTTCACACTGGAAACACATCATTACACTGTTTACTATGAATCTTAAATAAATTTACCATTAAACGAGTCTACCTTTACATTAATCTACACTTACATTAATCTACACTTACATTAATCTACACTTACATTAATCTACACTTACATTAATCTACACTTACATTAATGTACACTTAAATTAATCTACATTTAAATTAATCTACTATTAAGAGTGCGTACCAAGCCAGAAAAATATCGCAATGTCAGATGAAACAAACTTATGTCTAATCTTCGCGTGGAGATGAGATGGAGATAGCGTGTTTCGCGGCACAAAAATGAACGAAGCGCTTCTTATCTAAATAACTCGTAAAGTATATAATATTTTAAAAAATCGTTAGTAGCAGCCCTAGGTCATATGTTAGTGATATTATTTATCGAATTTTTGTCTTAATTAGATACACCATGAACGAATAAAACCGAAAATTCATTATTATTAGAGGTAGCTTTGTGATTTTTTTCTATCGAGGTTATTTCATTCCATTATGTTTTTGCTCAGGCAGAACCCTCGCGTATATAATGAAAATACCCATATAAAAATATTTTTTCATTTAAATACTATTTACTTGGGTAAATTTCAATTCTAAGATTGTTATTTTGCTTTATACGCAGCCTTAAATTGGTCTAGAATTAATTTAATTCATATCACAACAACTATTGGTTTTTCTATCGCAAAAGCCCCCTTTAAACCACTCCATATTATTCTATTCCTGCTTCTAGAGTCCATTTTGGACCTGCTTTTTTCTCTATATCTTGTGTAAATATACTAAACTTGTACTAATAACGCATGGAAGTTAATGAATGTGGAATAAAGACCCGCATAAGTAAGACATAAATGATCAGATCTTTGCCATATAGTGTTGTCTACGTATTTTTACTATATGAACGAAGCATGGTAAGCACACAAAGAAAATAAAATAAGATTTGATTTATTTGAGCATTTAAAAATTAGCATCACTAAAAAAATAGCAATCCAGAAATAAATAGTTGGACGTTTAGATGTTTGTGGCTCAATTACAAATCAACGGCTGAACAGATTTGGATAAGAATTGGCACACAGATAGATTATGTTCTAGATCAACACAGGTTTTTTTTATCTAGAATACAATAGGGCAGAATCTATAAAAATATTACCTGCAGCGTTCCCTCCCGCGTGTCGTGCTTATCGCGAATATGCACCTTCAGGTTGTATCGGTTGGCGAAGTATCGGTGGCACGACGGGCACTTTACGCCGCCCGTCTTGCAGTTCCAACCTGGAACGCGCAGTTTACATTTTAGTCCAATTAAATTATTTATCCCTAACAGTAATTACCTACAGCACGCGCACGAGTCGATAAATAACGAATTCTGAAAATAAACAATCCAATTACTGATTCTAGTAACGGTCGATTCTACGTATGACCAATTTGAAGCTAAAAATTCAAAATTCTAAGAACTGCATGGGCGTACCTGGGATTTGCGTAGGGTTCACACCTACGCTTCAGTCGAGGACATACATATGTGAACACTTATCAACAACGACTTCTTTTAAACTATTGATTGAAATTATGAGATATTATGCAGTTTTTTTTTTTCATTTCAACATTTTAGTCTATATAATGCGAGAAAATATCTTTTGAATTTCACAAAGTGTATACATATTGATGGCAACGACTGTACTTACTAAAATGCTACTTTATTGATCAGTATTTGTAGAATTGACCGAGTGTAGAATCAGACGTGAATCAGACATTTCCAGAATTTTAATTCGTAAATCTGTTGTTTCCGATCAGCACAGTTAAATTTGATTGAAGATGTGTACGTCACAATCTTCAATATCTGCAACCGAGTACCGATCGAATACCTTATTCCGAAATAAAGACTGAATTACAATATGCATGACGTTTTATTCGGTAGACTATTAGAATCGTTTCGGTGTACAGAACAGACTATTCAAATAATATAATATCCTTTCCAATTCCAAAAAGACAATCAACTGGCACGCGTACTGAAAGTATCACAGCTTTGGTTCCAGAAGAAATAACATAAGTAAAGAAGTAGTAGAAGATAGAGTTAGAAGTGACAAATACAATTTATTTTTTAATAATAGTTTCGATTTCTAAAGTAATACTCAGACATAGTCTATTAAAAATGTCTCAAAATGTATTATTTACTTTTTAATGTTATCGGGTAATTATAAAACAAGTTCGGGTTATTACAAATGTCAACAATATTTAATTAAAAAATACTGTTTATATGTAGGTGCCATAAACATACGTAATACATAAACGTACAGGTTCTTACTGAGACTCAAAAAGATCGCAATTTATAACAACTCAATTATACTGTAATGAATCATAAACTAAATTAGCTATGTGTACGAACGAATCAATGATATTGCGTTTGAAAGAAAATTTTACAAACAACAATTTAAAAACCACTTCTTATAACTTGTATTATAAAACAACATACAAAGTAAATGTATGTATAGTTTAAAATTACTTTTTTCATACAAAAAGCGCACTTACTTCTGTCTGGAATATGGTTAACATTAAAATACAAAGTTATATGAAGAGGTTGATGCAACAAAATATTCTGGTAACTTACCGGCATCCTTTGCAGACTCCGGCATTACGAGCACACTGTGCAGTAAGTCGTTGTCAAAATCTATTAATGGTTCACTGGAAATATGCAACCAAAGAAAAATAATCATAAGCATTTAATAGCAAAATAAAATGTGAAATTTAAAATTAAAAATCTTAAATCTCTATTTACACTGCGACACTTGATCACGACAGTTTTGGCAATTAATGAAAATTATGTCGCAAATATAAACGAGAACAAGGAGACAGGTGAGATGCAATATGAAAACAGGTAATAAATTACCATTAAAAAACTTTGTGGGAATTATCTTTGCTAGTAAATAGATACTAGACATATTGGATAGTACTTAAAACATTTTGCATATAAAAAGTAGGTATCTCAATCGCATCCCACCCCCACGCATATTGCTGTAAAAGCAAAACAAGTAAAAAGAGGGTACGAAATTTTTATTCAAATATTACAGTGTCCATAAATCTTCTCGACAGTCTCCTAGTGAACGGCAAATATTTGCAAGATTTATTATTTTTTGGCCACTAATTAAACTAATCGTCATTTCCAATCGATAGAAAATAAACTAAATCTGTCTTATTATGGTTTAAACCAAGTCTAGTAAAACTTAGATTTTAAGATAGTCCCGGATCTTCTTGTCATATGAGTGACGGTTTTGCTAGACTTGCTTTAAACCATCTCACGCAATTAGGGAGAAGTGTTATATGAAAAGAATCACCTAATTACATACTTTCCGATATATTTGAGTAAAACAATATTTTTTCGCGAAAAAAGGTCTTTTTAAAGCAAAACATCATTATGAGATGTTTTTTTAACAGTATGCTAATTATTTTATATATTTTGCACTATCAATTCAAGTTCGATCTGACTTGACATTTACAAAGTTGCCATGTTTGTTTTAGGCCTACATATTAAGTGCACGAATCGCAGTCAACGTAACTCATCCAAAAGATTTACAGGCACTGTACAGTGAAACAACAGTGATAATCGTAAAGGGGTACTAATAAAGTTATTAACTATCATGGGTACTTACACCTTTTCAGCTTAGTACCCCCCTTCCGACTAACCTTGTATCAAATGCAATTGCAAAACTATGTGATTATAAATCAGTACCATTTTATGTTGTATTAGCTGTGTCAATGAAAAAACTAATCTAAAATGGCGGTGCTTCCGCACATTATCTTTGATTCACTGACAAAATTTTCTAATTAATAAATAATCAGTATGGTAATTAAAACTATTTCAGAGGTCAATACCGATGGCATTCTATGCCTACTATTTCTATGCCTTTGGATAGAACTTCGCCATTTTTTTTGCCGAATGTCGAATAATACATCGATGTCAAAAATGCGTGAATCCGAGACCTGTGTCTTTCATTTCATTATATTATCTTATGTACCAAGCATAAAGTAAAACAACCGCCATGTTAGATTAGTTTCCTGGTTACTTAAGCTTTATAGCTATTTATAATTCTATCTCTCCAAGCCCGTTCAGCTATCCAGGGTGTTTTTTTTAAGTGGGCGTGTATTGGCAATAAATGATTCATTTGAAATCTATGTTCATAGCCGACAAGCAAAACAATGGGCTAGATGAAAAAAAATATCTATATAGTCCGTATTTTACATTATCAAAAAATATTAGACATGTATTTTTTCTTTATTTAATTAAACAAAAAAATACGAAGATATTGTTTGTTGAAGTTCCGCGTGACGTCACGTTAGAGTACACTTTTTACTCTAAAGTGACGTCACGAGCCCCCAATCCCGAACGTTGACTCGCTTTATCTTTGTCAATTTTTAATGATTTGGTCAAGCTAAAAACACGTGTTCATATTTTGACAATCTAACTGACGGACTAATTAGAATTATATTTTTTTATCTACGAATCATCCCAATTGATTTTGAATAAAAAATCTCAACTATGCACCAGCCGATAGTGACGTTTACAAATAAGATCTGAAAATTCCTAATATACCATATCTACTGCATTGAGATAAGCCAGCTGTATAGAATAGCACTTGACTCGGAGGCCAGATGATGATGGAGTGTTGGCATGAATGGTGGAATGATATTCCAGCATTTGGATGCAAATACAGTTATAGTGCCACAAGCTTATCTGGCCCGGTGAGAGAATCGCTGTTATCGCATTTGGCGGAGCAAACAACCAATGAACGTACTGTTCATATTCTCTTTGACCAATGGCGATTGACATTTCGAAATGGCGTATTTAGTTCCTCTTTTGACCACAGTCAGATAAGTTTGTAAGACTTTAGGAGCACTATAATGTGTTTGTGCACGCTTCACATCAACCGGACACACATACAAACAAACGGACTTCGTGAGATAGATTATTCAGTTATCTTTTATTTTAATATAATTTAAAATCATTGTCAAAAATATCATTCGAATTTATCATAAGATAATCGAATCATGTATATGGTTTTAGATTACACTGCGCGGCACAGTCGTAAGTTAATTTGTAACACTCCAAGCTCTTGAAGTTCATATGTAACCGAACACCATAATAATGTACGAAATCTTTATAACCCTGCGATATAAAAAAATGCTTCGATCTGATTTTTGTTAGCTTCTAATATTGAGAAAATAAATCACTAATAACGTAGCTAGTAGCTATATCAAAATTAACAGTGTCTGTTTTTTTAATCCCTAAAGGCATGTACGGTCTAGCCTGTATGAAGCCATACCAAGCTAAATGTGATAGGTTTAAAAATCTCACCCGTCGTATGTGTATTCAGAATTCTCAGCGTGTGTGGGACTCTCGTTTGCGGGTCTTGACTTCTTCTTGACGTTGTAACTGTTCTTGTTGGGCGTGTTCTTCAGTAATCTGTACCAAAAATTTAACTTTATAATATGTACCCACGAAAGTCAAACGGCAGTGGAATCCTGCATTGAAGGTGGACTGGTGCTACGAATAGTGCAGTTTTTTACAACCGGATGGTTTTTACAATATGGACGCTAATATAATCCTCGTTAATTAAAAAGGGAGCTATCCCTACAAAAGGGTCCAAGGGGCTTCACCTAGCAACGATAGGGGAACGCAAGCCTAGACTTAGTGCATGTAGGATTTAAAAAGCATATATTTATGCGTGTAGTCGGAGTGAGATAGCTCTCATAAGGCACCAATCCCACAGAGAAGAGTTCTAGAGTTCCGCGTTCCGAGTTCTGCATTCCGCGTTGACTGTAAGCTATGTGGGGCCTTTGAAAGTAAAAAAAAGTGTATGATGTGCGATCAGTAGCGAATATTGCAGAACTCTAGAACTCCAGACTGCTTGCTGTGTGCACAATAGTCAACACGGAATGCAGAACTCGGAACTCGGAACTCTAGCATTTTCTCTGCGGGATCGGCGCCTAAGAGCTCTCACAGTATGGTCACAAATCATGAAGTTTGGATCACCACGAAAAGGGTTTCTTAAAACAAGAAAAAATCAAAGCATGACTTTTAATTTAAAAACTACAGTTAGAATAGTTGTCTTATTTTATTCTTATACGAAATGAAAGTGGAACAAGGATTTGTATTCAAAATTAATTTAGTTTGTATTATCTACCTCAAAAGGCCCTGTGTCCTGTTAACAACCGGAGGCAGACATGTCGTAACACGAACAAATCATAACTAAGACTGCTGGAAACTGAAACATGACCTCCCCTTTGAGGGCCGAGGGGAGACTTCAAAGGTAAGGTAGTGCGCTTCAGTACACTGTCGCCTAACGATATCCGGTAGCAAATCCGTATTTCAGTCTAAGGGCCCGTGCAGACATCATGCATTGCAACTGCAAAACGACTGCTAAATGCAGTTTTTAATGATTGCTTTTTTCAGTATACAAAAGTTTTTTTTATTAGGCAGTAATTATTTAACTTAAATTACATATAATTTAAACATTTTCACATAAATAGTACTTTAATAGGACGGACAAAATAGGGTGATATCTTAATGATCAAAAAACGTAATAATATCAACAGCACAACACAACACAATATTGACGGGCCATTTTGCGCAGTTGGTAAAGAATCACCTTACAAGCCGCAGGTCGTGGGTTCGATTCCCAAACAGGACATGCATTTGTGTGCATGAACATGTCTGTATGTCCTGAGCTGGGTGTAATTATGTATTTACAAACAAAAAGTAGTATATGTATTATATCAGTTATCTTGTTTCCATAGTACAAGCTCTGCTTAGTTTGGGATCAGATGACCGTGTGTGAGGAATGTCCCAAGATATTTATTATTATTAACAACATTTCCAAAATTATGAGAGTAACAGCTGATGCCTTTTTTGAGGGCACATTTGATTTTATACTCCGTTTATATTTTTTACTTTCACCCCATAGATGAAATGAAATGGTATTCATTACACCCATAAAGTAAATGAAAACGGTAGGCGGCGGTATGTAGACACCCTTAGACGGCCCAGGTCTGCCTCACAGTACTGCATCCTGTTGTTCACTATAAACAATCTATTTCATTTCCTGTGCGCTTCAAGATTTTATTTAGACAAGTTGCATTTAAAAGCTAGTACCTAGAAATAAATTAAGTTCTTTTCATAGATTTCTGTTGTAGGAAAAATACAATGAAATCCAATGTCTTGTTCTTTTTTAAGCTTTTATTTAACTTGCAATGTAAGTATGTATGTTTGTTCGGGTGGAATCTTGCAAGTCAAATTTCACACACTTCCAGTGGTGGGATTGACTTGATATTCGGTATACATTGGTATATTGGAAGACAATGCAAGTACAGTCAACAAAAAGTACAGTCACCAAAAAAAGCTTCTATTAAAAATGATTTTTTTAACAAAAACTTATTCTTATCTTTTCTTGTTTATTATTTCTTGTATGTTATTCGTATAATTGTAATTGTAATATTTTATATATTTAACAAAAATGTAAAACTATGTATTTATGTTGTTTTTTGGCATTTAAATGTCGTATCCTATTACCCAAAGATTTTCTCAAAAAAAACACAATATGGCGCGCATCATAAAAAATATCATTAAAAATTTTCATATATTTTAAATCAAACTAGGAGGCTTAGGGAAAACGGCCTGTCAATTAATCGTGTTATTTTTTTTTTTTATTTCGCTACTATGACAATATTATAAATGCGAAGACTAGGTTGCGTGCTATAGCGTCTTAACTTTGGTGAAAATACGTAGGGAGTAGGAGTAGGTAGATGAACGGTTAACCGGATTTGAATAGGTGGAGTCTTAACCAACCAATCCAACTGGCCCGTCAATTTTAGAACTAACCCATTGGCACTATCTTGTACACCTTACCTTATGACTTGAGCATTCGGTGAAGGAAAACATCGTTAGATCCAAGGTAACAAACACCTAAAATCAGTCCCCAACACTAATTCTGTGGTCCCCAATCTTCATGCACCTTTGTGGTCTGAGAGCTGCACTTGAGATATAGTTTAAGATTTTGTGTACTTACCTTAAAGATTACTGCAGGGTTGGCAACGCGCGAGTCACACCCCTGGTGTTGCAAGCCTACATAGGCTGCGGTAACCGCTTACCATAAGGCGAGCCGTATGCTCGTTTGCTACCTAAGCAGTATAAAAAAAATACGACCTTTTGATGAAAGGGTACTGATGAATAAAACATACCTTTTAAGTGGGCTCCTGGTAGCTTCTTCCTTGACTGATGTAATCTCTGCTTCCAACTCAGTGGCAATGGTTTCGTCACCACCGGGCACCCACTCCGACTGGGCCTCTGCTTCTACCTGGTGTGGCTTGGGCTGTGGTTCTTCTACAGGCGGCGGTGGGGACTCGCTTCTCTGTGGGTTTTTTAACTGTTTATAACCTGTGTTTGACCACAATCTCACCACGGTAAGTGATGATGTGGCCGAAGGTGGTGCACACACAATACCTAGAATGAACTGGCTCTTAAGTGCAGCTGTCGGAACACACCGACAGGTGCTTGGCGACAGATTTTCAACTTGAGGGTGGTATCCACCCAGGTGGTTACTACAAATCACCCTACCACGGTGCTATGGTTTTCACAAGATGTGTTCCTTCACCGAGAGCTCAAGCTCATTGTAGGATTCGAATCCGGGACCTTCGTCTCAGCATCCGCCGTCACTGCCACTAAGTTATAATCGTCTTTATCGGCACCACGGGTTGGTATTTAATTTTTACTTTCAAAAGAATAATTGAGTCAAAAAGTATTTATTCAATTTAGGCCCTGATAAGTCACTTATGAACTAGAATGACTAATTAAGTTAAATGATTTTATCAACGTGTGTAAATAAATACAGATAAATATTGTCTATACCTATTCAGGTTAAAACCTATACCAGCCTGGTGCCCTGTGTTTTCCCTTTCTCAATAAAAAGAGTAAATCCGTCTGGTATTTCCCGAGATTAGCACGTTCAAACAAAAAACTCTTCTGCTTATAATAATAATAGTACAGATACATTCATCAGTTTACACTACATTTACCTAGCAGGACCTAAGAAACAAACCTACAGAATATATTATCTATCCACCAATTTCAAAAAATTTACATACTTCTCGACCACCTGTGAGCCCCTTGATCTGCAGCATCTCAGCAGTGTGAAGAAATGCAGACAGTTCCTGTTGTCTCACATGCACTTCTCCTCGGTACATGAACTGCAGTAGCTGCCTCAATTCTTGATGAGCAACATCCTTCAGAATCACGATAGGATGGTCACAAGGGTTCATCTGGAGGGAAGAAGCTTTAGTTTAGCCATTACTCTCAATTATACTCAATAGTTGTAAGTGTAACAAGCAGATTATATGATGAAAACATACTATCTACAAATATAGTGGTTTTCATAAGCGAGGATGCAATATCATATATACTTTTCCTGGCTTTGTGACACATTGGTTATATTTAAAGCATGTTTACCTATGAATAAGTAAGGTAGGTAGGTATGCAAATTCCCCTGCAATTCGTTTATTCAATAAAGGTCCTAATAAGGCACTAGCCAATGTTACAATTGATTCTACCAAAATAGCAGTAATAATTCAGTAAATTACTCATGACATCACTATTTTTATATGATAAATGAGTATTCTAATACTAACTGAAACTCAGAATACATCAAATGGGTCATTATTATAACTAAAGTTGGAGGTCTTTAGTCCATTTTAAATTAAGCTTTTGGTGAGTCAAGACATATAGCAAATGATGTTGTGATTCATTTAACTAGCGTTTATTGGGAAACCCCAGGTGTTGCAAATGATATTTTGATGTATATTGGCACAGATAGTATAGTTACATAGATAGCTTATGAATAAAACTTGATATATCCTCTATGACTTAAATAAGACTACAGTTTTAAAATATTATTATCTTTCTAGAAATAAAGGTTAAGCACTTAAATATATGTGTTAAAAACATAAAAAAGACATTAGATTATTTATTCAAATATCATATATTTGGATGTTCTCAAATATCTCTGAATTCATAAAAAGTCGAATGTTATTCTTGTTACTAATTTTTTGTAGTATCTTTCGGATCCATGCTGTTTTGTGATTGGAATAACAGTCTGTTTCATAGAGACAAATAAAAAAAAGTTTAAATTATTGTATGTATACATGTAAAAATAAACTTGTGAACAATAAAGTGTAGCCACCCCATATTTGGCTCTAAGAAGACTTTATTATCAGTGATGTTACATAATGAAAATTTCATGTATGTTACCAAATTACTCTGGATTTACAAAGGGTGAGCCTGCATGATTGCCCATAAGTATATTTACTTCAAGCGAAACCACAAATTTATTTGGATTATTATGTAAAAGCAGGACAAATAAATAACATAAAAACTTTGCAGTACTAGAACAAAGCAAACTTAACTTAGTCCAAATTAAATTTAACATGAGAATGCAAATAAAGAGGTAAACAATACAATGATAATAGTAAAATGAAAATATACTGTGTCGTCGTCCCAAACCACCATTGTGAACAGGAGGCAAATCTACGACATAGACAAACATAGTTAAAAACATTACAAATAAAAGGAAATCACATTATCAGAAGTAATTAAATGAGTTCATTTAAATTCCTCTTTTCTTATTAATATTATCCAAATATACACAAAGATTGGACTTGTTTTCTGGGAGTACCATTTATTATTTTGGATATAACATGTGTGAAGATGAGATTCAAATTTTTAGAAGCCTCATCAACATTAATATTTGATTCAAATGTCAACCTGTCTCTATAAATCATCTACAAAATTTCAGATGGCAACAGGTTCTTACATAAATTAACACTGATTGAGCTTTCAAAAACTGTTAGATAGTAAGAGTGAGAGAGAAAGAAATATGAAAGTGAAAATATGGTTGCAATGATAAGTAATGGGTATGTTTGAGTCATTGGAAATAAGGGATTTAGGGTAATTAGCATGAAGGTCCGGCCAACATTATCTGTGATTCTTTATCATATTATTGTAGTATTTTCTTTGCCGTGCAAAATTTTAATTCTAAAACTATTGATTACCCACTCAATGAAAAAAATAACTTACAGCTAAGTTAACATACAAAACAGTTAAGGTTTTAAAAAATACCATACATTTGTTCCAACAGTTTGATTAGAACAATAAAATATGTAAATAAGAATCCAGATAGGCAGGCGGCCCCCAGCTTAACTGCAAACTAAGTAATTGGAGATATTATGCATGATGCATAAACTTTTTGTAGGGTCCGCCACATAAAATGAATGTCATATGAGCCTAGAATAGAAGCCTTTATATATTGATTTTGCAAGGACAACCCATTATTCATTTAATATAAACAATGTCAATGTAATTATGTATGTAACTGTAAGTTTACATGAAATGCATAAAACTGGATGATATGGTACAGACCGAGCAGATAAGGCCTTTTTTAACTGTACTGCGACTATAATAAAGACACAATAGTCTATTTATATTGAATAATATTATCTTACAAAAGAAACATAAACAATCATTGTTATTCTAGATAAGTAACAGAATTTACACAATTAAATACATTTGAAACAATGAACTTACCTGGGTTATTACAAACTTCTCATAAGGGATCAAATTTGCAGACTCCTTTGTTGCACACACATATAGATAGTGAGGCTATCTCTATGGGATAGGTGAAAAATCAATAATTCGACGCATCGAAAATGTTGTGCAAGATGCAAGCAGATAGGTAGGTAGGTACATACCTTGAATAGCTCTTTGAAGTACGGACTGCACACTGACAGGATAAGCTTGTGAGCTTGCACGTATTGCCCACCCGCCGCCAGGGTCACATCAACCAAGTCCTCGCCTTCGAGCAACGCGTGAAACGACTGCGACAAATTGGAGTGGAAGTCGTTCCACCTCAAAGAAAACTGTTCGGGCATCGCCATCCCGAACCTTTATAACGCCACCGACACAGTTTAAACAACGCCCTATGACCGCGACTAACTGTAACTTTCAGACCTACTGCGCGTCCCTGCTACTACGACGATACATCACTGAAAACTCATACGCGATTCTGCCTACGTATACAATATAGGTACTACTATCCGATAAACATGTTTGTTATAATTTAAAGTGAAACAAAGAATGTATTTGTGATTCGTTTACATGAAACTAATGTTATTGATTTTCATGGTAATACGAGGAAAAATAAAAGTTACAAGATGTCGCTCGGTTTGGTTGGTTCGATTATTCACAATGCACCGTTCATTGTCCGACAAACAACGACATGTCAAGACGGAAAAATTGAAATTTCTAAAATGTTATAAATTGAATATTCTTCCACGAAATACACTAAAATAAAAATAGAGTATTTTTATTTTAGTTTACATATTTAGCACTAATTTAATTACGATACAAAATTATATCAAGAAATATAATAAATTAAATTTTTAGTTTGATTACGTTGATTACATCCATAGACAAAATAAATTAAGGGACTGCTACACGGTTGTCAACTCTGTAAACGTTGAGCTCACGTTTGGGCGAGTCTGCTCCCCGAGCGCGCTCGGCCAACGTATACTGGGCCTTTTTGCGTGTATTTGCCGTTACCGACGCTGTACTACGTGTTTCATTTAGACCGGCCGCATACTATAAGAAATTTTCTGTCAGAAATTTTCGGACGCCCGCCGGAAGGCACTTTCCCATACATTTTGTTCTAGACCCCGCATACTATCCGAAAATTCTGGCGTGTCTGACGTCCAAAAATGTATGAGCAAGTGAATTTCTGACAGAAAATTTCTTATAGTATGCGGCCGGTCTTAGTGTTGCGTTGGCAAGAGTAGAAACAATCGCGGTAGAGTCTGGCATACGAAATGAGAACCTGAAAAAGCGCGGAAAATTTAAAAAACCAGATGTGGTATCACTCAGTATAGTAGAAATAAATTGTTTTGATACTTTACAAATAAATTATAAACACACCGGCACAATTAGCGCAACACAAAAAAAGCAGGATTTTAAAATCTTTTACTTGAGGAACTGGCCAGTTATGATATTTTTTTAATTTATTGTCTAATTTGAAAATAGAAAATTAGATGACATACACTTTTTTCATTCATTTGTTTTATTTTCCCGAACAATACGTTTTGTCAACTTGTTCGAGTAATAACTACGTAATTGTATATTTTTTGAAAAATTGCACTTAATTGTTTTTTATAAATTTGTTTTTCTATAGGCAATTTTGTTTATTAAAAGCTCTTTATTATGCCTGACTTAACATCACTGGAAATCATTAGGGCTGATGAAATGAGAAGAAATGGCCATACCTACAGATCGATTGCCTCAAGGCTTCGTCGACCAGTATCAACGATTCATCGCAGCATCCAGCGGTACAGATCGTCTAATTCTCTTGTGAGGAGGAGGGGTCAAGGTAGAAAAAGATGTACATCAAGGCGAGATGACAGTTTTTTACAACTTGGAGTTCGTAGGAATACGCGATTAACGGCTGTACAAGCTCGAAATGAACTGGAAGACGTTCGAGGAGTACGAGTAAGTGAGCGTACAGTTCGCAGGAGATTTGAAGAAGTTGGTTTAGGGTCGTATATACCTGCCAAAGGCCCAAAACTTGAGAGACGTCACCGCGTAAACCGATTAAGCTATGCGCGAGAACATCGTCATTGGGATTTGAACGAATGGCAGCAGGTTCTCTTTACTGATGAGTGCAGAGTTCTTTTAAAACAGATCGATGGGAGACAGCGAATATGGAGACGCAAAGGAGAACGCCACATACAGTCTAATTTTGAACACACAGTGGCTTATGGTGGCGGCTCGATTATGGTTTGGGGAGGGATATGTTTGGGAGCTCGCACGGAGTTAGTGATAGTCACAAGAGGGACCATGACAGCAGATCGATACATCAGAGACATTTTAGAAGAACATGTTGTACCATTTGCCCCATTTATTGGTGACGACTTTATTCTAATGCAAGATAATGCTCGTGCTCATAGTGCACAATCGGTACAGGCATATCTGAGCCACGTAGGTATACCGGTGATGCAGTGGCCAGCAAATTCCCCCGATATGAATCCGATAGAGCATGTCTGGGACTTGCTAAAAAGAAGGGTTAAATCCAGAATTCCACCCCCCAACAATCTGAATGAACTTGGAAACGCATTACTTGAGGAATGGGAGCGGTTGCCTCAAGAAATCATCGATAACATAATCTGTAGCATGCCCAGACGAATGGAAACCGTAATCAGAGCAAGAGGGGGAAACACTCGTTATTAATTTTGCTTTAATTTTATTGTTAAATCATTTAATGCTTACTTTTTTTTATTTTTTGTGATGGTTCATAATCATCTAAAAATTTCACTTATTTCAAATTTCTTTATTTTTCAATCAAAAATAACGAAGACTTTTCAAAGTCGTTGTTAAAAGATGTTAATCAATTTGTTATTTTGTGTCTAATTACATTTTCGTCAAATATATGCGTTATTATCTCATAGTCTCACTTTTTTTTCTGTTCCGCTAATTGTGCCGGTGTGTATAGAAATATTAAGTTATGTTTGATTTTCTTAAGTCATATTTGCATGTAAATGAGTTAAAATTTTACATAAACTCGTTATATTTTATTTTTATATAAAATGCTTTTAAATAAATAAAACTCGTCATATTCTATTTTTATATAGAATGCTTTTAAGAGCAATCAAGTCGCCATTTTTTTCATACAAAGCCTTTGTACTTATTATGGCGTTGTTAAACATTTTTCGTTAGATGTTTTGAACAAATTAGTACCTTGTGCACTATATCTAGCCGTGTATCTAGGCGAAAAAAAAAAGTGTGAAACAATTCAGTAAAAGCCTCCGAAAAACAGCGTTTTTGGTCAAATTTTACCTGAACTTTGGCCATATCTAATGTATTGTAATATTAATGTATCGGGTCTATTCGCGCATAGATTATTATCAAAATTTAATTTTTGAACAGTATAGCTGCAATTTACTATAATGTAAACTGAACGCTCGGCAAACGTGTGATCGCTATTTGTGGCTTGAGTGTCGGCGAGTGTGGTCGCTAACGGCAAATACACGCAAAAAGGCCCAGTATACGTTGGCCTAGCGCGTTCGGCCAGCGGGCTCGCCCAACGTGAGCTCAACGTTTACCGAGTTGCCAACTGTGTAGCATATAAATTCTCTTGAATTTTGTCTTATGCCACTGGCACTATTGAATTCAGTCAGCGGTATGCGGTATGCAAGAATCTTATATATTAGAATAAGATTCTTGGCGGTATGTGAAAGTGATTTATGACTGGAAATTATAAAATAACTCGACACTGGCAGAAATAAATTCGAATTTTGATTTGGTGGCTAACTTGTGTTGCTAACTAATTTAAGTGCTAAGTGCTTAATGGTGCTTAAAACTAAAAAGAGGAATGAGGCGGTATGGACAAATATCTTAGACTGGAGTACGTTTAAGTAAGCCGACAAATTTTAGCTGGATAAAAATTAAGCTAGCGAGGTTTCGCTGAACGGAGTCATAGTTCTAAATCTATGTTAGTTGTCAAATTCAATTGACAGCGTGTAATTAACTATCAATTTGACTCAATATTGTATTGTAATCTCCTTAAAGTTAAGATTTCGCTTGTGATCTCGAAATTATTACACAATAAAAATGGAACATGAAATATCAATTTGCCGATGCAAAACAACTAACAGTTGTCAATCTGACAGCAGGATAAAATTTTGCGATCTTTGCGGTCGCTAAAATTTAACCTATCCGGCGAAAACTTATACCAGCGGACGCCCTTGAACGGGGCAGATTAAATTCTAGTCCGTTTAATTTTTCGCCTCGCAGTGTGCTTGAACGGTATTTGACGTTTAGTCAGTTTACATTTTATACTGGGTAATTGACTTAAACGTACCAATGCCAAAAATAGGACAACAAAAAAAAAAGTTGAAGAATGTAAATCAAAGTGTCATTTGTGTCATTCGAATTCGTTCAATTTCAATTCATTCATTCACTGGTTGGTTTGGTTGGTTGATCGGCGAGGCATGCGGTGTATTTTAATCAAGGTTTTCATAATTTTATTTGCCTATAAATGAAAGGCTTATCGTACAAAACATTAGAGGAGGCCGCGCGTGAGCAAATAACCAGAATATGCAGAGGATCGTGACCGTTGGTAAGGTTTTATGACGCATTCGCTTAATCGTTCATAACTATCAATTTTATAATTGCGTGGATAACTGGATAGGCCATGTCGGACCACAGCGGGCTGGACGAGGCCGAGATCGACAGGAGCCAGCTCACGAAGAAGATCCTCAGCGCTGTGTTCTACGCTCTGGCATCATTCATGATCACCGTTGTAAATAAGACAGTGTTGACAACTTATGCATTCCCGTCATACCAAGTCCTCGGGCTGGGACAGATGATCGCGACCATCGTAGTGCTGTGGTGCGGGAGAGCCGTGCGTGTGGTGCAGTTCCCGCCTCTGGACAGGGGAGTGGCGCGCCGCATCTGGCCGCTCCCTCTGATATACCTCGGTAACATGGCCACCGGCCTCGGCGGTACGAAGGAGCTCAATTTACCGATGTTTACTGCCTTGCGACGCTTCAGTATACTCATGACGATGATTTTGGAACGATTTGTGCTCGGAATCCGTGCCTCTTGGCCCGTGCAAGCCAGTGTCATGGGAATGGTCGGAGGTGCGTTGCTCGCCGCCGCCGATGACGTCACATTCGCCTGGGCTGGATACACACTTGTGCTTCTAAACGACGCCTTTACAGCGGCTAATGGTGTGTACATGAAGAAGAAATTGGATGCAAAAGATCTTGGTAAATATGGGCTCATGTTTTACAATGCTTTGTTCATGATAATTCCGGCTTCATTGGTTGCCTGGAGCACAGGCGCTCTAGAACGCTCGGCTGCATACGAACACTGGAATGACACCCTCTTCCTCATGCAGTTCCTCATTTCTTGTGTCATGGGTTTTATCCTGGCCTACAGTGTTATGTTATGTACACAATATAATAGTGCCTTAACAACATCTATCATAGGTTGCCTGAAGAATATTTTGGTTACATACCTAGGAATGGTCATAGGCGGTGATTATATATTTTCATGGATGAATTTTGTGGGACTAAACATCAGTGTTCTGGCAAGTCTTTTGTACACTTACATCACATTCAAACGTAAGTCAGCATCGGCATATATTCTGGTGAGTAATGGTAAAGTAGATACTGTATAGCGATACTTTAAACGCAGACTTGGTAAGTCTACATTTCTGGTGTAGTATATTAATGGTTGCTGCCAAAGAGGACTAGTGTACATGTGTGAATATGGTGCATCTCATGTCATGAAATAAATCCAGTTTACTAACAGCCAGTGAACTTAAATAAATTGGTGTTATTTAAAGGCATTGTCAAACAAAAAGCTTACTCCTCACAGTAGAACATGATACATATTAGTGCGGCCTCAATGGACGATGCTAAAACACGTTGTTTCACAAAGCCTCAAATAAGAAATACTGAAATATTGTTGTATTTTGTAGATATTGTTTTGTACTTAAAGTTGCACATTTTAATATACACATTTACTTTTCATAAGTTATTTCATAGATAATGTAACCCTGTCTATTATTATTAGTTGTTACCATAGTGCCGTTAGTTTAATATTTATGCTTAAAGAAGTCATCTTATCAGGGAGCCAATTCTCATCCAATCGAAACTAATCACTCAATCGAAAAATGTATGAATTCGATAATTTTTAGAAGGAAAACCAGTCAAGCATAGCTTTCATTTGACATGAGAATTGGGTCCCAGGTGTTTTACTTTTCGCTGTGACACTACATTATGCATAAATAAATACTTTACCTTTGCAAAGAGCTTATGTGAAGTATAAAACAAATATAACCTTATTCAAATCATGCAGTTTTTAGCAAACTATGGAACACAACTTTTAAACTGCATATTTTTAATTTCTTGATATTCTAAGAGTATTTAAAGAAGTACAAACTAAATGATGTACATGTGAGACTTCTCAAATGTCGCTGATAATATTGCTATTTATATACATAGGCATGAAATAGTATCACTACTGGAATCTTATAAGTATTATTGAGTGGACTACAATATTGTCAAAGTAAGTTTCTGAAAGATCTATTAAGGAGATTACAAACATGTTACATATTATGTATCGTATCACATTTAATTAAATTTTCCATAAATATATTTATTCTTTATTTATATATATGGGAGATTAATATTAAAACTATATTTTCCGTTTCTAAAATTTATAATTACCACAAATAATGATTGTTTGATAACTAACTCAAAAGTTAACTCGGGAAAAGTTGTAGATATTTTTGGACATTCGCCAACATTAATAATCTAAATGAAAAAAAAAAACATATCATAATCATTTGAAATAATTAATTCCACTTGCTAATAATGATTTCAATATTTTATGTATATAGGCTGTTTTTATCAATTTACGGCAGTAACTGTCCTTGTAAGAGTACCTAATGGTGCCGATTCTGTTGTAAATCGCACTAAACTAATTTTAGTCACATCTCATCTCTTTCTTACGAACATGGTTGAAAAAGGATAGAACATATTTTAAGTTGTCAAATTAATCTTTGCCGTCTTATTTTCCGTGTATTTAGACGTGACCGCGATAGATGGCGACTAAATTTATATTGAAAACAAGCATTGGACTAATTTGACAGGACTAAATTTCTTACATCCTTTTCTTATGTTCTTTGTGAGAAAGAGACATAGTGACATTAAAATTAGTTTAGTTGTGAACAACAGAATCAGGGCCATTGTCAAACAATGTGTAGCAACTAAGCATTTGATGTAGGAACTTTTAAAGTGCAGCAGAAAATACAATGAACGATGGACAATCAAGGCGCGGATGAGTCGTATTAAACAATTTTCGCGTCGGTAGATCTGTACTATATCCTATCAAGTCGCAATCGCGATGGTCAGTCACGTATTGAATTGTCCATTTCAGTTAGCATTCGGCGACTGCAATTTTTCAATATTGAAGTGCCAGATTAGGCAGTTTTATTGGTAAAAATAACCCTATTAGTAATCAACTCAGAATGTAGAGCCATTTTGATTTTTGATATGGTAATGATACGTTATAAATTAGTATCTTTGGATCTTGGAGTAAGAAAGACTTCAAAATGATTTATTTGCAAGCTAACAAAGCATGTCATATCCATTGAAAAAAACAATAAATCTGTTAAATTGAAACATGAATAATTATATTTCATTAAAATTAAATCAACATTGGGTCGCTTTTTCCGTGTCGATTTAGGAGTTGTCTATATATAGCCTATATGCCTACATATTTACAATATTGTAAAAGCGTAAATAAATATCTTCATAAAGAGCGATAAAACTGCGTTCCAAAAAAGATAATTAATGTATACTTGTTTATAATCATCCTCAAGGAATCATTCACATTACATTATCTATCTATCTATACATATAAAATGCTTTGTCCTGAATGACTGACTGACCGCTGATCGTAAAGACCTGAAACTTGGAGGGTGTGTTCTTTGTATGACGTAGGCATCCGATAAGAAAGGATTTTTCGAAATTCTACCCCTAAGGGGGTCAAAAACCGGGGCAAAGTTTGTATGGGTCAACGTGATTCCTTGGTCCGATCTACTTAAAATTTTGCATAAACATTCCTAAACAGAATTGATGGAAGACGTGTTTCGTATTTTATTGAAACTCATCGCCTAACGGGGTCAAAAAGGGGTAGAAAGTTATTTTAGGGGTGATTTGCATCGAAGTTGATATCAATACTCCTTAGTACATTAATTGATTTAAATTACATTTTATTTCGACACATATTTGAAAACTCAATTCGATTTTCACAGATTACAGAATAAGGCAGATGGAGCGCCCGGAACACGGGAGTGAGCCAAAAAAAACAAAGTTTATTTAAACGAAAGTGTTTTTCGTTAAGAGTACAAAGCCTGAAAAATATGGCAATGTCAGATGAAACAAACTTGTCTAATCTTCGCGTGGCATGAGACGGAGATAGCGTGTTTCGCGGAACAAAATTGAACTAAACTAAAATAGCTCTAAATAGCTCGTAAAGTATAGAATATTTTAAAAAATCGTTAGTAGCAGCCCTAGGTCATATGTTAGTGATATTATTTATCGAATTTTTGTCTTAATTAGATACACCATGAACGAATAAAAACTAAATTTCATTATTATTAGAGGTAGCTTTGTGTTGTGCCTTTTGTTCTGCAATCTGAGCCGATTTTATTCAAAAAACTTTGTGCAATGCAATACTTTTTAAAATTGGAATGTCAAATATAAAAGAATATTTGAATCGGATTAGAATTCGAAACTAATATTTTTTTGTTTTTGAATATTTTAATGAAAAACTTACAGTAGTAGGTACCCAACTAATGGCTTACCGATGTACCTGCGCAGAAGATACATTTTCAAAACGCGGGAATTGCTATTGGTCGGCAGCTGCCGCCATGTTAGCGCGCGCCGTGCGGAGGGGCGTGACTTGCGAGTGAGACGGAACTAACAGCTGCAGTGTATTATGAACCTTATAGTAGTGATCTAAGGTTGATTGTAAATTTAAGCATTCTTTCGTTAATGTTCGGGCCATACTTTCTTTTCTGTACGAACGAAGATTCACGACGCGCCTCATTAGTTGGGTACTGTGGTAATACTGTACCTTATGCCTTGATTTTCCTTGGAAATCTCTTAGATTACCTACTTAGCCAATATTTACGACTTCTCGATGAATGATACGACGAATATTCGCGCGGTTTCACCCTATGTCACCCGGGGATAGTTGTAGCTTCCAAACAGTGAAAGAATTTTTCAAATCGGTTCATTAGTTTCGGAGCCTATTCAATGCAAATAAACAAACAATCAAATCTTTCCTCTTTATAATATTATTATTATTAGTATAGATTGCTATATAATTTATTTAGAAGTTCATTTGTTGTTATTATAATTAAATAAGATTCTTTGAGTTTTATTTTTGTTAGTGTATAATATTGGTTTTTAGTTTTAATTGTAAAAATATCCGTGTTGATTTTTCGGGGTGATTTGCATCGAAGTTGATAGCAATACTCCTTAGTGCTTTTGATTTAAATAATCTTTTATATTGGACATTCCAGTTTTAAAGAGTTTTGCATTGCACCAAGCCTTTATGTGAGTTCAACTTTGTTTTGGATAAAATCGGATTGAGTTTTTAAACATTTTTGTCTGTCTGTTCCGGTTCATAGTCAATGTTATAAGGAGTAACTTAGCTACTTTTATTTTTGAAAAATAATAGGTGATCCGCGCACAAAAAAAAAACAAACCGTACGCGGGTGAAACCGAGGGGGTCTGCTAGTCGAATATACAATGTGCATTCATAGAAATTACATCTCATATAAATTATACTGGATAATGATAACAGATTAAAAGTCATATAACCTTAATGTCCGAACCAAATAAGCCTTTTAGGCTTGTAACAGTCACGACAAAAAAATGTAACGTCCTTAAACATCAGTCTCGTAAACGATCTGTAAACCGGTGTAGTATCATACCGTGATGTCCTAATACTGCGTATACAATTCTAAAATCTATAAAATAGCAATGGTAGTATGTCGAATCGAAGTTATGTATCGCATTAATAAATTAAATTATCTCTATTTAATGGTATGTTTATCAACACTTGTAAATTATTTTATCTCTGATCATAGCACAACTACACGTATTCGCATATTTAAATATTCAATACATTTATCATACACACACACGTTTACAGGTATATACATTTATATGTGTATGTATTAGGTAACTATGTGTTGTTATGACTGTAAAATAAGCAATTTGTTTGTCAAAGAATTTGTAACCAGTATAATATCGACTAACCAGAAGTTCTCAAACATTGTCTTGGAATCTTCCTAATTTTGAATATTTGGTTTACGGAAATTCAACTTCAAACGCGACTTTTGTTTCATGGTATTTAAGTGGTTTGATCGTTTTTATTTCAATAACGGCATTTATAAACCCCACTTAAAAACAATATTCTAAGTAAACTTTGCAGTTTAAGGTGATTAAATATTTTAGATGTAGTGACTTCGAATGCCAAAAACAAGTTGAGCTTTCGATGAAGGAACATAATCGTGAGTCAGTGAAGTTAAACTACTTGGGGGTCGATACATCTCACTTTGAGAACCATTGGACAATTGTTTGCTGTAATTTCGTGACGTCGTCATAATGCTTATCCACGATTAAGTTAATCGTGATTTTACTATCGTTAAACATTAAACCTATTTTTAAAGCATATAGGTAAACTGTTAAACAACTAACCGCCAGGTTTCTGAAAGCCAAATCAAAGTTAATCTCTTGTTGAAAGTATACCTGTCACTGTCAATGTCGTCTGAAATGACAAAGACGGCAACAGTTTTGATTAATTTTGATTTGGCTTTCAGAAACTGGCAGTATATATCGTGCGGGGGAAACCTAATAAAAGTAAAAATAGTTAATATAAATAAATAAATATCCTGGGCCATTATTTTGACATAGTTTTTCCTGTATAATAGAGTATTTAAAGGCGATGATAGCGCAGTGGTTGGATGCCGAGACGAAGGTCCCGGGTTCGAATCCTACGATGCACACGAGCTTTCGGTCAACACATCGTGAGGAAACCATAGCACGGTGGTAGGGTACATTGTACGTGGACTTGAAAGCCAGTTCCTTCTAGGCTTTGTGTGCTTACCACCTTCGACCATATCATCACTTACCATGGTGAGTTTGTGGTCAAACACGAGCCTATTCACTAAAATTACTACTCTTATAGGTAAAGAAACAGATATGTTTTTGTATAATGACATAACTATCCGGTCAAGTGCGAGTCGTACTCACGCACTCCATGCATTAAGTCAATTTTATATACATCTTATTGGTCTACCGCGCGTTCGCTGTAGCTTCCTAGTGAATTTTCAGAATCGGACTATAGTTTCAGAGATTTCTTTATATGTACATCCAAACGATTATTCAATGACGTGATTTGTTTTATTAGATAGATATGCAACTTCAATTGGATCAATTTGTATAGATTGAGCTCTGATGTACATAATATAGCCATATTTTCACATGTGGATTATTTTGGGAAATGTTGATGCTCATATCGTGATAGGTTGGTATCTATTTTTACCTTCCTACAAGGTCGCCATCCAGTGAACCATTTGCAATCTTGAGTGCACAAACAATACTTGCTAAAGTAAAATGTAAACTCGGTAAAAATTCAAATAAGTCTTTTAAAAATAGAACACATCTGTTTGTTTGTCTAATTATTTTATGAACACGAATTTCTTATTTTGAGTAAGTACCTAAATAGTTGAATATTAAATTCAATGTAAGTACATTGATTATACCAAACACATAACAATTTTGTTTGGACACGATACTCCAAAACGGCTTAGTTTATCGAGACTGCTGACAGTGAAAATTATTGAATACAATTTTAATTTTGAATATAAATTCCTTTACACGAGGGTTTTTTTCCGTAACGTATTAATTACGAGTTTAACTATTTGATTCGTCTTGCGATACGTAATATACATGCATTCGTTGTTGAACTAAATTACGGTTCGGAATTCAAATTATAATCGCGGTTGGTCAAAGCGAAGCTAATCATGCAAATTCACGAAGGTACCTCATGATGGGTCCCTCCGTCGTATCGCTTTATGGTGTCTAATGATACCTATAGCTCGTTAAAATAAAAATACAGAGAAACACTGATTTAAGAACAAATTATTATCAATAGTGTCAGTTTACACAACGTTTCAAACGGACGTTCGTACCGCAGACCTTGCGAATGTGGAATGAGCTCCCCATTACGGTTTTTCGGTACGGTTCTTCAAAAGGGGCGTAATAAGAGCTCACAACACATTAGCCATCCATTTGGTACTGCATCGGTGGCAACTCACGATCAAGTAGCCCGGCTGCCAGCTTTTCAACCTGTTGAAAAATCAGTAAACTATAGATTATCGTGCTCTATGAAAAAAGTTGTCTGTTCTTAATCAGCCTAAGTGCGTTTACGGATTTAGCTCTGAAATTAAACAGAGATAACATTGACAGACATAGTTTCTTTGTGTAAGCACCGCCTTGATAAGATAATTAATATACCTTGTAAAATCCAATTATAAGTTTCTTTGAAACTTATAATAAACATTGTTATCAGGTAATCCAGCGCAAGCGTTTTTGATTAGGGGAAACGTCCCTGTATTGTTTGCCCTCTGAAGATTCTTTTATTAAATTTCAATCATCTAACACGATTCGCATGCTTAAATTTAAATATGTACAGTTACTACTATTAATGTTATTCCCCTTGACAATCTTAGTATAATGAAAAGAAAATATGGATGCAAGCGAGAGCGAGCGTGACAGAGCATATCAAGGCGCATCAAATTAATCTGTATTACTGTAGATTAGCACAATCCATTAAAGCGTTAAAGTTACATTATCGCTGAATCAATGCGATACAATCCCATACAAATGTTGATCGTTTACTAACGATAACGATTTTCCACAACCATCTTGTCTAGGGGGCAGGAAAAATTATGCACGTTGTTGAAATTTTCCTAGAATAGTATTAAGTAGTGATAATTTGGCTTAAATGTTGGTTTAGGGTCGATGGCTTATTTGTGATAGGTAACTTAGGATTACAAAGATTTTTTGATAATACGAATTATTAATAATGTACCAGCAAATATACTATGTAGCAAAAGCACCTTTGAATCTAATAATATATTAGTGTTTATTAAACTGCAATTAAATGATACTGTAATAAAGACTGCAATATAAAATCATTTTTAGAAGACGTGACATTTAACCAAATCAAGTTATTTAGAACTGTAGTATACTAGTTTTAGGCGTTGTTATTTATAAATGTAGTGCTATAAAAATCGGTAAGTACACACGGCAACACATCAAGCTATACAATTCCAGTATAAGCTGATCTCGCATTGTATAGGATTTACGTACAATGAGAGGTCAGCTTATATTGGAAATGTATAGCTTGATATGTAGCCGTGTGTACATGCTACAATAGTAAAAAAGAAACACTTTACCGACACCATTAACCTTATATTAAAATAAACTATGCGAATTGTTTCAGTAAGTCAATCTGAAGCTGTGCAATATTTCAAACAGAATTCTAAAATCAATGTACAAAACTATGACAAAAATGTTAACATATTTACATTTATTATGCCAAAGCGCTTTTTTTGGCACGTGTTGAATTATATGTTATTCTGAAATATTTATATGTAGGTTAATGATATATAGCAATATACAAGGTAATCCTGGATGTGTGGTCACAGTCAAGTATTAGTTTTGCCTCATGAGCTCTCAGCGCGGGCCGTAATTACTTGGGTATTTTGCGAGCCAACTAAAAAGTTATTAAAATTCGGGGCAGGATGTGTTTAATCGCGGCATATCGTCTCTGGTAACCTGAATGGTTGATAGAGATTGGGTATGGCCCCAAATGACCCTTTTTTACGCATCTGTTGGTGAAAAAAAAATGTGTAAAAGATGATCAATATTCCTCTGTGTGCCATGAGTCAAAATTGCATCATGTTGTTTAGATTTAAAAAAAACTTAATCATGGATCGAATGTTTGCGTTATAGCAGTATTTTAGGTAGAAAACTGTAATCGGTTCACGTAGCCTATAGATGCTTGCAACACCAGGGGTAAAAATATAAAATGTAGTATTTGGTATAGTTTTTTAATTCAGCGAATTTTATCAGGCTTTATTTTTAACGGTTGAAAGGCATATTTTAAGTTGTAAGAATTGATTGTATACTATTACTATTTCCAAGTAATGAACAGTGTTGTTTTCTAAGAATACATAAACATGCAATTTTAATACAAATAATAATCATGGACAAAATAGTCCAGTACGTGGATTACGTAACTTTATTGCAATGAAATTCAGATTGAAATTACCTCTGAATCGGTAGAAATATTACAAAATCGGAAATGGTTCCATTTCTAATGAACCACTGTTTGTATTTACAGTTATCAGAACGTAAAAAAGTTATCAGAAAACCGCTATATTGAACCGATTTCAATTCGAAAATGATTGATATTTAGTTACGTAATCGCCCCACTGTTTGTAATAGTTGGCCTGTATCAATAAATAAATAAAAATACAGAAGTGGCTTAAATTATTATTATAATTTGTAAAAAAAATGATATTTGCATTTATATTATTTATTGATGTGCGATTTTATTGTAACCAAAAGAAAATTATTTTGGCTAAATTATTGACTGATTGTATATACAATATTCAGTCTTATACATCAACGATTATTGTAAACATATTGAGGATTTCTAGATGACTAAATTGTAAGTAATAAAAATCTGACTAAAATTAGTTTTTAATAATAGTGATTTTAAGAACAAAATAGTTATATCTTAACAATGTCCAAGTGCTACCCATATTGGTAAGATATAACTTTGAAATTTATATCTTTTAGTAATTTGTGTAGTTTCCTATTTAAATTTGTAATCCTAAAGCAATTAGAAAAGCATTATAATTTGTATCGGTGTTTATTTTCATGCTTTAGCGTTGAAATGATAAATAATATAAGATTATATTGAAATATCTTATATAGTTTTTAATATTATAATAATCTATAAATTTAATCTGTAATAGTATAATTGAAATATGCTGAAAGCTCTGCCTATAAGCTCATAGTGGCCATCACTATAAGTTGATAGGCTCAGCCAGCACTGATATATCGCTATTTACGTTGATTGAATAAGGTTAAATTAAATGGGCAAACTTTACCAGTACATTTTTAGTGATTATTAACAATGTTAATTGGTATCTATCATAGAAAATGTTATTACTAACTCACACGTGAGTCGGTACCCCGAAGATATTGACCAGCTTGACAGGCAGGAACCGGTTAATATATGTTATTAATATATTCGTTGCGTGGACAGCTAAAAAAAACTTATATCTAAAATCTTGTGGAAAGTGAAGGGGTGGGTCATGTTATCGTAACTTTTTTTAACTGAATAAAAGTCGTTTTATTTAAAGTTACTCATTTTACGAAATATGGTTGTCTAAAATCAGTTAAATATGGGTTAAAAATGAAAATTTCGCTATATATATTTTCCGGTGGTCAAGACAGTGCCTGTATCTATAAGCCGCCTCTTACCGTACCGCGCGCCAAGTGTGCGTGATTATTAACATTTAAGTTAATAAACTAACAAATAATAATAATATTATAACCCAGATGTACTTACTTAGTGATAGATACCAAATACAATTGGAAAGTTTAATTTTGCCTGAAACATGTTAAATATTTCTGATGATACAAAAAATGCACGTAAAGCAATGTCTTAGTTAAAATAATTTAGTAGCAATGTTTTTACAACACTATGCTATAGTCTATGTGTTATTTTCATTGAATAATTATACAAAATGAAGGTTGCATGAGTTTTGAATAATGCTTGTTAAGTCGTGTTAAGTGATAATAATTAAATTAAACTTATTATTTAAATTGATATAGCTGTAGAAACTTATTCTGCGCCAGTTATTGTGTTATTTTTTGTAGAATTACACCTTGTTTATTACTTTGTAGATCTGTAAATTATGCGACATTTAAACCATTTACTTAGTAAATATTAGTAAATCACCAACAGTGTTTTATGGGGTATGAATTATATGACAGCAGTTTCGTACCATGCCATGAAATTATCAATGTCATGACTTTACGATCATAATTATTTAAATATTTCGCGTTTTCATTCAGGAGTCTTTACCAGTTTATGAAAAAAAAAACTTGTAGCGATTCAGAGTTGCCACAGTAAAAGTGTTGCATCTACAGTGTTGATTGCTGCTTCCACACCTTGTAGCTCTGCTAATGAATAATAACAAATGACCTTGATTTGTATTTTATGGACAACATTTTATTGAAGAAATTAAAATCCAAGTGTCATAGAGAATTGAAAGATTTGCTTATTAGGTCAGTAGGATCCAATTTTGATGTCATTGAACATATGTGTGATGAATCTAAACAAAACTTAGAGAGGTATTTAAAAATCATTTTAGTGTATTTTTGGATAATTTACATTTAAAATATATGTAATTACAAATGAATAAATTGAAAAGAACTGTTACTTCAACCTTGTTGGTGAATTGCAGTATTAACACTTGTTTGTAAAGATGAGTCAATAAATTAATATAACATTATTAATGAAGATTGAGTGATATCATACAGTACACCACAGACACATAAGGGCTGCCAACATGCCGGACAAATACACTAGCTAGTGAAACTTGTACCAAATTTTATCGTTATCGTTATTGGTGCCGATTCTGTTGTAAATCGCACTAAACTAATGTTAGTCACATCTCATCTCTTTCTTATGAACATTATTGAAAAAGGATAGAACATATTTTAAGTTGTCAAATTAATCCTTGCCGTCTTATTTTGCGTGTATTTAGGCGTAACCTCGATAGATGGCGACTTAATTTATAAAACAAGCACTGCACTAATTTGACAGGACTAAATTTCTTACATCCTTTTCTTATGTTCTTTGTTAGGAAGAGACATAGTGACATCAGAATTATATCCAAAATACTTGGAAGTCCATTATGTCAGATTTGTCAATACCATCACAGGCTAATAGTTATCGGCAACCCTCACTTCACTTCACTTGATTTATACACTTATCGGATTTGCATCACATGAGATGAAAGCAACATTAAATACGTTTTATTTCGTCGAGCATTGCTGACCATAAAATTATCAGCAGATACGCAGCAGACGCTTGTAGCTAAATTTGGTTCCCTTGCTGCGATGAGTTGGCAGAACTTTGTGGATACACAAATGTTTGTCTTTGGTCCACGATGGGTACCTATCTTACCTCCACACTTTGCGGCTCGTTAGATTAAACTATTAGAAATGCCTTAGAACTCTATGCACTTAGATTTTAGTTGTTCAAGTTGCCGTCCCCCGGGCTCCCGAGCCTCCTATACTGTGACTTAATCCAATTCCTGGGCTATGCAATAGAAAAGCGGCCTGGGCAACTAAATCATAATTCTTATTAGTCCGTCAGTTAGATAATCCAAAAAATGGGACACTATTTTTTTGTTCTTGTATATCAGATCAATAAATATTTACAAAGATAAAGCGCGCCAAAGATCGGGAGTGGTGGTTCGTGACGTAGTAACTAGTTTTTGAGAAGTGTAGCATCTCGTGACGTCACGCCAAACTTCAACACAACCATCACAACATATCTTCGTAATTTTTTGATTGATTGATAAGAAAAAATACGTGTCAAATTTTTTGATAATGTAAATGACTGACTAAATAGAAGTTTTCAGCGGTAGCCTATTATTATTAGGCATGAAAGTGTTATGTATAAGACCTATAAGTAATTTAAGAAGGTATTCACTTTGTCTTAGTTCCCATTTGTCTGTAATGTTAGCGGACCTATAAAAAAATATGTAAAAGTAGATCCCTCCAGACGAATTACTCGAAAATAAAACACTATTATTATTATTAAAGTATATTTATTCTGCAACAAAAATAATACAGATAATGTTGTGTAATTTCGATCTCAAATATAGTATCGATATTTCGAATAATATTGGTCCCGATTCTGTTGTAAATCGCACTAAAGTAATTTTAGTCACATCACATCTCTTTCTTACATACATTATTGAAAAAGGATAGAACATATTTAATGCAATTAAATTAGTCTCTGCCGTCTTCATTTGCGGGTATTTAGACGTAACCGCGATAGATGGCGACTAAATTTATATTGAAAACAAGCATGGGACTAATTTGACAGGACTAAAATTCTTTCATTCTTTGTTAGAAAGAGACATAGTGAGACTAACATTAGTTTAGTTCTAAACAACAGAATCAGGGCCATTATCGCAGGAAAATTCAGTGTTTAGAACTATAATATATATTGTTGTGATATACTCGTATAGCGCATTCTAAGGCTGTGCATTGGCTTATTTTTCGATTCCTTGGATATATTTTGTTCCTTTATTGTACGTATACCTATCTAATGATACAAATTCTAAATATATTTGTAATACTTATGTACGCATTTATAGTATAATAAAATAGTGACGCCATATTATATTAAATATTTTGAATAAATGAACATAGTTATTTACATTTATAGTTCTGTTTTATTTATGTGTCTCCCGAATTATTGCACAAAATGTTGTGTGTTATGCATGTATGAGTAACCACGAAAGGACAGACAACCGTATTAGACCGGGAAATACTGGCACAAATTTCCTGGTCATTTGTACCAGGATGGCGAACCTTCAGGGGTCTATCATCGTCATGAAAATCATCATGCCATACTTTTACGTCGATTCAAAATGGCCGCCATACCACCGCAAAGGTGCGACTAACGCCCACGCGTTTGGGCCGCGCCGGTACCAGCGCTATGACCATCATTTGCCTTTTCGTCATTAGGTAATTAGACTCCTGAAGGTTCGCCATACTGGTACAAATGCCCAGGAAATTTGTGCCAGTATCTCCCAGGCTGTATGTACCTATAGCATAAAAGTATCAGCATTTATCGATGAGCAGTTCAAAGTTGGGCAAGTTTCTTGAATTTCGGGTTTTTAAATAATTATGAAAATGTCAATAACAGCTAAAGGTAGGTAGGTACCTATTACTTAGTATATTATTTACACTATTATTAGAAGTTTGATGCCTGTGTGAGAAATTAATATTCCCCTAATTTCTTAACAAAATTAGGTATTATGCTTGAATGTAGAGCGTTTATATTTAATACTTGTAAGAGGTTTAGTTAAAGATGTTAATGTTCCGTTTTCAGACAAGTGCTTTGTTGTTGTGTAGTTGTTTGAAATTACCGCATCAATTTAAAGCAGAACCAGTTTTCTAGTCTAGAAAATTATAATTTTCTTAGGCAGTTTCAAGTTATTTTGATGCTGTAGTTAGGGCTCCTTAGACACTTTATTTTGCGTGTTATTTGCCTACCGAGAGCCCCGACGACGGATTCGAGCAGTAGAAGTTCACAAGCCCCACCTAGGTAAGTTTTTTGATGCCCCATCAACAACTAAAAATAGCAAGAATTTATAAAAAGATAAGGTTAAGATTTTTGTAAAAAAAAAATTAAATATCGGTTCTATTTTTCCATAAAAAAGGTTATTTTCAAAGGTGAAGAAAGACTAGCGCAGAGTTAATAATACTACGTAAGTAAGTAAAAACGAATGTGACTAAGGTGTAGAGTTTGTGAAGTTAGGGCGTGTAGAGTGATAAGCTTTGCTCTACAAGAGATCTGATAACTTTTTGACAGTGCGAGGCATATCCTGTCTTGGCAACATTTTACATGACAATGTTTTTGTTGGGATTTCACTTCTTTTTGTAAGTTGCTTATGATTTTTTTTAATTTTGTAAGTATGTTTTTGGTTTAAAAGTTCCAAGTTTTTTGTTTTTGTTGTTTGCGTACTAATACAAGCTTACATACCTAAATTCCACTGATGTAAATAATATCACTGCCTAAATTCAGCTTTAAAGGACTTCAGTAAGTACCCTAAGAGTACGATGATCATCAGTGACGAAATCGGGGTATTTTAGATATCAATAAAATCTAAATTATAAGAGCTATGTTATTGAAGCTTAATACGTTTAATAAGTTCACTATTGGTATCATATGTTATGAGGGTTAAAAAAAACGACGAAGCGCTTCGAGAAAAGGTAGGTACCTAGTGCCCTCGCGCTTCGCTTGCATCATCTTGGCGGGAGTCAGATTTAAATGTACGAAAAATTTATGAAAAACTAGCTTTATAGCCCGCGACTTCGTCCGCGTAGATAATTTCTTTTTCCTATACAGGTCGTTGTTTTGGTCAGCGACGAGCGACGCAAGGTCGATAATACAAATGATACTGATGCTAAAAAAAATATAAAAATAATACTTTATTTTTTTTAAATAATAAAAATAAAAAAATAAAATTTTGAAAATCATGTAATAAGCTAAAGTGTAGACATAACACTCAACGGGAGTACGAGGGAGTAAAGGGGTGAGGCGATGGCGGCTTGCGCCTAGCTCTAGTCTGTGCACGTGCCTAGTAACCATACTTTGCGGTAATTTTATTTCAAATTGAATATGGTATTTCTCAACATATTTACAGTATTTAATGGAATTAAGTCCATTTTTGGGGAATATATATTTTGTACTACCGCTCCTGGGTCGCTTGTCGCCGACCAAAACAACACCCTGTATATGAATCATTGTAACAATATAGAGCTGTATTCATGGCTATTGTCCGCCAATACGTGTGATTTTGAAAAAGTTCAGGTAGATTGAGAGCTCACATGCGAGGATGCCACATAAAACTGCCGCAAATCAACTCTAGCAAATTTCAGAGTTTTTCCTTGTGATTTATTAATAGCCATCGCGAAACAAACCTTAATTAGTAACTGTAATCTTTTAAATTCAAACGGAAGGTGATTTCGGATCAATGGTATAAGCGGCAAGAAGACTGTTTCTCCACTGGCTGAACCAGTAAATATTTTGGCCTCAATAGCATTGCGGCGGAGAGCTGTTACTTGTAGTCTAGTTCCACAGCACAATTTTGGAGGCCTTATCTCTCTTTCTCTCTATAGTCATTCCCTCACGTCTGAGGATCGTGGTCAGCATCGGGTTTGTTTCTAGAGCGGATGATCTGCCTCCACCGGTTTCTGTCCAACCCGTCCCTTACGACCTTGTAAAACTTAGAGGATAAGCCTTTTACTTGATCAGACCATCTAGTTGGTGAATGACCACGTAGTCGTTTTCCTTCCGTGTTCCCAACTATGATCAGTTTTTCTAAACTTTCATCACCTTTGCGCACCATGTGGCCGAAATACGAAAGAATACGTTGGTGGCATATGGTGGACAATCGGGTTTTAATTTGGAGCTGCGATAGGATTGATGCATTGTTGCGTTTAGCGGTCCCAGGTATTTTCAACATCCGTCTCCAGCATCACATCTCGAATGCATCAATCCTTTTTCTTTCTCGGGCCAGTATAGTCCACGTTCCACTCCATACATGAAAATGAGGAATACCAATGCTCGTACTAATCGGATCTTTGTTTTAATACCGATTCCTCTCTTTTTCCAGATGTTGTTTAGGCGAGTCATTGCATCCTTTGCCATTTTAATACGCCAATACCATAAGCCGAAATAATAAATTTTGTAATATTCACTCCGAAAATAAAGAACTTCATATACTAAATTTAATCCCCCTTTTCACTCCTTATGGGTTCAAATTCCAACAACACCGATATTCGTTGCGTTAGTTTATAACCATAAGCTTAAATAATAAATTTAGTGTACTTCCATACACAAATTTATCCACCTTTTTAGCCTTTCGGGATCGGAATTATCAAAAATGTTGAGGCACATATAATTCATTTTCAATTGTCAGCCTAAACACAAAATTTTAAGGTCTTAACTTCGAAACTGATGGACTTTAATATAAACTTGCATCCCCTATTCTACCCCCTTATGGATGAAATATCCAAAAATCCTTCCTTAGTGGTTGCCTACACTGTCTAATAATATATTAAGTGACGTTTACTTTGAAACTGAACGACTTACATACATCCCATACCTTTTCACCTTGTCGGGGGTGGAATTGTCAAAAAAACTGAAACATTTATAAATTAATTTTCAATCGTCAGCCTAAATAAATTTGAAGATCCTAACTTCATAACTGACGGACTTTCATACAAATTTTCATCCCCTATTTTACCCCCCTAGGAGTGGAATTTCCAAAAATCCTTCCATACTGAATACCTACACTGTATTATATTAAATTTAGTGAAATTTACTGTGGAATTGAAGGACTTGCATACACAACTTCATCCCCCGTTTCTCCCTTTTGGGGGTATAATTATTACAAACCCTGACACAACTATACATTTATTTTCAATCGTCAGCTTAAACACAAAATTTGATGATCCTAACTTCAAAACTGACGAACTTGCATACAAACTGAAATCCCCTATTTTACCCACTTAGGGGTGGAATTTCCAAAAATCCTTCCTTAGTGGATGCCTACACTGTATAGTAATACATTGAGTGAAGTTTACTTTGAAATTGAAGGACTTACAATGACTTGCATACAAAACTTCATCCCCCTTTTCCTCCCTTCGGTGATGGAATGATTACAAACGCTGAGATAACTATACATAAATTTTCAATCGTCAGCCTAAACACAACATTTTAAGATCCTAACTTCAAAACTGACGGACTTGCATACAAACTTTCATCCCTTATTTTAGCCTGTTAGGGGTGGAATTTACAAAAATCCTTCCTTAGTGGATGCCTACACCGTATAATAATATATTTAGTGAAGTTTACTTTGAAATTGAAGGACTTGCATATACAACTTCATCCCCCTTTTCCTCCCTTCGATGGTGGAATTATCACAAACGCTGAGACAACTATACATTAATTTTCAATCGTCAGCCTAAACACAAAATTTGAATATCTTAACTTAAAAACTGACGAACTTGCATACAAACTTTCATCCCTTATTTTACCCTGTTAGGGGTGGAATTTCCAAAAATCCTTCTTTAGTGGATGCCTTCACCGTATAATAATACATTAAGTGAAGTTTACTTTGAAATTGAAGGACTTGCATACACAACTTCACCCCCCTTTTCCTCCCTTCGGTGGTGGAATTATTACAAACGCTGAGATAACTATACATTAATTTTCAATCGTCAGCCTAAACACAACATTTTAAGATCCTAACTTCAAAACTGACGGACTTGCATACAAACTTTCATCCCTTATTTTAGCCTGTTAGGGGTGGAATTTACAAAAATCCTTCCTTAGTGGATGCCTACACCGTATAATAATATATTTAGTGAAGTTTACTTTGAAATTGAAGGACTTGCATATACAACTTCATCCCCCTTTTCCTCCCTTCGATGGTGGAATTATCACAAACGCTGAGACAACTATACATTAATTTTCAATCGTCAGCCTAAACACAAAATTTGAATATCCTAACTTCAAAACTGACGAACTTGCATACAAACTTTCATCCCTTATTTTACCCTGTTAGGGGTGGAATTTCCAAAAATCCTTCCTTAGTGGATGCCTACGCCGTATAATAATACATTTAGTGAAGTTTACTTTGAAATTGAAGGACTTGCATACACAACTTCCTCCCCCTTTTCCGTCCTTCGGTGGTGGAATTATCACAAACGCTGAGATAACTTTATATTAATTTTCAATCGTCAGCCTAAACACAAAATTTGAAGATCCTAACTTCAAAACTGACGAACTTGCATACAAACTTTCATCCCTTATTTTACCACCTTAGGGGTGGAATTTCCAAAAATCCTTCCTTAGTGGATGCCTACGCCGTATAATAATACATTTAGTGAAGTTTACTTGAAATTGAAGGACTTGCATACCCAACTTCATCCCCCTTTTCCTCCCTTCGGTGGTGGAATTATCACAAACGCTGAGATAACTACACATTAATTTTCAATCGTCAGCCTAAACACACAATTTGAAGATCCTAACTTCAAAACTGACGGACTTGCATATAAACTGTCATCCCCTATTTTACCCTCTTAGGGGTGGAATTTCCAAAAATCCTTCCTTAGTGGATGCCTCCACTGTATAAGGTATCTTTGTGCAAAATTTCAAATCCCTAGGTCCAGCGGTTTGGGCTGTGGGCTGATATATCAACAATCAGTTTATCATTTTATATATTAAAGATTAATAATTTTACATTTTGGAAACAAATGCGTTTTGCTATTCAAACAAATTCTCTTCACGCTCGTTTTAAGTAGTCTTAGATCCTGTCCAGAAGGGGCGATTTCGCCGCGATTCTCTCGCGTATATTACGAGTCAAAGTGCCTGTCCAGAAGGTGCGATTTCGCCGTGATTCTCTTGCGCTTAAAAACACAAAAATATATTTACGCGCGGAATGCATTCGCGCGAGTGAATCGCCAAGATTTCGCTCCTTCTGGACAAGCATACACGGCATATAGGTAGGTATTATGCTTTACTATAGGGTCGGCAACGCGCGAGTTATAACCCTGGTGTTGCAAGCGTCCATAGGCTACGATAACTGCTTACCATCAGGCGGGCCGTATGTTTGTTTGCCGTCTTAGTGGTATAAAAAAAACATGCACTTACGTACATTACATCATAGACGTCGATTGAAGAAATAAAAATATATTAGATAGGTATAGGCATAGCGCAGAACCGAGTAGGTTCTTGCGGTGCGGGAGGTTGTGTTTTCATTGCGTCAAATGACATAATTGGCCTGTTTTACAAAAAACTTAAACCGACTTCAAAGTACACTAAGAAGTAATCAAATCCTAATCTGATGACAATGGGACCAAACGGGAAGTGTACCCTTTCAATTAAAAAAAGAATTTTGCAAATCGGTTAATAAATGACGGAGTTATGAGGTAACAAACATAAAAAAAATACAATCGAATTGAGAACCTCCTCCTTTTTTGAAATCGGGTAAAAAGAGAACTAAAATGAACTGAATTGTATAGCGAGACAATTCTGATACGTCACATATCACCTCCCGCACCCGCAGGAACCTACTCAGTTATGCACTATGCCTGTAATAAAATGAACTGAATTGTATAGCGAGACAATTCTGATACGTCACATATCACCTCCCGCACCCGCAGGAACCTACTCAGTTATGCACTATGCCTGTAATAAAATGAACTGAATTGTATAGCGAGACATGAGCGAGACAATTCTGATACGTCACATATCACCTCCCGCACCCGTAGGAACCTACTCAGTTATGCACTATGCCTGTAATAAAATGAACTGAATTGTATAGCGAGACATGAGCGAGACAATTCTGATACGTCACATATCACCTCCCGCACCCGCAGGAACCTACTCAGTTATGCACTATGCCTGTAATAAAATGAACTGAATTGTATAGCGAGACATGAGCGAGACAATTCTGATACGTCACATATCACCTCCCGCACCCGTAGGAACCTACTCAGTTATGCACTATGCCTGTAATAAAATGAACTGAATTGTATAGCGAGACATGAGCGAGACCATTCTGATACGTCACATATCACCTCCCGCACCCGCAGGAACCTACTCAGTTATGCACTATGCCTGTAATAAAATGAACTGAATTGTATAGCGAGACATGAGCGAGACAATTCTGATACGTCACATATCACCTCCCGCACCCGCAGGAACCTACTCAGTTATGCACTATGCCTGTAATAAAAGGAACTGAATTGTATAGCGAGACAATTCTGATACGTCACATATCACCTCCCGCACCCGCAGGAACCTACTCAGTTGCCTGGAAGAGATCGCTTAAACAATAAGGCCGCCTACATTGTATAACTTCCCTAATTTGTAATACTTTTGTTATTTTTACTATGTCAGTGTATACAATAAAGAATATTTCATTCATTCATTCATTCAGTTATGCACTATGCCTGTAATAAATATACACAAACGCCATAATCAAAAGTTTCATTTGATTGATGCGACGGGTCAGACGGTCGGACGACCGGTCTTTGCTAATCTGAGCTGTGCTGTGCGTTATCTGTGGCGATGAACAACTTTCACTATGGGTCAAATTCAATTTAAAAACAATTAGCAGCACCAGTTAAGTACTTTATAGAACACATGGTATTGCAAAAAAAAACTACATGGCTAGGTACCCGCCCTGGTTATAAATATTATCCTAACTAATATTATAAATGCGAAAGTAACTCTGTCTGTCTGTCTGTTACGCTTTCCCGCTTAAACCGCTGAACCGATCGCGATGAAATTTGGCATGCATATAGCCTATGGTATGGAGAAGGACATAGGCTACTTTTTATCCCGGGAACGCGGGTGAAACCGCGCGGGTCAGCTAGTTTTAAATAAAATAATATCTAAATGGTATAAACAGCATCAACAGCGCTACGGAGAGGACTACTACCTACACAGTAGATATAAATAAATAGATAAAGGAGTGGATGCTAGTATGACGGATAGAAGAGACGAATGGAAGAAGCATACATATTGTGCCGACCCCAAATGATTGGGAACAGGGCAGGCAGATGATGATGATGATGAGATATAAATAAATAGATATTTTATACAGTATAAATACCCACTAATAATTAGGTACAACTTCAATGCTTTATTTATATACAACGGAGACTACAGATTATGCCATGGTCCTGAATTTTATTGCTGTTATCCTAATATTATAAATGGGAAAGTTTGTATTTTTATTACTCAACAAGCTGTAATGGCTGAGCGGATTTTGATGAAATTAAGCACATTCGTAGATAATAATACATACTATATTACATATTATTTACTTCGGAATAAAACATACCTATTATGATGATATAACACTTTGTATCCACGACACTAGTGTAATACACAATATAATCTACTTATAATAACGATTTGTTAAAATTGTATCTTAATGATCAAAGGAAGGAAGAGTAAATAATAACACAAACTAAGTATCAATAGTTTATTACATAAATTATAGCCAAGCTTACACTTCCATTTCTTTATCTAAACCGATTCATATTAAAGATTTAAAACTGCCTAAGTTACTATAACCATCTGTATACGAAGCGAGGGTACGGCGCTAAAATATATTCTGATCCGGCTCGAAGGACCAGATGAACCGGCCCTCGCTTAATCCTATATAAAAAAAACTTATAAATAAATCTAACATCACTCTATGTATTACAATTAATTAGGCTATGCTTGGTGTTACTACAGTTCAACTATACGATGATTTTCGTTACATAAATTATAATGTCTACTTAGGGCCGCTCAAGCGTTTTCTTTAAACTAATTATTCATTTAGAATAGATTATGGCTTTAAAAATCGGCATATCACATGTTTTGAGACCTTTGTCATATGTTTTCTCATTTGTTTGTAACTCCATAATTAATCTATTAATGTACCCAATCATCTTTGCATTTCGAAATATTAACACAATGTCTGCTTTTAGTGATAAGATACCCAGCAGATCCACGCTATGATAATACGTATCGTGACAGCCTATCGAATAAATACATCTATCTCCCTTTTGTTCAAAATTATGAAATTACAAAACAAAGGAGAAAAAAAATATTGCGTGTGAGAAATTAATAGTCATACCTATGATGATAATGTAATCGGTTTGTGAACTTATGTTATATGTCAACGACAGGCTCATTTATTGCTTCAGGTGTATTATTATTCGGTAAATACAATTTATAATCTTATAACATTAATTATTAGATTCATATTACAACATCGACAAAAAAAAGTGGGCAGAAAATATACCCTTGCGAGAGCTTTATATTTCGTTCTGGACATTCAATTGATTTCATTAAACTATCTTATATCTTTGTCCATTGTATCAAAAATCTTATCCAATGTTAAATTTATTCTAGCTAGACTTTTTAAAGTATACTTAAATAAACATATTTTTATTATAACTATAATGAATAATATGTTTAGAGTGATTGGTGTTATGTTAATGGATTATTATTGTTTATTGGTGTCATTAATTCAGGTTATATTTGTCATTGATATCGGAGAGTATTCGGTATTATACACTATTAAGAATCCGTATTATACACGACTTCGGAGAGCTTCGGATGATCTTATGTTACATAAACAATACTGAAGAATTAACTTTGTAATTAATATAGGGTAAAGTTGTGGACTCTTCGTGTGTTGAGTACTTCGAAAATAACGTGTTTTTTGTAAACAGTGTGCGGAGCAGACAGAGAACGAATTGATGCAAAACACTTAGGGAGAAAAAAATCTGATTTAAGTATTTAGATACAGTTGAAAAAATAACAAAAAAAAATAGTATTTTTGTGAAAAACTCTTTATAATCTCAGATACCAATGACGTTGGATATTTCTACATTAATTGTAAATCTATTTAATTATTGTATGGCGTGCCTATGAAAATTACTGCTATATTGTAAGACTGTAATTACGATCACAGAAAATATAAATCATAAAGCCAACACAGACGTAGCTATAATATATATTAATATGCCGAGCTATAATATAAATTACAGTACAGTTTGGCGAAGTAACAGAAATATTATAGCTGCGTGTGCGGACACTCGAAGATTAGTATTGAAAATATAACGTAATATGCCTTGCTATGATTTATATTAATATATATTATAGCTACGTCTATGATGGACTTAGACTCCATATTGCATATTAGTCAAAGCACTATAACGAAAAAAAATATTGGAATTATTTGCAATAAAACTTTCATTATTTAAACCGACAGAGCGAAAGTGGTACTGCTTTTACACATATACGTATATACAAAGTATAAATTAGACATGTTATACATAAGTTAGATCACAGAAAATCAGAAAACTGTAATTGTACATGCTAATTATTGTTTACATATATCATAAGTACTATTTCATTTATGTGATAAGTATATCCATACACATATGAGAGATACCAGAGTACTATAGATTTGTAGATGAATATAATACAGATTTAATTACTGACAGATGTAATTAAATTGCAAATTATTTGATTGTCTTTAGTGATAGGATATTAGAATTTGACCTTCATAAGTGCCCTTCTGGGGCCTAAATTGAATAAATGGCTTTGACTTTGACTTAGAATGAAACAAATGACAAATATTCGCGGGCATTATGCGATTAATAAACCTCTATTTTCGATCGAATCAAAGTTAATTGAAATTTACTATGATAAGAGTTTGTAGGTCTTCATGATAATTATCAATATTTTCTTTTGAGACTTGTGCGAAATGTTATAAAGAAAACTCACTTTGAGCGAGCCTATGTAATACATAATTAAACAACTGAGCACTCCACGTCCTGGAAATCTGTATGTTAATTATTACCAATTTCAGAAACAAACCCTTGCAATACCACCAGACGAAATTACGCCAACTATTCGTTAATACAAGGCTTTCCAAATTACAACTCACTATCGATGGATATTCTGATATACTGTGAAATATTTCACATTACCTACTGATCATATGGTAGGAGACTTAAAATTGTTACTCGTGTTAAGGTATGTTAATCAAAACGTACTAAACTGATTATTAGGTAGCAGCGACCCACCCCTGCTTCGCCCGGAGTCTAATCTATATATATAAAATTCAAAGTCCTGACTGACTGACTGACTGATTGACTGATATATCAACGCGCAGCCTAAACCACTGGTCCTAGAGACATGAAATTTAGAGGGTATATTCTTTGTGAAGAGTAGGTATCCACTAAGAAAGGGATTTTCGAAATTCCACCCCTAAGGGGGTAAAATAGGGGATGAAAGTTTGTATGAAAGTCCGTCAGTTAAGATCTTCAAATTTTGTGTTTAGGCTGAAGATTGAAAATTAATTTATACGTGTCTCTGCGTTTTTAATAATTCCACCCTCGAAGCGGGATGAAGTTGGGTTTCGGGTTTCTTTTGTTTTATTGTTGTAGAAAAATATGTAATTTGTTTCCTGTAGGCCACGCGGGCGAAGCCGCGAGCAGAAGCTAGTAATGTAATACATGCGAAAGTCTGTTTGTTACTTCTTGACGCATCAACTCGGATCATAACTCTTTTAGACTCTAAAATCAGAGTCTGATCTCAGACTGCGAGTGAAACCGCGGTGAGTAAACTAGTACACCGTCCAGAAGAAATTCTCTAAACGACTTTAAAACCACTTCAAAATCTGTTGAGTAGTACAATAGTATGTTACGATACGTGTGACTTAAGCGTAGCGCGGGGACTAACTTCGCCGTGCAATAATAGACTTAGGTCACGAGTATTGTATACTATTTTATAGCACGTGTGATATGAACCCGTACTTATTACAGGCATGTCTATGCAATAATGGACTACTTAGGCCAAGGATAAGCGTGTAATAAGTGCTGGTTTAAGTCACCCAGTGTTATAAAACAACTAGACGCACAGACAGACCGAAACAGCAACATTGTTATGTACGAGGGTGCACGTGTTTTTATATTGAATACGCTTCTTAAAAGCTTGGAAGAGCATTAGAACACACATTCTCGGACGCATAAGCGAATTAGCACCGTATTGACAACATTATAAAAATCAAATTAGCAGGACGTATGATTCTACAACAACTAACTTTCTATTAAGATTTTTAGGCCGTTAGCAATAGAGCTGAAAGTTGGGAAATTAACTAGTGTGCTTGAGTATGATCGAACTATCGGACCTAAGGTCACGTTAGTAAATTCCACTAAAAGCACGAAATTAATAGCCGAATTACTAAATTGTGACCTCTGCGATGGCGTCACGTCAAGATGACCTTTAAATCGAATACCGTTCGTGGAGGTAATGCAATCAAAATTGACCTTCATATGGTATAAAAAACCTAAACATAAAGGTTATTAAGCAAAGAAATAGATTTAAAAAAAAAACAGAATCGGATAGCACACTTATAGCATTACCAGATCAAACTGAAGTGCGGCCGAACCGCCGAACTGAGGAAGACAGCGCTATACGTTAAAAAGAGAACGTGTAGAATAGCTCTACTCTACTCCTCTCTCTTTTTGTCGCATATTCGGTCGTCAGGTAATGCTATAAGTCATAATGAAGAGAAGTCATTAAAAAAAACGTTAAAATAAGTTTATAGTATCAGCAACAGAAAATAGCATGGCTTTTTTATAGGCTTTACACGAGCATAATAAAAATGAGTATTATTTTATGTATTTAGAGGTTTAGTAATCGCATGTGATTTAATAACAGAATAAGCAGTAGAGAATACATAGTTCCAAATTATAAATCAAAATCTTCCCAATACTATGTGCATTAAGAATTGTTTGCGCAAAATTCTGTCGTTTTAATGTATAATGCATATATCTGATCACAGACGTAATGATATAGACTGCCTCAATGCTTTGTGCTAAAAAAAAGATGCGAGCAAACGTTTAAAATAATATAAATAAAAAATATATGCTAAAGCTGTCTTATGTATTAAGCCGTGTATAAAATTCAAGACAAAATAAGTTTATAAAAGATGATATTAATTTTGCCAATAGATGGAGCTGCCTTTTTGATAAGGAACATTGAATATCAACTAAGTATCCATTAAAAGTGTATAAATAAAGCTAACTTGAGTAATAATAAAGAAAATAATTGTAAATATTATACCTAACTTATCAATTATTAAAACCATTCACAATGCAAACAATATTTAACTCTAGTATAAGAGAAAGAGGCTTAGTTTTTCAGAAACAATCAAGGTTTTGTCAAATACTGTTTTATACACAGAGATAAATCACACGTGTTCACAATTTAATACTTAATGTTATGTATATATAAAAATCAATTGCTGTTCGTTGGTCTCGCTAAAACTCGAGAACGGCTGAACGGATTTATCTTATCTTGGTCTTGAAATGTTCGTGGAGGTCTAGGGAAGGTTTAAAAGGGTAGGGTAGGGTAGCACCACGAACGAAGTCGCGCCGGGCAGCTAGTGTATATATATAATAATAAAGAGGAAAGATTTGATTGTTTGTTTGCATTGAATAGGCTCCGAAACTACTGAACCGATTTGAAAAATTCTTTCACTGTTGGGAAGCTACACTTTACCCGGGTGACATAGGCTACTTTTTGTCACGGGAACACGGGTGAAACCGCGCGAGACAGCTAGTGTACAATATAGAAAGAAAAAAGTATAAAACGTGATCGCATCTCAACATTCGCACAGCAATAGCATATTGCAATAAGTGACAGTCTGTAGCATTACTTCATTCTTATAAAATATTATTTTTAAAATGATACAACTGGCATAACTGCACTAATATAGATTACCAATTCATTTATTTGTCATCAATTTGTGTATTTAGCAGCCAATAAAGTAAAAATAAATAGTTCAAATTTAAGTCACCGGCAATTATAGCTTACGGTATTACACCAAAAGACAAAATTTACTTGATGCGGTAGTAATTTGGATCTTATTCTCAGGACTCTAGATTCCAACTTTTACACTCGGCTCACATTGGAAGACTACAGTGATTAGTTTTGTTGTTCACAATCTAAATATGCTAAAATATTAAAATGACAAGACTTAATTGGTTTTTAAAATCATACATTTTCATGCTTTACATGACTGTAATAAGATATTATAATCAAAATGTTGTCCTTTCTGTCGTGTTGTGATTCCTGTCTGAAGTCTCAATGAGGAATTTAATATAATTTCAGAAAATTTTAAAGCACTTTAATAGCATTGCTAAGGAATATATTCAAGAAATGAGAAAGCAAGTCCATAAATACTGTTAGTTAATTGAGCAACTGATTGTATAGAATCATCAATTTAGATAAGTCAATAGTAAAACTTTATGTTTAGTTATTTGAGTTAAAAAGTAAGTTAAAAAAGTTAAATTAGTGTATACTGGCATATACAAAAAAAAACAATACTGCATCTATTATTCGAACATAAAAGTTAAATAAGTCGAGATATTTCATATAAAAAACGACAGTCGCATAGCATTACACATAATTTACATTCGCAGTCGGTAAATGACGTATACACCAAGCTGGAAATAATAAGCGAAGCTCTTAAATCTACGTTGGCAATTGTGTAGACTAATTGTAGTCTAAATACTAAATTGTTCGCGCATAATAAAATCATTGTTGTAATTGTATACATGTTCTGGAGATTTACAGGCAGTGACGGTAGCTTAAGCTAGTGTTATACGACCTTAGACTAAAACAGTTAAATAAAGCAAGATTACTGTGACATAGAATATAATTTGGTTATAAATGTTAAATGGTTTAGGTTTCTTAGGTCGCATAACAAAGCCGATGACATCTATACAGATTTGCCCAAGAACAGCTACCACTAATAATATGTTATAAAATTCGAAGATATTTTTATATAAACTTTTTAAAGCAAGATTTATACACTAAAATTATTAATTTCAGCCTTATATACATGCAATGTAAAAAAGAGGGTTTATGTTATATAGGTACTTAGGCTACAAAATAAATGCGTTGTTACGTCATTAAAATACAAAACATAAATTAATTAAGTACGACACATAAATCACATTCTCGGAAAATTTTAGATTTTTGTTTTGACAAACGAAAATAATTTACATGAGATTGGCAAAAACACAGAGTATTCGACACTTACATTATTTTACCTTGTTAAATTTATATTACATTTTTTTTATTGAATATACACACATATATCCATCCAAAATATTCGTGCGAAATTGGCTAACTACAATTTTCTTACAAACATTATTTTACAATTTCGTTTATTTACTTTGATTGATGTCACGAGCTCTTACAATGTCAAGATCCTCTTGTACTTCTGCTTAAAGTCAAATAAACTCTTATCAATCTGAAGCTTCACAAGCATTGGCTGATTTTAATTACTTACCATTTATTTATAAAGTAAGTACACAATCTAAATTACAAGATCAAATAATAATAAAACAATCACAACATACTTCAGTCTACATAAATAATTTCGAAATGTGTATGGTACAAACACAGGCTACTAATTAACTAAAAATATCCATTATTACACACAAAGGTTATCTTTTCTCTTTGAATAAAGTTCTTACATATTGCCCTTGTATATTGAAAAATACTCAATTTTAATTATATAAATAAATTATGGCTCTGTTTCGTTGTACAGTACCTAACAGACGGTATTCATAAGCTATTGGTTCTACAATGGATGCCAAACTAGGCCTACGGGTTAGGCCGCAGTATAATCCTGTCTTCATTTCCAAACAATAATAACCATATAATAAAAGTGTATAAAAAAAATATAAACAGCACAATATCTTCATAGTCGATACTCTTCCTCAACATCTCTATCAAAAAAGTCTCTGCTAACCTTAATTTATCTCTATGGCAGTTTTTTTTAGAAAAATATACAAAATGCAATACTACTAGTATAAATCACTTGGAATACCACGGGGCGCGTCGAGAGATCAAGTCCACCGGCGATATTACACTCTGTCTAAAATCACTCAATCACAAATGCGCGCTCACACTTTTTATCACTTAGACGAGGAAGCCATAAGGACCACTGCCACGGATCTGTGCGCGCATGCTCTGCACGCTGTTCATGATCTTCTTCTGGTGGCCGACGAGCGTGACCCCCAGCGACGCCAGCTGGTGCACCGTCAGGTCCACCACCGCGTCCATATCCATGATGCCGGCCGCCCGGAACTTCTCTATGTACCGCGACATTTTAATACACTCCAACCATTCTTCCACAGAAGAGAACTGGATTAAATCTGGCGTGTCGCCCGCTAGGGGGTCTGCTGAACGATTCTGTGCGATCTTTCGCAAAGTATCGGGACAACGTATCAGTTTGTCCAAGGTCTTCACGATACTGGAGAAGGTAGGTCTGTGCGTACGCTCTTTTTGCCAGCAGTCTAGCATGAGTTGATACACCGCTTCGGGACAGTCCATGGGTGCGGGAAGACGATATCCTTTCTCTATAGATTTTATTACGTCCTGATTGCTCCAGTTCCAATATGGCCGCTCACCGAAGCTCATAACTTCCCAGCAAACGATTCCCATGGACCACACGTCACTTGCCGACGTGAACTTTCTAAATGCAATCGCTTCTGGCGCGGTCCATCGCACCGGTATCTTACCGCCGCGAGTGGTGTACGCGCCGTCAGCTGTCGACTCTATTTCCCGCGATAGACCGAAGTCAGCGATCTTGCATACGAGTTGTGAATTAACGAGTACATTACGAGCGGCTAGGTCGCGATGTATATAATTCATTTCGGACAGATACTGCATGCCCGTCGCGATTCCTCGAAGCATACCTACCAATTGTAGAACGCGGAACTTGCCATCATTCGCACGCAGGAACGTGTCTAGTGAACCATTTTCCATAAACTCTGTAATGATCATTATCGGATTGCACTTCGTGACGACGCCTTGCAAAAATATAACATTCGGGTGCTCGAACTGTCCCATAATCGATGCCTCCGCCAAGAAGTCTCGCCTTGCCCGCTCTGTCGATCCGGGCTTCAGTGTTTTAATAGCGACGTCAATTTCTTGCCCACAGCTGGCTGGAAGCTTGAGTTTACCGCGACAAACATCTCCGAATTCACCGCCACCAATAATAGCTTCAATAGTAATACAGGATGCATCTATTTCGCGAGCAAACTCCCTAACAGCCTGATTAGGGTCCTCATAAGTGTGTGGGTCTATGTAGGTCCTCGAACCTGTACCGGCGAACAGAGGCGTCGTGGCATTGCTACTCGTCTTAGCCGGCCGCTCAGGTCCCGTGTATACCTCACCATTACGGTAGTTGAGAGTATTGCAGTCACTGGGCTGCTTCTTATCACATTCATCGTCTGTGCGCGATCGTAAGAAAAGAACTGTCGCGATAATGGCAACTACTGAAAGTACAACTACGGCAACCATAACACCTGCAACCAACCTCACCTGTGCCTGTGCCCCTTCTTCCTCACCCATAAAATTTGTTGGAACAGATATGGTTTGAGCATACACTATGCCACTAAATTCTCCCCAACCACGTTTCATTTTAGCTCTCACTCTTATACCATACTCTGTGTCTCTTTTTAGGCCATTAATAACTATATGAGGCTCTTTCGTTATTTTTAATGTTGCATTTGCACTTTTTTCCAAATTATCTTTAGGAAAGCACTTGACTTCATAACTTTCAATTGTATCATCGGGATCAGTCTGGTCAATTGGTGGTGGGTTCCAAGCTAGAGACAATGAGTCACTCTCTACACTGAGTACCCTCAGTTTGGACACTACACTGACAACTGAGGCTTCCGTCACAGCAGTTATTTCAACTTTACGGGGCGGTTCTCTTGTTAACTCTGTGACACCGTTTTCTGAGAAAACTTGGAATTTATATTCAGTAACAGGGTCTAAGCCCATAATAGTTACTCTGGTAAAATTAAGACCAGAAGCAGCCGGTCTGTATTCAACATTAGGGCCACAGTTTGAGCAGTGGACTCTGTAAGTCACATCATTGCGACCCCCAGTCTTGTGTGGTGGCTGCCAAGCGAGAGAGATAGAAAATTGATCAGCAAAAGTTACCGTTAGATTATCTGGTGCCGATGGTGGTTGTGTGCAGGGAACATTCTTTTGGTCCTTCTTAGCTCTAAAGAAACCAGGAACACATTTACATTCGGCTGCAGCATAAGCTGTTGATTCTGAGTAATCAGGACATGGTATACATGGATCATCGCCGGTGTGGGATTTAAATTTTCCAGGAGGGCATTCATTGCAGAGTTGGTTGTTATGGTCTGGTTCAAAACCACCTCGGCATTTACAGGAACCACTAGGGAGAGTCCACTTGCCATCTCCTTTGCATAAATAAACTGGGGGTGCCTCACCTGATGCTGTCTCTGCATTCTCTACACATGTGCCATTTGCCTGTTCAATTACAGTTACCTCACGGCCAGTAGGAGTTGCAGGGAATCTAGCAAAGTTAACAGTTACCTCCGGGCATGTGATGTAGAACACTTTCACAGCTAAAATAGATATACATGCACCTTGATCTCTGAATGCAAAGTATACTCCTCTTTTGGTGACAGCTATGCTTTTCACCTCAGTATTTATATCTACATCTGAGTTTGTATTGAACCGACCTTCTCCAGCCGCAATGCGACCAACTAGTTTATAGCTCTCTGGCTCCCACGGCGGCTGCTCTCGCGTCGCCACGTCGAACTCGTAGTACAATAGGCTGAACGTCTCCTTGCAGCTCAGAGCGTTGCCAGGGAACAATGAGCAGTCCCGGATGGTGAATTTGATCTCGATATAAATACGGTTCGCATTCCTTCGTTCAATGAACGGCGTCCATAGCCAGTTGTTAACGTTGTGATGTGCTACGTCGCATACTACGTACGATCGCCAGTTTATTTGTTTCTCGAAGTTCGTGTATGACTCTTCAAGCCAGCCGGGGGTGCTCGCCTGGGCACCGTACGGGAAGCGCGTCCAGCCCAGAGTCGCCTCTGTCGTGGTGTCCAGCAGCAGCACTTGCTCGCCGCGCGCGCCCACTGCAGCCAACAGAGCGGCCGCCACCACAGCAAGCGACATCATCTCGACAACATAATAACTCGCTAACGCCTAAACACAACACTCTCCATGTGATAATGAGTTATATTCGAACACAGTCACACTACATAATGCACGGCGTTGATGATTCTTTAATATCAGAAGCTAACACTACAGTCTATAGATAAAGGACGGCCCCGTCATTTTCTTTTGACGAATGTATTGCGAGAGAACGTCGGGCGCGTCACGGTTTGAACGTTGTTTCTCCAATTGATAGCACAAATAAGCTCTCGGCTATTGTATTTGATGGCATTAAAACACAAATAATACTATTTTGTGTGAGGATTCCGCATTTTAAATTTATATTGATCCCGTGTAACACAGATGAAACTCTCTTGACATGGACGCGCAGCACTTTTGAATGTTGCCATACGGATCTCTTTTTTATTAAAAAATGCAATAGAAAGGGCCGTAGAATGTAATCACAGGAATGTAATGCACATTTTGTTGCCAGCATTATTTTAGTAAACCTCATAGTTCTCGCAACCAAGGATTTTATATACTACGTAACTGGATAGCTAACTCGACTTTTAATGTACAAAGGATTTTTAAACCTTATTACTGTAACATAACGTCCATTTACGTATGAGGAAAAAATGGTCTCGACAGAGACTCACTTTTTAGGCGCCGTGTCCCTTTCACATAGTTGCCAGCATTCAATTAAATTGGCATGGTAGAAACAACAGGAATATTGGGAAATACGTAATTTCACTAAAAAGTCACAAGGATCGTTTAACATAGGTAACTAAATGGATTTGCTTTCATTTCTCACTTAATAAAAAAATGTTTCTACACTATAATAAAAGTTTTTAAAAGATAGGAGTAATGTTACAGCAATATGCTGGTAACCCATTGCAAACAAAGGTAACATTATTTGTCTTTGCAATTGGCATCGGTTTTATAATATTGTAATTTTTCTTTCTATAAATAGTTTTGCCGCAATTTTTTTCTTTCTAAATACATTTGCTAGACGACAGTATTACGTACTCAGCTCTAAAACATGTAACAATATAAATAAGAAATTGAATATTATTAGATGAAGCAAGCATGAAATTAAAAATTAACTCACAAGATGGTTGCTGCAGCAGGACTATCAAAGTACTGAGGACTTGCTTACTTTCATCGATTAGGCTTAACTGTTCATACACATTGCCTTACTCACCGACATACACACACACTGCCTTACACACAAATACCTACTTATAATTAAAGTTTCATCATTAAGTTAACATTTTCAACAATTTGATCCATGTTTGTTATTAATATGCAGTGTCAGACACGTTTTTTGTAATTTTTCATTGTATGTTTTAAATACTTTGACCGAATCTTGGGTGTCAGTGTTCAATGTTCCTGCAACAAATACATACATGACTCTTTTGTGTGCATTAATCTTGTATAGCTGTTAAAATATGTGTGTTTTTATAAATAAATTATTATTATTATTAATAATTATATTATAATCTACCATTAATTGAGAAAAATGAGCAATGTACTCTAGTAAACTGTCTTTGATAAAAAAAAAATTTGGCTACCTATCCGTGAATGCGACTAACAACCAAGATAAAGTTATTTCTGAAATAGAATTATTTTTACTCTCACAAATTGTCTTATTTCGGAAATATCCTGCTTAGTTCAAAAATCATGGTTACTCTTTTAGAAAGAGACACAGCGCCTATAAAGTTAGTCTCTTTCGGACCGCGTTTTGTGTATCAGTGAACCTTCCAGTTACTTAGTATATAAATTCTCTCTCTAGTCTACTTAGGGACTTTTTGGCGGGAACTTGCAGAGTGACGTCGCATTTTTATTTTCATAAATTCGTGTATTTTGAGTTTTATTGCATATTATCGGTGATATTTTATCCAATAAAGATCAATCCATGTGCACCAGTGAAGTGATATGAAGTGAATTATGTGTGTCGTGACTTTACAAGTTGTCTCAAAAAGTCCGTGAATAGTTCTAGTACAATTACCACCATTTTACTAAAACATGACTGGACGGTGACTGATCAGGCGGACTATGTGAAAGTTAATGTGCGGACTCTTTGAGAATCCAATATATAATACTCAAAATGCGGACTATATTTAAGTGATATTATAAATAAAACGTATGCGACTGAAGGACTTGTATCCATGGTCATGAACAAATTAACAAAAATATGTGTACTTAGTAACAGGGTTGGATTTCCTAGTAAAATCATCGTTCAAGGATCATTCACGTTTTTTGTTGAGTATGCAGATTTGTAGCGGTATGAAATCCAATAAATTCGGTGAAAAAAATATTCGAATCGGATCAAAAATGACGAAGATACAGCGATTTTAGTGCAAGAATCTCAAAAACGGTAGCGGGAGCTTGTAAATTAGCGATTACGGCACGATGCAAGAGCGCGCAACTCTGAATATTTTGTCAGTCTGTTTGTAACCTTTTCACGGCTTAACCACTGGACGGATCTTAATGAAATTTGGCAGGGAGTTAGTTCAGTTAGTGGAAAAGGACATGGAGATACTTTTTTCCGGATTCATCATCATCATCACCGTCATCATGAAGCCGTTGTGAACTGCTAATTTTACTGATATTATAAACTAGCTGTCCCTCGCGGTTTCACTCGCGTTTCCAGATTAAAAAGTAGTCCATATCTTTCTCTATACCATATGTTATGTGCATGCCAAATTTCAAAAAATTCGTCTTGTCCGATCGTCTATATAGGTATGTCACATCCATTTTACTCGGAAACCATTAGCCGTACATAGATTAAAACTAGAAGGTAGACTATGAATAGGTAGTAGTTAAGGAATCGTTAGACCACAAAAACTATAACCTTGTGTATATAAAAACGTACTTAGGTAGTACACACAGTTAGGTAGGCACAAACCCTAGAAGAAACTGGCTCTCAAGTGCAGTTGTAGGAACACACTGATAGGTGAATGGCGACAGGCTTGCCAGGTGGTTACTACAAAGTACCCAATCACCATGCTATGATTTCCTCACGATATTTTTGTTTTTATACCACTAAGGTGGCAAACAAGCATACGGCCCGCCTGATGGTAAGCGGCTACCGCAGCCTATGGACGCTTGCAACACCAGGGGTGTTACTCACGCGTTGCCGACCCTGCAGAAATCTCTTCAGACCCTTTTTGAAGAACCCCATGCTGTACTCCATTGGGAAAATCACGGCAAGGAGCTCATTCTACAATCTGAGCGTCCGCGAAAGGAAGCTCAAATTCAAAATTCAAATTCAAATTCAAAAAGCATTTATTCAATTTAGGCCCTTATAAGGCACTTATGAACGTTAACAAATGGCTCTAAACCGGTTCCTTTGAGACCGCACAGTTCGAAACAATTCTGGTTTCAATATGTGAGGATGGACTCCCTGTCGATGGCGAGAGTTGCGATGGTAGAAGGTGGCCGTGGGCATCATCTTAAACAATTCTACAGAACACTGTCCGTTGTACAAGCGGTAGAACACGCATAAGGAGGCGAAGTCTCTCCTCAGACTGAGGGGCTCTAAACCGTTTGTGAGCTCGGGATCGTCAACGATTCTAGCGGCACGTCGCTGAACCGAGTCTAAAGGCGCAAGCTGGTATCTAGGTGCTCCCGCCCACAGATGACAGCAGTACTCCATATAAGGCTGGACTTGCGACTTATAAAGTTGCAACCTTTGCCTCGATGTGAAGTACTGCTTCGCTTTGTTGAGCACTCCGAGCTTTTTGGATGCCAGCTTAACCTTGTCTTCTAAGTGACTACGGAACAAAACGTCGCTAGCAATGTCGACGCCAAGGATCCCAATGCTTTTACTGATGTTCAAGGACGTGTTCTGGAATTGTGGAGCCACAGACCATGGGGTTTTCTTAGCGGTGAACGCGCTGGCTTGTATCTTAGTGGGGTTGAAATTGACTAGGTTTAGACGACCCCAATCGGAGACACTAGTTAGTGTACTCTCGATTTCAGACAACAGCCGTTCGCGGTTTTCCTCCACCTCGGAACAAGGGATATAAGTACGGCCCGTGTAATGAGCGTCCCCTGTACTGTCGTCTGTATAACAATGAATGCCGTCAATAGACAGCATATCATTGATATGCAGTAAGAACAATGTTGGGGACAGCACAGACCCTTGCGGGACGCCGGTATTTATGTCCATGCTATCGGAGCAGCTACCCTCAACGACGGGTCTTATGCATCTGCTGGACAGAAAGCTGGCGACCCATTTGCATAGTCCCTCGGGAAGCCCGTATGCTGGTAGCTTCGCTAGGAGACCCCGGTGCCAGACCCGATCGAACACCTTCGCCACATCTGGGCTCACTGCCAATGCCTCACCTTGACTCTCGATGGCGAGAGACCAACGCTGTTAATTAATGAACCCCGCATACTATCCGAAAATTCTGACGTGTCTGACGTCCAAAAATGAATGAGCAAGCGGGCGTCAGAAATTTTCTGTCAGAAAATTTCTTATAGTATGCGGCTGGTCTAAATGTGTGTATTGAGTTTATTCCATCTGACGACATGCTATGTCGTGTCAATGCCAAAGACGAAGTTACGATTGACGAATTGGCTGAAATAAACATCTACTTGCCTAAATTTGGTTGATTTGTACAATAACAATAAAACTAAAATTTCCTTACATTTTTATTTAAATTCATAACAACAAGGACGAAAAGCGAAAAGTAGTATTATTTTCGACAAGTCTTAGTAGTATAATTTTATTTTCCATAGCTAATAAATTTTCTGTGGATCTGAATCTAACCCTGACTTTAGTATCCCCTTGATTTAATTTATTGGATAAAATACCACCGATAATCTATATATATAAAAATGAAACCCGTTTTCCGTTGTCACGACATAACATGAAAACGGCTTGACCGATTTGGCTTATTTTTTTTTTGTAGTTTTCTAATACTCTGTACAAGGTTCTTACGGAAACAAATATTAAGAAAATTGCGCAGAAACTTAGAAAATTTAAGAAAACTTAACGGTAGGGTGGCTTAGGGTAGGTTAGGTTATAGGGTAGGATATTACGCAACGAAGTTGCGTAGCTAGTATGCAATAAAACTCAAAATGCACGAATTTATGAAAATAAAAATGAACAAGTAACGTCACTCTGCAAGTTCCCGCCAAAAAAGTCCCCTCTACTGGTCTGCGTGCAGTGTTGCCAACTTAGCTACTTTATAGCTAGATCTAGCTATTTTTTGGTGTTAGGCAGCTATAATTTTCTGAAACTTGTAGCTAAATTTATTGAGATACTTTTCACTATTTTCGAGAGTTCGTAGTAGGGCACTGGGTCTCGAAAGAAAATAACTAAACGCGACGCTATGAGTATGTGTGTGGGTATAGGTCAATGGCCGAGAATTCCCAGTTTCCCATTTTTTATTCAAACCGTATATTACTCCTATAGAAGTCATTGGTGCCGATTCTGTTGTAAATCGCATTAAACTAATTTTAGTCACATGTCATCTCTTTCTTACGAACATGATTGAAAAAGGATAGAACATATTTTAAGTTGTCAAATTAATCTTTGCCGTCTTATTTTCCGTGTATTTAGGCGTAACCGCGATAGATGGCGACTAAAATTATATTAAAAACAAGCATTGGACTAATTTGACAGGACTAAATTTCTTACATCCTTTTCTTATGTTCTTTGTTAGAAAGAGACATAGTGACATTAAAATTAGTTTAGTTGTGAACAACAGAATCAGGGCCATTGCTACCTGTGTGCTGCAACTTCTGCCTTATGTTGTTTTATCAATTTAAAACTAATGCTTGCTCTTTTAATACATATTATTGTGAAAATAGGACTAAACCCGTGAAAATTTTTTAATAATCTCGTGTTTGATTGAATAAAACATGATTTTTTATTGTTATCTACCTACTATGTAACATTTAGCAACTTTTAGCACCTGATTTGGGTAAGAAAATCTGGCAATCTAGCTACTTTTTGCAAGATCTAATATAATCTAGCTACTGGCTAAAGCTAGCAGTTGGCAACACTGTTGCTTTTGGCGTTTTCGTTCGTTTCGTTGGTTCGTTGCACAAACTGGCACAAACTACTACTACGTATGTTCGTTGCAGGAATGTTTTAATTTAAATTAATTTATGTTTGAATTATTTTGGAGGCAAACGGTACACAGCGTTGATCGCACACGTATTTTATGCAAAACCATCAAGATGGCTGATATTTAAGGTAAGGAGTATACATACATACAGGTAGTGTTGCCAGGTCCCGTGTGTCAAATTTCGGAACGTAAGGATAAAATAATCGGGATTTTGGGTTTCAAATCGGGACAGTAGTGAAAGTCTGAATTTGGTGAGAAAATATTGTTATGTAGTAGCAGCTTAGTTATATTCACTTTTCCTGTCAAAATTATCAAATATAGTAAAGACTTATGAGGTTAGTGAAAAATCGGGACATTTGGCGTCCCGATCAAGGGTTAATCGGGACGTGTCATCAGACCCCTGAAAATCGGGACGTCCCGCGCAAATCGGGACACCTGGCAACACTACATACAGGCATTTGGCGGCATTTTGATTGCTAACGGTCGGAAACTCAGAAATTTATTTTCTATTGTAACTATTTTAATATGCTACTTATATTAGTATAGACAGAATTCATTGCCTTCATATGTTACGGAGTTGTTATCAATTTAAACTACTTTTTGATCTTCATAAATCATAGGAATATTACTTGATGTACATGTTGAAATAAAATATTAGTACCTACATAACTTGTTCAGCTAATATTACCATATCTACTGCGATCTACACCAGCGGATATATTTTAACCCGTTGGTTCACGCGCGGGACGCGCGTCCTGTTAAAACAATTTATGTCATTGTTATATTTTTAACCGCGAGCCAAGGTATTTGATAGAACTGTAGTTAAAGGGCTTATTACACCTTCCTATATTTAGGATCCTAACTAGGATGGTTCTAACAAGGAAGCAGGAAGCTACTTATTACACTACACTATCTTGCTTTCTAACTAGGACGCGGCAAAGAGTATAGCAACTATACTTAAAGCGGGACGGACGACTCGTAGGGATGTAACAAAGGTCGATTTAAAAAAAATATAACTATACTTACATCGATGTTCTTCCGATGTTTTAAGTTTTTTATTCTCTACAACCGATCACACAATTTAAAATTTCAATGAATACAAATGAGCTCCTTTATGTTAAAATAAAACAAAATTGAACTTTATGTAAGTAAGTACCAAGTATTAATTTATAAATAATGTAGTACTTTCAATGTACGGATTATTTTTCTATTATTGTTTCTTGATTACTAATGACCTATACATTCATCCCTCAAAATATACGCCAAGACTTTAGAAGGGCCTTATATAATTATTTCAAAACATCGATGTTTTGAAATAATTATATATTGTACGGATTATTATTCTATTATTGTTTTTTGATTACTAATGACCTATACATTCATCCCTCAAAATATACGCCAAGACTTTAGAAGCCTTATATAATTATTTCAAAACATCGATGTTTTGAAGAACAATGTTACATCCCTAAACGTCCTAAATCGGAGCGATGCGATTACACTTTCCTGTTTAAGGAAGCAGAGCGGTTGGGACCTTCCTATCTCACTACTTAGGACACTAACCGTTCTTTCTGCGATTACACGTTCCTATTTCCTAGTTAGGATCCTAAAAATAGGAACGTGTAATAAGTGCTTAACCGTCACATTTGAATTGAAAAATTGGACCTACCTTCAGTTAAAATTAATTGGCACTAAGCAGACATACATACATTATTGCTTTGTGCTTTTTAGTTTGAGTAAACTATAGTTTTTGCTTGATGATTCTGATGTAATGGAATGGGCAGTCTTTGGTACCTAAATCAGGCTAGAATTAGTAATAATGTTGCCAAGACATATGGCTTGCACTGTCAAAAAGTTATCAGATCTCATGTAGAGCCAAGCTTATAACTCTACATGCACTTACTCTACAAGCCCTAACTTCACAAACTCTACACACCATAGTCAAAATATGAGGCTTGGCCGTTTCACTACTACAAGAACTACCCTACTACCCTACTCAGGAAGTACCCTATGAGTTTTGATGATCGTCAGTGAGTCAGTGACAAAATCGGGGTTTTTTAGATATCACTAAAATCTAAAGTATAAGAGCTATGTTATTGAAACTTAATATGTTTAAAAACTCACTATTGACATCATATCCTGAGAATTTTGTTTATCTGGTATAATCCAAACCCAAGTTATGAGGGTTCAAAAAAACGAAGAAGCGCTTGAGGAAAAGGTAGGTAGTGCCCTTTTGCTTCGCTTGGCTGTCTTGGTGGGGCGCACTACCGTGCCCCCAGAAATGGCAAACTTAAGCAGACCAGCGCCCACAAGCAGCACCTGTTCACAATGTTCGATATGAATTAGTGATATTGTGTTTTTATATCCAACATCTGGTGAAGGTAGGTGGTAGATGTAGGCCTCATCATTTTAGCTAGTTCCTAAACAAACTTATTATAAGATTAAGGAGACTAGTTGGTTTGAAAGCTTCGTATGGCCCAATAGGTCTGATTGACCATTGTCTACAGCTTTAACAACTTCCTTGTCTCCGATGATTGTTCTGTATAGGCATTTATGTAATAAAGTAATTGAAAACCTAGCAGGCAGATGATGTTCTACTCTGATGCAGAGTTTCACATTCAGATGTCAAATATTTTTGGCTCCAACATGATTTTGTCCTATAACTGAGACTCATAACTTCGAGGAACAATCCCTTAGAGTAGTAATACCGAGCAATCTGATTACGAAAGAAGTCAGTGATTTGTCACTGAATATAAACAGTAAGGACTAATCACTGCATTGTTTGTTCTTGACTTGGCTAATCAAAGCGCATGTGTCCTTGGGTACATTCCGAAATGGATAATATCGATCACAGCGATCACAGCAATAATTTGCGTACCGAATTAGATATCACGCTTATGACAGCTGAGAACTATCAACAATTCGGAACGCCCGTTATCGCGCTCACAGTATTCAAAACAGAACATTTGAGAATTTAATTAAAATCTGAATTATCAGTGCACTAGGACTCCTTATATCTTTTATAAGTTGACTTGCAAAAAGGAATATCTGCTTTTTTATTATTTTTCTCTCATAAAATCATAAAAAGTATCTTTGCCAAATAGAAAACCAAGAATCTTATTAGATTTTTGCCGTCACTTTTGACAGCGCTCACGGTGATATCAGTTTAGGGCATGGTCGGTGTGAGCGCAAGATGGCGGATGTCATGACGTCATCTATGACGTTTCACGGGACATCGTGAACTGTCATTATTCAATTCGGTACGGGTTTAAGCACGCTCAAATCGATTACAGCGATTACAGCGGTAATTCGGAATGCAGCCCTTGTCTTAGGCAAGACTGAGTGCAATGTCAGTGGTTGGAAATTGGCAGAATCGATTGCAAGCAAAATCAACGTCATTGCGCTTCTTTGGGTTAATTGTTCGATGACTCATAATCATCAGTGTGACTATGGTGTAAGAAAACTTTATTGAAATGATGGGCTTATTTGAAATGCCATTAAATGGAGTTCTTTAACATTTAGACCTCAAGCAGGTCAACAGACAAGTCCATGTTTTTCTTGACTCTTTTGATAGTCACATGTTCCATAAATTTAATAGAATTGTGTAATAGGAAAGCTCATTTCAATGCAGCTCATTGCCATTGACTTTCTGTTGGCATGTGGGCCAGAATATTTAAAAAAGGCGGATGTATTTTCGCTAACAAAAAACTGTGTCGCTCAGAGTCGGCCACCTCGCTGTACGTACATGCCGGCACGCACACATTCACACATTAGTCGGCCATTACGCGGATAAACGTCAACAGAGTCAATACGTCTGCGGTGCCGTAAAATATTAAAATACAGCATGTCTTGTGTAGTGAAATGGTGTAAAAACCGTACTGACCGGAGGAAAAAAATACCAGGAATCACGTTTCACAGGTAAATTAATAATTCAATAACTTAGTTTTGATTTTATACATCAAAACAAATATTCATTCACCAGAACAAAATAATCTGTCACAAAGCCAGTGTTGCCAATATTCACTTGTGTAAATTACCCGAAATATGGGAATGTTATATTTTATGGTTATTATTAATACTATGTATTTCATTATAAATTGATTTTAAACTTTCGCGACTTATACACATACTTTATATCAGTGGTTCTCAATCTTTTTAGGCGAACGGACCCGTTTTAGAAAGCGAATTATTTGATGGAGCCCTAAAATAATCAAAGAATAGTTTATGTGTAGGTATTCTTTATTTTACCGCGTAGGTTGTACAATATAGGTACTTATTGTATTTAAAATTAATGAAATTGTTAGTTGTCTGTGTATGCGGCCGGTCTAAAAATATCACACAATTAAAATACCTAATTAGTGGCAACTATAACTTCTTCTGTTTGTTCATTGTCTATTCAGTAAATAAAGTTTTGTATAAAGTATTTTTTTGTCTATGTTGTGTCTTGTATGTTTGTTTTGTTATCCTATTTTATATATAAAAGGTAGTATATTCATATTTTTTTCCCAGTAAATGTTCAACAAAATGAGTACCGCAACCCAAAATGGCACGACTGCGGCAGCGCCTCCGGTCATAGGCCAGAAGGGTTCCATTGAAAAGATGTACCAGAAAAAGTCTCATTTAGAGCACATCCTCCTACGTCCAGACACATACATTGGGTCCGAAGCGGGCCACAGAGACCATGTGGGTCTTTGACAAGGAAAAGGAGTGCATGGTGCAGAAGGAATTGACTTATGTGCCAGGTAAGCTGGTTATGCCATCAATAGTAAATTTGATTCACGGCTGTCCTAAACAGTCTGCAATCGTTTTTTAGTTTCATTTCACCATTAAAATCATCATTTCACCATTTCAAAAATAGCTTTGCTATGTTTCTTTCCGTAGTCTTCTCAGTTTAAATGTATTTCAAACCGGTGGTAAATTCAACTTTATCTAACAAATTCACGTTCATAAGTGACTAATCAGGGCCTAAACTGAATATATGACTATTTGACCGTTTCCAATGCAATTTAAAGAAAGTGTACCCTTTTATATCCCACAGCCTGCAAATAAGAACAATCGCAAGTCTTTGTTCGAAATAGCGCCGTCGGAAAACGGCAGGCGCGTGGAGCCCAAGATATCTGAAGACCTCATCAAGAGGATACAGGCCGCGGAGAAAGCCAAGACTAGGAAAGTGATCAAGAAGGCATATCATCTGGTAACTAACACTATATTTAGCCAGCGGCACATTAATGGCCGATTTGATAACCTGTATCTTTTACTACGACGGGCCAGTTGGCGCAGTTGGTTAAGGTTCACCTTACGCGCCGCTGGTCGTGGGTTCGATTCCCACACAGGACATGCATTTGTGTGCATGAACATGTCTGTGTGTCCTGAGTCTGGGTGTGATTATGTATATTAAGTATGTATTTACGAAGCAAAAAGTAGTATATGTATTATATCAGTTATCTGGTTTCCATAGTACGAGCTCTGTTTAGTTTGGGATCAGATGACCGTGTGTGAGGAATGTCCCAGGATATTAAACTGAGCCAGAAACTGACGGATTGTGAGAGATGGAGAGATTGAGACTCGATGAATTTTTTGTAGACAACAAATTCAATTATGTGATGCCCTAGATAGGTTTTTGTAAACCTGAATTACAGGTCACCAGGTCCCACCACACATTAAATGAGCATTTTGCATATGGCAAATCAAATTGTACATAAATAGGCACATAGTTAAGAAAAAATCATTTATATTATGCTATTCAATAAAGTAAATTATTTCGGTATGTAAAAGTGTTTGTGTATAGTGAGGGTGTGTGTGTTTGTAACAATGTGTGTTGGGGTGTGTTTGTGAAGTATCGGTTGTGGTTGGTTGGTTTTAAACCACCGAAACTGTAGTGTTTTACATTGTGGTCATACGCAAACCTGTAAAAAGATCCTGTAATAATGTTTATTAACTTTTTTTTATTAGGGGGTGAGAAGAAACCCAAGTCTCGCGTCAAGAACGTGAAGCCTGAGAAACTAAAGAAAGCTGAGAAACCAGAGAAGGCTGATGGTCTTACGTTCAAGAAAGAACCTAAGAAGGTGACTATAACATGCTCAAATTATAATTTTTATTTTGCTGTTGAAAGTCAGCTATTAGATGGTAATGGTGCCGATTATGTTGTATAGAAATCCGTTCAGCTTTATCGCGTTCAGACTGACTGACGTTTGTTTTATAATATTTAAGGATAACTGTTTGTTTCCGCATCTAATTCTTGTTTCGTATGTTGTTAATGACAGAAGATGCTATTCAGCAGCAGTAGTTCAGGAGAGATGTCAGGTTCAGATTTGGAGCTGGTGGAAGCGACTGCAGTTCCGCGCCAGAAAGCTGGCGCTAGGAGAGCGCCTACTAAGGTATACTATATTATTGCTTTTCCTTGATGAACTTTATATCTCGCCGTATCAGTCTATCTCTCGAGAGCTTTGTGCTATACGGATGTGTTACAGATGATTATTTTTTTCTTAGGCGTTTCACGGCTTGTGTATTTTGCCAATTTCCAGTTATAAGTTCTAGTCACAATAAATCACTTTCATATAGTCCTCAGTCAGTCACCGTCCATAAAAGTAATGTTTAAGTACAATGGTGGTCATTGTACTAAAACTTTTCACTGACTTCTTGAGATAACTTGAAAAGTCACGATACACATAATTCATTTAATTTCACTTCACTGGTGCATATGGATTGATCTTTATTGGATAAAATACCACTGATAATATGCAATAAAACTCAAAATACACGAATTTATGAAAATATAAATGCAAACGCAACGTCACTCTGCAATTTCCCGCCAAAAAGCCATTTACAGTTGATTTTGTCGATTCTTCCGAGGGTTGTCAATCGTATATTGATCTTATTACGTACGTAAAGTAAATTTTACGGTTGAAGTAAGTGCTTGTTAAGTCAGTTAAATCCTTATTCTCAACGTGTGCGCTACTCCCCCTTCACCTCGGGTAAAAGAGACTCTATACTCTCGTCTATACTCTCAAATTCAAAATCATTTATTCAAATAGACCTTCGCAGGCACTTATGAAAAGTCTGACTCTAATACTCTAATACCGGTTCGGAAGTTGCATTTGCTGAGAAGAGCCGGCAATAAACTCAGCAATTACTCTTTTCAAAACAAGCTTAGATTCATTACATAATATTTACATTCTAATCGCACTGACAACAATTGCGTGCCCCGGCGAGGCGGCAAAACTACAAAGTAGACTGAATCTATATTTAATAAGTAAATAAATAAATGGCAAACTTAAGCAGACCAACCCCCACAAGCAGTCTCATACTAAAAGCGCCCCTATCAATACGGATAGTGAGCTAAGTTTTGCTTGCGATATGAGTGTCCAATGATCCCCACCTAGTACCGCCAGCAGCTACTAGCGGCGGTGGTTCTCAGCCGGACTTACAATCAATTCAAGATATAGATGCTCTAAAGACTAATTACCCTCCGTAAATGAAAAAGACAACCTGTGGCCTGACGAAAAAGATAACACGACGGGCCAGTTGGCGCAGTTGGTTAAGATTCACCTTACGTGCAGCAGGTTGTGGGTTCGATTCCCACACAGGGCATGCATTTGTGTGCATGAACATGTCTGTATGTCCTGAGTCTGGGTGTAATTATGTATATTAATTATGTATTTACAAACAAAAAGTAGTATATGTATTATATCAGTTATCTGGTTTCCATAGTACAAGCTCTGCTTAGTTTGGGATTACATGACCGTGTGTGAGGAATGTCCCAGGATATTTATTTATTACTAGCTGGCCAAGCACGATTTCGTTCGTGTGGTGTTCAACCATACCCTCACCTACCCTAAAAATAAAAAAGTATCCTATGTCCTACTCTTGGTTCTAAGCTACCTCCCCACCAATTTTCAGCCAAATCGGTTCAGCCGTTCTTGTGTTATAAATAGTGTAACTAACACGACTTTCTTTTATATACAGGTCGTTGTTTTGGTCAGCGACGAGCGACTCAAGGTCGATAATACATGTGATACTGGTGCTAAAAAATAAATAAAAAAAATACTTTATTTGTTTATAAAAATAAAAATAATATTAATTGGAAAATCATGTAAGCTACAGTGTAGACGTAATACTCAACGGGAATGCGAGGAAGTAAAGGGGTGGGGCGATGGCGGCTTGCACCTAGCTCCAACCTCCACCTAGCAAAAACATTCTGTATATAGATTTATTATTATTTATCTGAAAAAGTTGTTACAGTAAAAATGGTATAAAATTGCAGGATAAAAAGAAGGCGAATGCCAAGAAGTTGAAACTTAAGGCGAGTAGCGAATGTGGGTCCAAGTCGGAAGCTTCCGCGCCGCGAGGGACCGCGCGCGCCACCCCACACGAGATACACTACTTTAGCGATCATCCTGACACCGATTAGACAATACCAACATACTTAAGGTGACATTTACAACTATACCTAATTATTACTGAACAGGCTTTGAGATAATCCCTAATTTCCTTCATTTCCATCCCTTTCCTAACTCCTAAACACGCAGGGTTTAAATTTCGCGCCTAAAACCCACAAACTACAACCAATGTACGGTGTCGCCCTCTCACGGCGAATGATATACGTGTTTGAGTGAAAAGAACACTGTGCAGCAGACATATTGAATTTAAAACGAACCGAAGCGGCCGCTATCTCGACAATTTTAAAAATACTAACAATCAAGAAAAATAACAGTGTTGTGGTGGAACGTGAGACCTTGTAAGTGCCTATTCAGTTTCCTTTATCTCCATCTTTTAGCCTGGTAAATTCTTGGGTTGACCAGCCAGACAAAACTATGTACAAAAAAAAACTTTTACTTTATTAGTTCAAAACATAAAGTTGGTCCATTACGAGCGCGAATACCTATGGAAAAACAGTATTTTGTTAATCTCAGGTTCAATTTCGATCGAAAACTCTGAGAAATAAGCAAAATTACGCATTTTATTGTAAAACTAGGTATAACCTTATAAAATTGTGTTGGTTATACGTACAGTGATACTATACGGATTCACAAGTCATTACAATTTAGTAGCATTACATCTTCATTACATTTTGTTCGAGTCTTCATATAAGATTGGAACCTACCTCCAAAATATTTTATAAATTTTATAGAATTCGTAACAATATTTTATGGTATTTATGTTACATTTACATTATAAAACTTATATATGTAAGTAGGTACTTACACACTCCACCTCAAATCTACACCTAAATTGATTTCATTTACCTTCATACACCAAAGTAGGCTATCTAACATTATTTTATTTTTAGCTTCGAACTAAAAAACATGGAAGCAAGTAAACTTAAAATACTTCAATCACAACGCGAATATGTATTCCGAGCTATGCAAATCCTTTACGACTTATCTAACGAAATGGTTCAAGATCGTTCAAAGGTATCGGCGTTCAAGTCGAGATACACTCGAGTTCATTCAATTCGCGAAGAATTTGGTTCGTTGTGTAATGAAATACAAACTTTAGAGTTAGCAATCAAACCCGATGTACAAATTAACCAAAATTCTATGGTTTCATTTGACGAATTGTATTATGCGGTGATCGCAGCGGGTAGCACGTTGCCGATATACGAGAAGAGCTTCAACGTCACCGGATCGCCAGCGGACGGCTCGGCCGCGGGCGCGGGCGGCGCGTCGCCGGCGCGAGTCGACTCCGATCTCACGCATTCCGGGAATTCCAAAGTCAATGCGCGTTTACCTAAATTTGATCTACCTAAATTTGATAGCAACATCGAAAACTGGCAAACGTTTTATGATACGTTTGTTCACTTAATTCATGAGAATAATTCTATATCACAAATAGAAAAATACCATTACCTTGTGTCGTGTTTACGCGGACCCGCCTTATCGATTGTAAAAGGGATTCCAATGACAGCCAATAATTATGAAGTTGTTTTCGACGCCTTAATCGAACGTTACCAAAACAAACGTATCTTAGCTTTGACATATTTAGATAAATTCTTAAGTTATCCAGCAGTTAAATCGGGTAATTTTCAAGAATTGCAAGTATTAACAAACGTGTTTTATGAATCATATCATGCGCTCCAATCTTTAAATATCAAAAACTTTGGTGATTTTATTTTATTTCATTTAGCCTCTCGTACCCTCGATTCAGATACCCGCAAACGGTTCGAATCTCAAAACAGTTCAGAAATACCTTCATTTAGTGAACTATTAAAGTTTCTTCAAGACTACGTAAAGATCTTAGAAACTAGCGAACTATCTTTGAGTTCTACCAATTCTACCCGTACCATTGAACGAAAACAATTGCCAGCGAGTAATCGGCAGAATAGCAGCGGATCAAAACGCTCATCTTATCTTACTAAATCTCAACCTACGACATCATTCACTTGTTCTTGTTGTAATGAAGCGCACTCAATCTATAGGTGCCCTACTTTTCAATCTTTAGACTCTGGTGCTAGACTCACTTTAATTGAAAACAAAAAAATGTGCACCAACTGTTTACGTACTAATCACGTCGTAGATAAATGCTTTTCTAAAGTATTTTGTACTTTATGCGGATTACGTCATCACACCTTACTACATACTGAGCAAACGCAACCCAGCTCTAGCGCTGCCACTCAAGCGAGCACCGGTGCTCATGTCGGAAGCAGTAGCGGTATAGTACTACTAGGTACGTGTCAGCTGCGCGTGTGCAACCCTGTCGCCGGCACACAGCGCACCGTGCGCGCATTGGTTGACAGCGGCGCGCAGGATTGTTTTATCACTACGGCTTGCGCCAAGGCTCTCGGTTTAAATCTCCGCCGATGTAATCTTACAGTCGCTGGCTTAGGACAAAACACAGTATTTCAAGTTAGGGGTGTGACGGAATGCGTTTTGAAACCACTCGATAGTAACGATCCGCAGTTTAACATTAAGCCGATCGTGTTAGATCATATAACAGCTCAACTGCCTAGCAGTAATGTACCGTCAGTCGTTCGTGAATATTGCAAGCATTTAATATTAGCCGATCGCGATTACGATATTCCCGCGGAAGTCGACATATTAATAGGGGCAGAACTATTCCACGAAATATATGATGGTCAACGTATCAAACTGGGGCCCGGCCTACCGGCCGCTCTGCATAGCATTTTCGGTTGGATACTTACCGGTGCTGTCGATTCTGATTTATCGTTACCTCCTATTACAACGTCTTCTCTATTAGTCACTACATGCAGTCTCGATGAACAAGTTAGGCAGTTCTGGGAAGTCGAGGAACCACCGCACGTACCTATTACTGTACCCGAGGATGATATCTGTGAACATTCATATACTAGTTTAACTTATAGAGAATCTAATGGTCGCTACGTCGTACCACTCCTCTTAAAGGATCGCGACTGCCCGTTAGGTGATTCATATAATAGTTCTTTGTCGCGTCTAACTCATCTCGAAAAAAAGCTTAGCCGCCAAAGTCAACTTAAAACTGATTATATTAAATTCATGCGCGAGTACGAAAGTTTGGATCACATGTATCCTGTACCTAATGCGTCCTTACAAACGGACAAGCGTTACCTTATCCCGCATCATTGCGTCCTTCGCCCTGAGAGCACAACTACCAAGCTGCGAGTAGTGTTCGACGCAAGCTGCAAAACCACAAACGGTTTATCTTTAAACGACATTGTATTTACTGGACCTAAGCTGCAAGTTGACATCATAGACATTATCACTGGCTTCAGACTACATACGGTAGTATTCACGTGTGACATATCAAAAATGTACCGAGGAATTTTGGTTAGGCCTGAGGATCGCAGCTATCAGCACGTGCTGTGGCGAGAATCTCCTTGTGACCCAGTCAATGAGTACGAACTCGCGACTGTCACCTACGGAGTTAGCAGTTCCCCTTATCTCGCAATCCGTACTCTCCATCAGCTAGCTAGTGATCACGGCGCTGAGTATCCACTCGCCGCTGAGGCTCTTCGTCATGAAACTTTTGTCGATGACGTAACTACCGGGGCACCCTCATTAGAGCAAGCTATCGAACTAAAAACTCAACTTGTCAATCTATTAGGATGTGCTCAACTTGAACTTCGCAAATGGAGCAGTAATTCCAAATCTTTTCTTAACACCTTACCAGTAGATCATTGTCAAATTCCAAAGCCTTTCTCAGAAGAAAGCAACAAGTCTACGCTTAAAATCTTAGGAGTCCAATATGACCCCGTAGGTGATAACTTTACCTATTCACAATCTCCGATTGAGGATGGCAATGTAACAAAGCGTTCTATTTTATCCAACGTGGCGAGAATCTTTGATCCACTTGGGTGGCTCACACCATTCATTCTCAAAGCAAAATTGCTCCTTCAAGATATATGGCGTCTCAATCTTTCTTGGGATGAACCTGTGCCCAGAGACATATGTCATGATTGGAAAAATTTCATCTCAGACCTTTACAACTTGAAACTTATCGAAATTCCACGTCGAGTCATACCATGTCAGTCAAAACAATTCCAACTTATTGGATTTTGTGATGGATCCACAAAAGCATATGGATGCTGTGTCTATCTCCGCGTGGTTACTCATGGTGAAGTTCAAATCCACCTTCTTATCGCTAAGTCTAAGGTAGCACCTTTAAAAATTCTTACCGTTAACCGTTTGGAACTTTGCAGTGCGGTATTGCTCTCCAAAGTGGTTAATCGTATCCACGCCTTACTTAGTAAAAAACTTAATCTAAATCAAACAATGTTATTCTCCGACAGCTCGACTGTTTTGTCATGGTTGAGCACGGAACCACACAAACTTAAAACTTTTGTAGCACACCGCGTAGTGCAAATTAACGATTCTATCGTTCCAACTGTGTGGCGACATGTTTCCACTCATGACAACCCAGCCGACATCTGTAGTCGCGGTTTGTCGTGTTTACAGTTGGCTACTTGTGAAAATTGGTGGTCAGGTCCTAAGTGGCTAACTAGCGAGTCAACTAACTGGCCTGTGTCAGTAGTTGAAAAGCATGACAACGTCGAAGAGCTTAAGTCGTCGTCACACTTGTGTCATGCTGGTGTAGTGACACAAGATGCTGACGTGCTTGACAACCTCCTGGAACGTTCCTCCACTCTTTTACGTGTAAAAAGAGTAGTAGCTTGGATTTATCGTTTCATTAATAACGCTAAAGTTACACGTTCCGAGCGTAAGCTTTCATCTTTTCTAACCTCCACGGAACACGATCAATCTTTAGAATATTTGGTTAAACATATTCAGCGTCAACATTTTGAGGAAGTCATACTCCATCTTAAATCTAATAATCATAAACTACTTCCAAAACATTTATTGAAGCTTTCTCCATTCATTGATTCTCGCGAAGTCTTGCGAGTGGGGGGGCGACTCAAACACACAGACTTACCCGAACGCGTCAAACATCCATACCTCTTGCCAAAATTATCTCGTTTGAGTACTCTTATGGTAGATCACTATCATGCAACTTACCTTCATTGTGGGCCCCGCCTACTGCAATCTTTAATTCAACGTCGATTTTGGATACTTGGCATTCGAAATCTTATCAGATCCCGATTATCTAAATGTGTAATTTGTTTTAAAGTAAAACCTAAGTCTCTTCAGCCTGTCATGGGCGATCTTCCACCTTCCCGATTGAAATCAGATCACTGCTTTCAAACAGTTGGAATCGACTTCGGAGGTCCATTCATGATTAAAGAGAATAAGCGACGTAACGCTAGAACTTATAAGGGATATTTGTACCTCATAGTATGCCATGCAATTAAAGCCGTTCATCTTGAGTTGGTCACCGAATTGACCACCGAAGCCTTTATAGCAGCTTTAGACCGTTTTGTATCTAGGAGAGGCCTTTGTAAATTCATAGTTACTGACGGAGGTACCAATTTTGTAGGCGCCAAGCGCTATCTGTCTGAAGTTTCTGAAATGCTTAGCAAAGAAAGCGATCATATTTCTAATCAACTATCATTTCGCGGTATAACTTGGAAGATTAATCCACCATCGGGACCTCACTTCGGAGGTATATTTGAAAGTGGTATAAAATCAACCAAATATCATTTAAAACGGATTATCGGATCCCAAATTCTTACATTTGAAGAGTTTTATACTATTTTGACGAAGGTGGAAGCCATGTTGAATTCTAGACCCCTGGTAGAACTCTCGTCCGATCCCGATGAAGTTGACGCTCTGACCGCAGGCCATTTTCTGATAGGCCGACCTTTGGTATCGTTGCCGGAACTGTTACAGAGACTATCTCAAAGTTTCTGGCGAACTTGGCAAAGAGATTATTTGCATACGTTGCAACAACGAATGAAATGGTTTAAAAGCGATAACCGTCAACCAAAACTGAACGATCTTGTTACTATTTACGAACCTAACTTACCAGCTAACGAATGGCGACTAGGTCGCGTAGTACAGCTTCATCCAGGTAGAGACAATATCATTCGTGTTGTGACGGTTAAGACTTCAAAAGGTTTACTTGTGAGACCTGCTATCAAAATCTGTCCACTTCCGATAGATTAAATTAACATTACATTCCTAATTCAAATCTTTATCTTATATTTAACATAGCCTTTATTCAACACAATTATTATTATAATCAATACACTTAAGTAACTATAAAATGACTATATGAATCCGCATAGTAGTAGTCTCTATCTTCTTATTGATCTTTTGAAATACTCGGTTTATTTCAAGTGGGGGGATATGAACAGGCTTTGAGATAATCCCTAATTTCCTTCATTTCCATCCCTTTCCTAACTCCTAAACACGCAGGGTTTAAATTTCGCGCCTAAAACCCACAAACTACAACCAATGTACGGTGTCGCCCTCTCACGGCTAGGGAATGCAAAACCGTGGCAAAATGAAAACCGGTTTTTATTTCGGTTATGAGATGTAAAAACCGGTTAACCGGTTTTAAACCGGTTTTTTTAATGTTCGCTCGTTTTTTTCTTTCACGTTTTTTTTTTTTTTTTTTTATACCACTTAGGTGGCAAACAAGCATACGGCCCGCCTGATGGTAAACAGTTACCGTAGCCTATGGACGCTTGCAACACCAAGGGTATCGCACTCGCGCGTTGCCGACCCTGAAGAAACCACTTCACACCCTTTTTGAAGAACCCCATGCTGTACTCCATTGGGAAAACCACGGCAGGGAGCTCATTCCACAGTCCGAGCGTCCGCGGAAGAAAACTCCTTTTAGCCCGCACAGTTCGAAACAATTCTGGTTTCAATGTGTGTGAATGGACTCCCTGTCGATGGCGAGAGTTGCGATGGTGAAAGGTAGCTGTGGGCATCAAGTCGAATAATTCCTTAGAACACTCTCCGTTGTACAAGCGGTAGAACACACATAACGAGGCAAAGTCTCTCCTCAGACTGAGTGACTCTAAACCGCTTGTGAGCTCGGGACGTTATTTCTATAGCTTGAATTATAGATACTAACCGTGCTTAAGATGTAAAAATCGCAAACTGAGGAATTATTATCAGTTAAAGGTAATGAAGTGGGTATAAAAGAAACATCATCACCATCTGCCTGCCCTGTTTCCAATCATTTGGGATCGGCGCAATATGTACGCTTCTTCCATTCGTCCCTTCTATCCATTATCATCTTTCATACAATTCATCCATCTCTTTTTCATCAAACTGATGGACATAATAGTTTATTTAACTCTGTAGATTCGTTTTCATCAGAGACTCGTTTATATAGACTACTCGGTTCGTTGCTTTTGATTTTATTTTATACGAATGAAATCATAAAAACATATCACGTTTGCTTGGTTTTTAATTGCTATGAGATATGATGACTTTATGTTAAAAAATAGATCAGTAATTAAGAAGTACTTATTTAAACATTTATTAAATTATGTTTCGTACGTTATAATATTCATTTCACACGTAATATTATGAACATGGCTTATTATAGCGGCACAGTAACTTGCGTGTACACAAAAACGTGTATATTACTATACGAATGTTGTCTTTAGATAAAATAAAAACACTACCCATTCTTTGTTGTCGTGCAGACGGGTAAAAAATAACACCAATCAATCAGCTTGCTTTCTGGCAGATACATAAGAGCCTTCATTGACAGTAGTTGCTCCGATAGCATGACATTAATGCTGGCGTCCCGCAAGGCTCTAAATTATCCCCAACACTATTCCTCCAGCATATCAATGATATACTCTCGATTGCCAGCATTAATTGCTATGCAGATGAAATTACAGGGGAAGCTCATTACACGAGCCGTGCAAATATCCCTCGTTCTATATTGGAGAAAAGGCGCGAAGAACTTACGTCTTAAAACGAGAGTACACAAACTAGTGGATTCGATTGGGGTCGACTAAACCTAGTCTATTTCAACACCACTAAGTCACACACAAGCCTGCGCATTCACCGTTTAGAAAAGTCCATTTTCTGTGGCTCTTCATTTCTAGAACATGTCACGAAAAGCATTGGGATCCTTCGCATTAATATTTATAGCGAGACGTTCTGTTCCAAAGTCATCTACAAGGTATCCAAAAAACTCGGTGTGATTAATAGAGCGAAGCAGTACTTCTTATCGAGACAAATACAGCAACTATATAAGTCGCAAGTCTGGCCCAAATGGAGTATTTCTGACTTCTGTGGGCACCTGGATACCAGCTTGGGTATTTAAACTCAGTTCAGCGACGTGCCGTTAGAATTGTCGACGATCCCGCGCTCACAAGTGTTTTAAAGCCCCTTAGTCTGAGGAGACACTGCCTTCTTATGTGTGTTATACCACTTTTCCAACGGGCAGTGGTCTGAAGAATTGTTTGACCATCAGGCCCAGTTACCTTCTACCATCGTAGTCACCGACGGGGAGTCCATCCACACACATTGGAACCAAAATGGTCTCGTACTGTGCGGTTTCAAAGAAGCTTCCTATCGTGGACGCTCAGGCTGTGGAATGAGCTCCCCGCTTCAAAAAGGTTGAGGGTTGGCAACGTGCGAGTTATAACCGTTATGTTGCCAGTGCAAGCATCCATAGGCTACGGTAACTGGTTATCATCAGGCGCGGGCCGTACGCTAGTTTGCATATGTATTGTAGAACAAAGTTTAACATATTTTATATCATAAAAACAATAATCATTATAAGTTATTTTCTTACCAGCTCAACACACTACACATCAATACACTTCAGTTCATCACAAAAATACTCACTGTTTTGCACTCAGTTTACAAAACGGCGGCAATCTTCCTTTTTTTAGTATTTCCAAACATTGAAATAAAAACCGAAAATAACCGAAAAACCGGTTTTGGTTTTATGTAAAACCGGTTTTTTTGTTGGTCAAAACCGTACCGAATAACCGGTTTTTCGATTTTCGGTGAAACCGGTTTGCATTCCCTACTCACGGCGAATGATATACGTGTTTGAGTGAAAAGAACACTGTGCAGCAGACATATTGAATTTAAAACGAACCGAAGCGGCCGCTATCTCGACAATTTTAAAAATACTAACAATCAAGAAAAATAACAGTGTTGTGGTGGAACGTGAGACCTTGTAAGTGCCTATTCAGTTTCCTTTATCTCCATCTTTTAGCCTGGTAAATTCTTGGGTTGACCAGCCAGACAAAACTATGTACAAAAAAAAACTTTTACTTTATTAGTTCAAAACAATTACAAAGGCCGTGAAATGGGCAATTGCAGGTCGAGTATGAGTTACAAGACTTCACTAATACGAGACAGGCAATTAGGTACTTTCCTGGGTAAAAAATATAATAATTCTAATTAGTCCGTCAGTTAGATTATCAAAAAATATTGGACACGTATTTTTTGCTTTACCAAATCATTAACAATTGACGAAGATAAAGCGCGACTAAGTTCGGTAGTGGGGGCTCGTGACGTCACTTGTTCCTAAAAAGTGTACCACACCGTGACGTCACGCGGAACTTCAACACACGATATCTTCGTATTTTTTTGTTTAATTGACAAAAGAAAAAATACGTGTCTAATATTTTTTGATAATGTAAATGACGGACTAATTAGTTTTTGTCAGGAAAGTAGCCTATTGCCATTTCCGTCGAGGCATATACAGCCTATGTTGGATTAGTCATGCCGAACAACTTTTGCTATGGGTATGGGACCAATAGTGAATTCTCAAATATTTAACTTTTCTTACAAATAAAAAATTGAATGACGTTGATGAAAATGTAAGGTCATTTATCTTAATGAGATGGACACCGCCACAAGAATGTTATCTGAGCTAAGATTATATGATTACAGAATAATGGTCATCTTCAAACAAAATATGAAAATATATAGAAGTGACATAGATACACAAGAGAAAAATGTTTATGAATCTGAGTGATTCATTGCCAATTCTCGCAAAAAATTTACACATTCTAAAAAATCCAACCCTAAAATAGTATTTATAACCATTTTTGTGTAGCCTACTCGGTAATCATTTGTGAGACCCCGTGATCATCTCAATTAAACGGTATTCCTATACCATATAGCTATATCAGTTTTCGGATTTCCATCGTACAGCTCTGCTTAGTATGGGACCGTGATCAGATGATAAGACCGTGTGTGAGGAATGTCCCAGGATATTATTTACCCGGGATGACATAAGGAGTCTAACAATACAAAGCAGACACGCAGCAGAAACAGCGACCAAAGACCCAACACGGGGCTCGACCGAGCAAAGCGGATCGGAGCGTCTTCAACGAAAAGTAGCTGACGAAAAAGCCGCAGCAGAACAGAGCGGCAGTCCAAAAGAGGGTCAAAACCAGACGAAACGCATAGGAGCCTTCAAAAAATTCATTGGGGCAGTAGTAAAGGGGGTGAAATCAAAAATGTTTAAACGACCAGCACAACCATCTGCTGCGGTGAAAGAATTTGTGAGGAAGCCCCCGCCATGCCCAAAACAACCAAAAGCAACAATGACGAGAGCCAACATGGGGCAGGTCATCCCACCTACTCAAACACTAGACCACACAAAAAACGCACATCAAACGGCACAACTAGCTGCCGCAGTGGAGGAGTTTGTGAGGAGGCCCCCTCCTGGTCCAAGACAACAAATTGCAACCAGAACGAGAGCCGACATGGGGCAGGTCATCCCACCTACTCGAATACCAGCGACGGGGACAGTAGACCACGCATTAAACGCTTTTCTCGAGTTTATAGCAATCACAAGAGCGACCAAGCAGGTCAATTTTGAGACTTGTAAAAGCATCCTAGAGGCCTTCCAAAACCAGAACCTAAGTTTGTTGAAGGTTAGACTCGAGGAAGCAGATGCTGCCATATACAACAACGAAACATCCCAAGTCCTCATGGGGAAAATGTCTGGGAGTTATATGGCGGCATATAATGCGACAAGTGGCTTCGTGACCCTAGTCGAAGGGGAGACTCTAGAGGATGGCCTACCAAAATTCTACACTCCACAAAACGACCCCATAGTAGTCACCGCCCGTTGCACAAAGATCATGCTGGACGATAAGATCCTGGAAATGGCGAAAACCATCTCAGGCACTCTTGGTCCCGGAGCAGCATGGGAAAAATGGGTGGTACCAAAAATAAAATGGGTGAATGGGGTCCCCGGATGCGGCAAAACGACATGGGTAGTAAGAAACTTCGATGAGGAGAAGGAAGTTGTAATCACCACCACAATCGAGGCAGCAAAAGACCTTCGCGAAAAAATAACACCCCGCGTAGGAGAAGCTGCAGCCAAGATCAAAGTGCGGACAATGGCTTCCGTGCTAGCTAATGGATTCAAAGAGCCGAAAAGTTGTAACCGCCTAACGGTTGACGAGGCTCTAATGAACCACTTCGGATCCATTATTTTGGCAACTCGGCTGTCTGGTGCTAGCGAAATTGTCCTCATCGGAGATATCAACCAACTACCCTATATTGACAGAGACAATCTGTTCAATATTCAGTACAACAGACCAAACCTGGTAGCCAACATCAGCCAGGAGTTGTTATGCACGCATCGGAACCCAATGGATGTAGCGTATGCCCTAAATGAGATATACTCAGGTATATACTCCTCAAAACACCACGTACACTCCCTGAAGCTGAAGAGGTACACAGACGCGCAAATACCTAGCACCCTCCCAAACACCTTATTCCTGGTTCACACCCAGGAAGAAAAGGCATCCCTTACCAACCAGGGATACGGGGCTGCCACGGGCTCACGCGTCCTTACCATACATGAAGCTCAGGGATCTACGTACGAGTCGGTAATCATTCTCCAAACAAGACCAAAAAGGTTGCAAATCCACGAGAGTGTACCGCATGCGGTCGTAGCAGTGTCGCGTCACACTGTCAGCTGTGTATATTACACAGATGACAGTGATGACGCCATAGGTAGGTTCGCAAAACGGGCGATGGCAGCAACAACCGACCAAATCCTCTCTCAAAACCTAAAAATGGCCATGAAAAATAGAGACAATAATGTCGTAGAAGCTCAAATACGCGCGGGGATTTCCTCCGGGGCAAACAAGCAAGCAAACTAGACTGTAAAATGCAAACTGTAGAAAATATAAGTAACAAGTTTAATATTATATTATAAATCAAAATAATAACAATAGTAATATGTAGTGTAAATAGGTATTGTAATAAACACATAAAAGTTAATAATATGTATCCTAGATAGTATAAATTAACACAGTATATATATAGTATGTATAAAAATAATGAATATAAATGTATTAGAATAATTTATTTATTGCGCGGACCAAGATGTCCAAATTGTGAAAATGTAAAAGAAAAAAAAAAATATTTGTAAAACTTAATCTAAAAAGAGTACGGACCACGTGTCTGTAGTAAGTAGTTTAAATCAATAAAAAAAAAAAAAAAAAAAAAAAAAAACAATACAAAGCACATACTTCTGAAACGGTTGAAATATTTGAAAGTTAAGACTGCGTATAAAGCAAAATAACAATCTTAGAATTGAAATTTAACCAAGTAAATAGAATTTAAATGAAAAAATATTTTTATATGGGTATTTTCATTATATACGCGAGGGTTCTGCCTGAGCAAAAACATAATGGAATGAAATTTCCTCGATAGAAAAAAATCACAAAGCTACCTCTAATAATAATGAATTTTCGGTTTTATTCGTTCATGGTGTATCTAATTAAGACAAAAATTCGATAAATAATATCATTAATATATGACCTAGGGCTGCTACTAACGATTTTTTAAAATATTCTATACTTTACGAGTTATTTAGATAAAAAGCGCTTAGTTCATTTTTGTTCCGCGGAACACGCTATCTCCATCTCATCTGCACGCGAAGATTAGACATAAGTTTGTTTCATCTGACATTGCCATATTTTTCTGGCTTGGTACGCACTCTTAAATTGACAAAAGTTAACCCTAAGGCGCCGATCCCGCAGAGAGAGTTCTGAGTTCTGCATTTCGTGTTGACTATTGAGCACACAGCAAGCAGTCTAGAGTTCTGCAATATTCGCTACTGATCGCACATCATACACTTTTTTTACTTTCAAAGGCTCCACATAGCTTACAGTCAATGCGGAATGCAGAACTCGGAACGCGGAACTCTAGAACTCTTCTCTGTGGGATTGGCGCCTAAAACCATTACTATTAAAATAGATCTATCAGAATCCCTGGTGACCATTTGGCTGGAGGATCTGGCGACTTGGGTCAGACAGACACCGTGTTCGTGTGTTCGAACAGATGTCCCGCCACGAGGAGTTCGGCTTCACCAGGGAACAGGAGCTGTTGGAGTTCCACCTGGAACAGACTTGTGATGCTGTCATGCAGAAGGTCCCATGTAAGTATCTAATGATTTACCACACTGATTATGTAAATACATACAATATGACACACACACCTTAAATTTCATCATCATGTAGAAATAATTTAGCTCATTCCACATCCTGAGCGTCCGCGGAACTAACAGAGACACAAGCTTCAACCCGTGAATAGAAAAACTATTGGTAATTTTCATTATTTTCAGTGCTACACCTCTTCGGCGAGGAGACCCTCTCAAGTGCGGTGAAGCTGGTGATCTCAAGCTTCAGTCACAAGCAGCTGAACAAGGATGTGGCGTTCAGGACCGTAGACTTGCTCACCAATCACTTCAACAAGTCAGAAGCGCTGAGGAACTCTTCGTTTGATTCTAACTGATATCCAGTTCCTTGATTGGTATACAAGACTTTAAAAAAGTGGAGAACAAAGTTTTTTTTGACAATTTTAAATTTTATAAATGGCAAACTGACCCGCATGAAATGATTCTTGTTAAGTCGCCGATCCCACAGAGTTCTAGAGTTCTGCGTTTCGCGTTCACTGTAATCTACGGGGCGCCTTTCAAAGTAAAAAAAAAGTGTATGACGTGATCGGTAGCGAATATTGCAGAACTCTAGACTGCTTGCGGTGTGCACAATAGTGAATGCGGAACGTAGAACTCTAGAACTGTCTGAGCGGGATCGGCGCCTTAATTCTGTTTATTTAATATTATTGCTTAATTACAAGTGTTTTTCATAGTAAATTAATTTGACCCAAATAATTATCCATACTATTATTAGCTATTCAAACAAATTGTAAAAAATAAACGAATAAATCTTTAATTAACATATTAAGTTATTTATTTTAACTAAGATCTGTTGATTATAAAACTTCCTTAATTACGTTTAAGAATGTCGTTTAAGAAGCTCCTAGATCTGTAAACATTACCTAGTCCTAGACTTATTTAAATTACTAGCTTTTCGGCCGCGGTTTCGCTCGCGTAACTTATAAAATGTGTACGTTCGCGAAATCAACGCTGAGATGTTATTTCGTGAAGACTCCTAAAATGTTGTTGCGGACTTGTCTTGGTCGCTGGTCAGTGGTGACTGGACAATCAGGATACTTTGCTTTTTAAATAAGTATACATGAGATGTATTATTATCGGTAAGTAACATACATATATAACTGTTTGTAGTATAGGAATTCCAAAGCGATAATTTGTAACGAAATCCGTAATGCCGGCCATTTGTGTTCGGTCCGCGCGCAATTTTGAATAAGTAACCTTGTACGGACGTCATTTTTATTGTGCCTAGAATTTATTATTATTATAGCTTTATTATTCCACTTAACAATTTCTTAAGCATTTATATAAGGTGTAACGGAAAGGGTATATACATCCGAAGGGGGTGAAGACTACATCAGGTACAGACTCTCTATAAAATTTTTCAGCTCAAAATATATAACTAAAAAATTCAAACCAAATTTTTTAATTCAAGTTTTTTGAATTAAAATCATAACCAACATGTCACCGGTCAATGAGGGTCATTGTCATTTTGCGTCCCTTACTAATATTAATATAAATTTTTATCTTCCGCGATCTGTGCACCTAGTACCAAAAAAGTGGATTACTGTAAAGTACAGTTTCCGTTACACCCTGTATATCATTATTTATTAATTCATTTGGTTCTCTGTTACGTGGCGCCCCAAATACATGTCGTCGGTCCACCTGCGTCGTCCCGTGAGGCGCGCACCAGTACGTGCTCGCCATCAGAGAACCTTCATCCCCATCGGTTATCGGCTCTTCGAGTAATGTGGCCTTCCCATTTCTAACTCTACGAGCTATGTGTGTCGTTTTCGTTCTCCTACGAATGTCCTAATTTCGGACCCTGTCACATAGAGAAATTCCGAACATATCTTGTTCATTCATTTAAATATTAAATAACTTTATTACAATACTTCTGCAATGATATTTATTAAGACAGACCTGCTGGGCTATCGCATATCTTTTGGTGATACCATTACTGATTTCATCCAATGATGCGTTATGATGCAGACCATTGTTGGGCCCTGATAGGATAAAATTCATCAATGGTATTTGTTATGATTACCACGGAAGATATGTAGTAGAGCCCCTGGTTCACTATCATTTTAGGTATAAAAATATACAGACACAGCCCAAGTGCTAGCACCAGTGGCTCCAGAGATTAGTCTGAAAGAGGTTCTAGGTATACAATAGAATGAGAGGCATCTGAAGTTATTTGGCACCTACATCCCTACACAGATTTTATTGGGGACTACCATCTTCTTCCTATGCAATTGATGTAATTAAGTTTACTAGTCACCCATTGTCGAAATTTGGCCACAACTCATTAAACATATAAGCTAAATAAATAAATTGTACCTCCCTGCACTCCTTTCTCTATATAAACGTTAACTATGTCAAATCCCACACTCCTTACAAAAGGAATACCTACAATGTTTTTTCTTCACACCAGTGTTTGTAACAAAACTCCTCCAAAACAGTTTGACCAATTCTTATGAGATTTTGTGTGTATATTCAGTAGGTCTAAAAATAGGATGTAAACTATTTTACATACACCTGGTAGCACCACATGAACAAAGCCGTGCCAAGATTGCGTAAGGATTGATTAAACAAAAGCATGAATAACAAAACAATCAACAGAATATTATTTATTTGGATTATAAAAACTAGCTCATTTACAACATGAGTTAATATTGACTAGGATGATCAATAATATAAGTTAGTAGGTAAGGTTGCTTTTTACTCATTTGTAGGTATTTCTTTCTACATAATTATGGTCTAATGATGGCCATTTCATGGCTTTTACTAATTTAAGATAGTCTAGTCATCTATTAAGACTGAGTGTGGTCTACATTCATAGAACAAGCTTGTCCTGCTCAATAGCTGTACTTAATTCTTCTAAATTCCTGAACACATATTTTGTTGCTGGTGGTAACTTCTCTTTAAGATCCTTATTGATAAGTAGAGCGTGCCAGCCTGCAGCTCTCGCTCCTTCATAGTCTTTTTCAAGATCATCACCAATATGTAATGACTCAGATGGTTTTACTGACTTCACACACATTTCTATTGCTTTTTTAAATATTCTCTCATCAGGTTTGCTATATCCAGTCTCATAGGAAGTTAGAATGAAATCAAAATTATTGTGCAAACTCACATTTACCAATATATCATTGAGGCGAGGATCAGAATTTGATATGATACCAATGGACGCTCCATTATTCCGAAGTAATTTTACCAATTTTTCACCACCCTCCGCAGAACACCAACACTTAGTTGTTTTAAATTCATTTATAAGCTTTGTAGCTATACCTTCTATGTCAGAGTTGACTGGAAGTTGCCCTTTGAATGTGAGTTTAACCACATTACGCCACCATTCTTCCCACTTCAAATTTTCCTTACCAAAATTAGGATATCTTTTCCACATAAGTTTGTAGCTGTCTTTGAAACGACTCTTTACGTCATCTGGAGTTCCTTTGAAGCCATAGTCGCGGGCTACAATTGTATAAAACTGCCATGGAGGTACTCGGAACTTTAACAAAGTGTTTGTAGCATCGAATGTCACCAATTTTATACCATGCATAACTTTAGTGTTCAAATTATAAATATAATTATGTAATGTATGATTTTATTTCGATGCGTACTGTGTGACTGGATATCTAACTAAAATTATTTATGAATACATAATCTTATAAAATGAATGTACAATCAAAAATAAATGAAATTCTGTTCATTTTTGACATTTGGTGCTGGCTGTCATCAATGATGACAGCAGCCAGCACCCTAAGCATGACAGCATGATGACTCAACATGCTGTCATGCTCAGGGTGAACATCTCAAAAAAGGCGAATCTAGTCGATACTGGCAAAAAATCTGTTAAACTCGACTCCCTGCAGGGCTATTGGCTATCTTTGATGAAAATACCAAAAATATGCCATCATAAATTATTGCCTCCTAATGAATAAATATTGCAAAAAGAAATCTAAGAAGAAAGCATAGGATCTTGATTCACAGATCGATACTAGACTTAGTGACTTAGTGTATTTTCGCTACGCTAAGCAGACCTCCAAAGCGTGGAAAAGAGATATCACAATCCTTATGAACAGTTTGCGAGAGAGAAAGAGATGCATACACAAATAACGTGAGTTACGTTATTTTTTCAGTAACACCCTTAAGCACTTATTACACCTTCCTGTTTTTAGGTTCCTAACTAGGAAATAGGAAGGTGTAATCGCATGTTGCACGATGTTGCATCCCTACGAGTCGTCCGTCCCGCTTTGGTATAGTTACTCTTTGCCGCGTCCTATTTAGAATGCAATATGGTATAGTGACTACATTATATTGCATTTTAAATAGGACGCGTTCCTAGTTAGGATGCTAAAAATAGGAATGGGTAATAAGTACTTTACGGTCCTGCCTGAGTACTGATTTCACATTTCAATTAAATTAAAATAATTAAGATCGTGCAAATAAAACAAGAAAAGTGTATCATAAAGATATTGTGACTTGTTCCTTGAGCAATTATGATGAACATAGAAAGAAATAACCCATAAAATTATACGTAAAAATTATATAATAATGGTGAATCCGTATTTTTTGTAATGTGTTCAACTATATTTTATCTATTAAGATTATCGTTAATCAGCGTGCCACTTGCTACAACACCTGCTGCTCATTTGTGTGTTTGCTGCACAGCCGCAGCAGCAGTCGCAGGTAAAAATAACGATTAACAAAATATCGAATTGAGCTCTGCTAGTCGATTATCGAATTTATCGAGCATGCGTCTTAGTGTCTCCATCTACTTCTCAAGTTCACAGAGTAATAATGTTCTGTGGTCAAGTTTGTGTATGATAGCATCCCTAATAGAATTTCGTCAGGTTTATTTACTCATATTATTTGGTAAATAGTATAGCCTTAAAAATCAAGAAAAGATATAAAATTAAACGTTCTTGTGATCCTAAATAAAGTGATAGTGTTAAATATGGTCTACGTAAAAGGCGGTAAGTTTTTATTGCATTATAATATGAATCAAAGTTAATACCTACAAGTTTTAGGCCACGTCAGTTGTAAATAAATATAAATAATTAGTTTTATTTATCATTAACACGGATTACAGTTCAGCCGTTTTCTGTGATGAAAGTTCTAACAAGTAGTCTTAAAATTACATTAGGTACCTTTTACCATAATGTCCTTGCCTTGTTGACTTTTCTAGTAGGTATGGATTTTCAATCTAGTTTTTGTGTGTCAAAGTTCTTCCATTTGGCACAGAACATGTATTTTTCAATGGCACCAAGTAATTGGTTAAAAATCTATATGTATATCAGCTGGGTACTGGATAACAGTCCATGAGCCTCATTTGTTAATAGTGACATACTTGTAGGAAAATCAATGCTAAAAACAAGTTCATTAATACATAAGTTGTTATACCTGGCAAAAACATTTTAAATGATGTGATTGATCAAGGCCAATAAAGCTTTAATGAGTCAGATTTACCCTTTCACCGCTTCGTTTTTCTGGCAGTTGTCATGCTCTCATCTAAGATGCTTGTGCAATACGCAAGTCAAACAACAACAATATATCATTCAGTGTTTTAGCTAGTTAATGGTTCTCTGGTGTAATACTGACCAAGGTATTTGTCATGTAAATCGGACATAGGCAGAATGGGCTCAAATAACCTTCCGTCAGAAAAATCCAACTCAAGGGTCTAATTAAAAAATAATATTATTGTTTAATATCCCAGCATGTGTTATAAATATTGTATAATTAATGTTTAAAAATATTATATACTTTTTGATGGGCCAGTTGGCTAAGATTCACCTACGCGCCGCAGGTCGTGGGTTCGATTCCCACACAGCACATGCATTTGTGTGCATGAACATGTCTGTATGTCTTGAGTCTGGGAGTAATCATGTGTTTTAAGTAAGTATTTACAAACAAAAAGTAGTATATGTGTTATATCAGTTATCTGGTGTCCATAGTACAAGCTCTGCTTAGTTTGGGATCAGATGGAATGTCTCAGGATATTTATTTATTTATAATCATTTAAACATAGATTTTTATAGAATCATCTAAGTAACAGATAGTTTTCAAATACAAGATACTTTATAAGCATAGATAAATATCCTTAGACGTCACACTCGGCTATCTGGTCCCAAATGAATCAGTTATCTGGTTTTCATAGTAAAAACTTGGCATAATGTTGGCAATTGAAGTATGTCCAAGGATAATTTGTTATTAAATTGACTTTAATTCATAAAATATATCAATCAACAGATGGCACGATTGTGGAGCGTAATTCATTCAGTATATTCGGCTGGTTTTGGGGAATCGTGAACTTCACGTATCTCTTGTAAGTATAAAATAACTTTTTGTTCTCATGGACTAAGTCAGTCTAATATGATGTACTCTGTCTCTACAGACCAAATGCCAGGGTGAATTCGTCTACTAGAACATGTGAAAATATTACAGGCCAGTTGGCGCAGTTGGTTAAAATTCCACCTATCGCCCCGCCTCGGTTGTGGGTTTGATTCCCATCCAGGACCTGCATTTGTGTGCATGAACATGTCTGCATGTCCTGACTCTTGGTGTAATTAATTGTCATACAAAATTGTACTACATGTAGTATAGTTATGAAATGAAATGAAATGAAATGAAATGAAATGAAATGAAATGAAATGAAATAATTTATTCATTCAAATAGGCCTTCACAGGCACTTATGAATAGTCAAACTCTAATACTCTAATGCACTAATGCACGGTTCGGAAGGTTGATTTTGCTGAGAAGAGCCGGCAATAAACTCAGCAATTACTCTTTTCAAAAACAAACTTAAATTTATTACATCAGATGTTTCCTGCGAGAGCGAGCGCTACAACCACGCATTTTTATCATTTAAATATTCTTTAATATTGTAGTAAGCCTTCTGTACTAAAGCGGCCTTTATACGTTTCTTAAACTTTAGTGACGGTAAATTTAAAATTTCATTAGGGATCTTATTATAAAATTGTACACTCAGTCCTAAAAATGAACCTTGCACTTTTTGGAGTCTATAAGAAGAGGTCAAAAGTTTATGCTTATTTCTAGTATTAAAAGAGTGCACGTCACTTTTTTTTACAAAAAGATTAATATTCTGATGTACAAATAATATGTTTGCATAAATATACTGCGATGCTACTGTAAGGATACCTATATTTTTAAACTTATCTCTGAGGGAAGCTCGAGAACTCATATTATAAATAGCTCGTACTGCTTTTTTTTGCAAAATAAAAATGGTTTCTATATCAGCAGCTTTACCCCAAAGTAAAATGCCATAGGACATAACACTATGAAAATAACTAAAATAAACTAATCGAGCTGTGTCTACGTCTGTTAGCTGTCTAATTTTTCTAACTGCATAAGCAGCTGAACTGAGCTTTCCCGAAAGACATGCTATTTGGCTGCCCCATTGAAGTTTCGAGTCTAAAGTAATCCCTAAGAATACTGATGATTCAACAAGACCTAAAGGTTCATTATTTATCATTAAATTACAGCCTACTTTTTTAACATTTGGAAGCGCAAATTTAATACATTTAGTTTTCTTTGCATTTAAAACTAGATTATTTACAGTAAACCAATTTAATACCCGAGATAATGCATCGTTTACATCGTCAAAATTAGATTTCAGTCTATCAACACTAAAAATCAGTGAGGTATCGTCAGCAAACAGTACAATTCCACAGGTATTTTTGACATAAAAAGGAAGATCATTAATATAAATTAAAAATAGAAAAGGGCCTAAAATAGAGCCCTGCGGCACCCCCATATGCACAGGAGAACCAGATGATTTAATACGATTGACATCAACACTTTGAATTCTTTCCCCGAGATACGACTTCATCAAATCAAGTGCTGCACCCCTAACCCCATAATAATTTAGTTTACGTATGAGTGTCTGGTGATCAACACAATCAAAGGCTTTAGATAGATCACAGAAGACTCCAATAACATTCTGTGAGTTCTCCCAAGCGTTAAAAATATTTCTTAAAAGTGCTACCCCGGCATCAACAGTTGAACGACCCTTTGTAAACCCATACTGCTCACTATGTAATAGTTTATTCAAATTAAAGTGAGCGAGTAATTGCGTTAAAATAATCTTTTCAAATACGTTATTAGGTGGTGTCCATAGTACAAGCTTTGCTTAGTTTGGGATCAGATGACCGTGTGTGAGAAATGTCCCAGGATATTTATGTATTTAGATAGCCATGTGTGAAATATGTCCCAGGATATATTTTATTATAAAGGCTTACTGAAAATTAGAACGTAGTTGCTAGATCATGGTCGGTTGGTCATATGATCTGAGAACAGCTACGTTAAATAAAGTAACTCATAAAAGAAGCCTAGTAAGTCCTATTGTCTACTCTGACTGCAAAGTTGAGTGATAAGTTTCAAGGCTTTTGTACGGAATTGTTTTATATTCTATTATCACTGAACATTTAGTTCAAATTGCAGTAGGTATGTGTTATGATAAGCAACATTATAAAACAAATCTTTGTTCCCGGGCCCACCCGTTTCATTACGGCCTATTTATCTTAATACTGTCACTGTTCAGCAACATTTAGTCAAAGTGCAATGATAATTAGCTAAAAATGTTCCAATAGGAACCCACTAAGAAACTGTATGAACTGAACACCCGTGTTGTGGTTCTCGTGTTAGACCACTAACAGACATACAGACTGGCCATGGTTTTCCCAATGGAGTACAGCATGGGGTTCTTCAAAAAGGGTGTGAAGAGATTTCTTCAAAATCGGCAACGCGCTATTGATACCCCTGGTGTTGCAAGCGTCCATAGGCTACGGTAACTACTAATACCATCAGGCGGGTCGTATACTTGTTTGCCACCTTAGTGGTATACAAAAAAAGACAGATATACAGTCCAAGAGTTTCTATGTTTGACCGCAATAATCCTTTTTTTTGTTATTATAAGTATTATGAAAAATACAATTTTATGGTGAAATTGCGGGGAAATACTAACTAGTATATAATTGAATGATAAGTATGATGCGATGTTGTTTATTAATGAGGTACTTGTAACATTCCAGATTCCAGACGTTGATCAACCCTAATTTCAATAAGCATGGTGATAAATACGTCCGCGACTTTCGCCCACCTGGCAGTGGGTAAGTTTCATTATAACACTATTATTGGATACTAGACTAGATTCCCCCACGTGGTCTCACACGCGTTCCTCATGGATCTATTATTTTCTCGGGATAAAAAGTGTCATCCAAAACATATTATTGTGTGGCACAAACATTCAAACTACCATTTTACATTCGTGAGCGAGATGAAATAAGTGCATCAAATATTAAAACCGGCGAAGTGTAGGTCTCGGCCACCCACGCTTCACAGCGACTCATTTTGTGACACATTTTATAAAAGCAAGTTTACACATTGTTGGCTCCACACCTCAACATAATATGTATATAAGTATTGTTTCCTTACTATCTGGCAACACTAAGCCAGTCGCTATTGTGTAGCTGCGCAATGTGTGCTACTTTTTGTGGTTAGGTCAGATGACCTAACCACACATAAATTAAATACACATAAAACGTTTAAGAACTATAAACATAAATATATTTATTTATTTATTTATTTATTTATTAGGACAACCAGTAGTCGTTACATTAAAATAATCTTAAAACTAAATAAAATTGAAAATGAGATCAATGTACAACTTTTTAAGGTGTCACAACATTCGTTATAAATGGTAACATAAAACAAAAGTATTTCAAATTTCTGGAAACAAACTAAAAAGCAAGATAAAATAAAAAGTCCAAAATTTAACTAATCACACACACAGAGAACATAAAAAACGTTATTATACTTATAATTTAGTAAAAAGTAAAGTAAAAGTAGGTAAATAATTAATTAACAAATATTCATTAATTAAGTAAATAAATAGTCTTATCAACTCAACAACCTCAGCACAATTTTCTTGAAATTCCATGGAGTGTCATTAAACACATCCACTTCTCCGCTAATTGTGTTATACATTTTAGCTAGTCTAGGTATTGTCGAGGACTGCTTTAGATTAGTTTTCGCTTGGGGCTGATGTATCAGACCGGATGGATGTCTCGGTGTACGGCGCGGGACGCGTAATTTGACTGATTGCAAAAGTTCGGGGCAGTCAATTTCATTCCTTAATATTTTGAAGAGAAACATCATGTCAAGAAGTTTTCTACGGACCATAAGACTATCTAATTTGAAATGAATAAGTTTGTCGGCATATGTAGGTAATTGTTTGTGTAACCTGCAGGAGAAAGCGAGGTGTCTCAAAAACCTTTTCTGAACGCGCTCTATTCGCAGCTGGTGTACATTATAGTTAGGTGACCATACAACACTACAATATTCCAGGATACTTCTAACATAAGCGTTGTAAATAGCTATTTTAGTTGCAGAGTTTTTGAAAAGTATAAATATATAACGATGACGTACTAATTGACGTACAGTTCTTAAACGTTTTATGTGTGTTTAATTTATACCAGCGCCCTACATAATGTCGCCTGGCTTAGTGTTGCCAGATAGTAAGGAAACAATACTTATAAACATATTATGTTGAGGTGTGGAGCCAACAATGTGTAAACTTGCTTCTATAAAATAAGTCACAAAATGAGTCGTTGGTCAATGGTCCAAGGCCTTGTTGTAGACTCGTTTATCATTAGCATAAATACTAATATTATAAAGAGGTAAAGATGTAAGCTTGGATTTAGGAGGTAATCTCCGGAACGCTTTACCCAGTTTGGAAATTTATTATCCCTGGGTGCTACTTTTTATCCCGGCAACTCGGGTGAAACCACAGGTGATAGCTAGTTAATTGAAACTTAGTGAGCCGGGGCTCGTGCCCTAAACCTTCAGGTTGAGATTTGGAAGACACAGAAACATTTTTCAAAAAAGTTGTTGTAGAGTAGTCAGATATAATGGATTCGCTTTCGGTGAAGGAACCATACCACTGTGAAAGGGTACTCATCTGGCTGGCTACAACACTCAAGTTGAAAATCTGTTGTAGATAATGAACAATAGGCTAGTGTCCTGAAAAATTATAATAGGTCAATCGTTTACATTATCAAAAAATATTGGACACGTATTTTTTCTTTTGTCAATCAAATAATTAATGACGAAGATATGATATGTTGAAGTTCCGCGTGACGCCGTGGTACACTCTTCACAAACAAGTGACGTCACCCCCCTCCAGAACTTTGACGCGCTTTATCTTCGTCAATTATTATTGATTCTATAAAGCAAAAAACACGTGTCCAATATTTTTTGATAATCTAACTGACGTACTAATTAGAATTATATTTTTTTTATCCAGCACACCTATCTATTGTGTGAACTGAACTCTGTGTTTTATGTACTTTTATTTATGTGCGAGTTCAAAATAGTCTTTTGTTTTTTTAGTCCACCAAAACCTCCGTCGAAGAAGTTTGGAGGCTTCGGCCCCTCAGGTTCTGGGCCCTCGCCCCCACCAATGGGGGGTTGCGGATGCGGATAATACACGACTCTCTTTCGATATCAAACACCACACAAATAACGTCTTTGTGTTGAATGCCTATAATAAAAGTTGATAAGCTATAGGCTACATTTTCTTTGAGACCATTTCTCCCCCTTGTGCGCTTTTACTACTTACCTTCTAGCTTAACACCAACGCATTGCATGCATCAGGCACATTGATTCACAAAGCACACATTAAATACAGAACAGTTATATGGGCACTATAAGGGTGGATATCCACCCTAAGCGTCCGTACATACATTTCATTTTTTTTTATTTTCTTCAGGAATCTATTGACTGTACAGTCGTGGACTAAAAATATTTACCACCTTACGGTCTATAATCGCTTGCACATTTTTGATTCATAAGGTTGACTATATGAATATTGATAGACGTGGATTGTATTTGACATGAAAAACAATTCAAAGAGGTTTTTATGGGAATAAAAAAAAAACAATTTAATAAAAAAAACATTTACATGATTTTACGTAATCAAAAAGTTTTTTGCTATGTTCGATACTAAAAAACATTTCAGAATTTTAAAATGTAATATGTTTGTTGATATTACATATTGGACCTTATTGCGCGCAGCATGAGATGGAATTGTAGTGTGCGACTGTACATTCAAAGTACCAAGTTCAATCTATCAATTTGTCATCTTTGCGTAAGTTTGAGTTTCTTTTAATACTATACTTTCATTAAACATCATTCATTCATTCAATGGCCTGTAGCCTGCAGACAAGCTTTTGTAATTTGTAAGGTACCAATTCCAAAAAATGTACAATATACTATAATTTCAATACTTTCGCTTGTAATCCTACGCATGTTATATAAAATAATTTTTACATATACTTAGCTATAGAATTATATAAATTTTTATCTTTTAAGAATTGCCCTGTTAATTCAAAAACTTTTTACTTGGTGTAAACTCTAGTTTAATTTGGTTTTCAATTATATATGTACAGTTAATATATTGGAATTCAAACTGTATAGTCTTTGTAAGAAATAGGATTATATTAAAAGGAATAACATTGTTAAAAAATTCAGTGCTTTATAAATAATCCCAGAAATTTTAATGTAAGTAGGTATATAATTTTAATAAATAAAACATTTAACAATATGTCGTCTTTCAATTGTATCAAGAAAAATTAATGGCTTCCATTGATCCTTTTAGCAAACATTTTTTTTCTTATTTTACTAATAGTTGTACGTAGTATTTATTTACTCTGAGATATAGGCTAGTGACAGACAGACAGAGAGATAGACGGACAGCGGAGCCTTAGTAATAGGGTTCAGTTTGGTACCCTTTGTGTATGAACCCTAAAAAAATTCCTTGTGATGGATAATCATTATTTACAAGCTTTATGTATGTTTGTTCGGGTGTAATCTTGCAAGTCGAATTTCACCCACTTCCAGTGGTCGGATTGACTTCATATTTGGTATACATTAGTATATTAAAAGACAATGCAAGTACAGTCACCAACCAATCTTGTATTAAAAATGAACTTATTAATAATTTGATAGCAATAGCTGTACGTATTATTATTATTCTGAGGCAATGGGTAGTTTTGAGTAGGTACCTAAAAAACACATTTGGTAAATAGTAACGATATTTTATTTGAAAAGTTTTACATAATTTTCGAATCCTATTTCACACAAAACTAATATAGTTAAGTACATAATTCAATATATTTCTCTACCGCTCACACATTTATTAATATTAAAACAAACAATATTTTTCTAATTTAAAACCTAATACCTATGTATATTTATCATTACAATAAAAAGATTCGAGCTAATTCTTCACGTGATAAATAAATTAAATAGAATTGTTGTCTAGCTTTGAGAATCTTATAGGTAAAATGGCGACGGGTTCTGAGGAGTTTGGTTTTTCGATGAAAATGTTCCATGTCATCTTCTGCAGGTCGAAGATACCTGAAACATAAAGTTCTGGGTAAGCAAATTTAATTCGAATCTAAACTGTCAGACCTGTGTATCATGACTAACTGGAGGCCAACCATACACGATTCAAATTTCTCCTAATCTTTTTTCTTTATCCCGGTAAAAAAGCATACGGCCCGCCTGATGGTAAGCGGTTACCGTCCCCATATGAACTTATTTGGCTGGGGTATTCTGTAAGGTGGAGATACTTCCCCAGTCCCGCTGCTCTTTGAGCGAATAAATGCCATGCTATAGGTAAGGCTGTACCTATTGTTTTTCTATTATAAGTATGTATTAATAATACCAACGATTCAATTCAGGCTAAGTTGAATCGCAAAAAGACTAGGAGTTGGATCCTTGTTCTAGAAGGCTGAGTTTGGATTTCCATCTGTATCAAAGTTTAAAAAATTCAGATTCACCAAAACACTTTACGGAAACCTCGTCTTCCAGCAGTTAAGGCATCAAAGTTCTTACCGGCAGCAATAGTCTTGATGATAGCGTCTTTCTTGGTCTCGAACACTCTGTATACTTCGGCGGTGGTGTCAGAGAGAATGTTCTGGATGTCTTCTCGGTTCTTGGGCGCTGGGTATGAGTAGATTGCCTTCAGGCGAGTGTTGCTGCTGTCCACAATGTCGCCCGACACCTCTGTTACGTTCAGCCTTTTGTATCTGTTAGAATGTAAACCCAATTTAATATTTTGAATAGTTAATAGATACTTGAAGTCTACTGAGCGTTGGCTGTACAACTCTCAGCTAAAACCGTACGAACGAGGATTTGAATTGGTACAAATGAGGCATAACCTAGCTGCTTCCGAGACGGGGTAAAAATTAAAATGATATGAATTACCACGGTAAACAGAAAGCAAAGCTTAGGAGTGTCATGCATGTGGTTCTCAGAACATAGGCAAGTGCTTCGGAAATCATTATTGCGTAATTATATCTCTACATTGAATCACGCTCAGTTCGCTCCTGTGCACCGCACGAAGTAGGTACTACACAGTTACTTACATATTACAATGTATAAGTGGCTCATTGTCGAACTTGTGTATATTTAGAAGTGACGTGGAAGTCTTCATGTCAGGCGCCACTTCCACGTTATAGAGCTGCCGGTCTCCCTTCTCATCAGTCCAGATCATGTTCACTGAGAACCCATTGCCGATTCCTAGACCTTCATCGCGGAGGATCTGTTCCGCTTCAGTGAATCTCTTGGAGGCTAGTAAGGCTCGGGTAATGAAGGTTCGAGCTGAAAAAATAATAATGTTGCTAGAAAATGGTGTTACGAAGACCTGTCAATGTATTGGTAATAGAAGACCCGTTGAGAAGATTCTGAATTCTAGGACTAAATTAGGGTAATCTTAATACCGCTCTCTCTTTTTGACTGCCGTATACATATATGTGCCAAAAAGAGACACATAGTGCGGCTAGGAGAGCCAAGACACTCTTCTCAAATATGGCTTCTTAGCTGATAAATCCAATGAAAGATTGTTACTGATACATAAGTTTTCTCATGAGCGAGGCTTATTCAGTAATTCTAAGCTTTTGTTTGCTTGTCCTAGTTGAATTGTCTAATGAGAATTATTTACATTTATGTCAAGACATAAGATCGCTGACCGTCAGATAAAATTAATTACAAGAACAAGAAGCTACTCACGTGTACCACCAGGCTTCAGATTGAGTGGGCTGAGGGTGTTGATGGAGAAGACCAGACCATTCTCGTTGTACCCCATTGTGTAGCCCGGCATCTGACCCGCGTAGCACAGTGATGCAAAGCGTTCTTCCACTGCCTGTTAAATACATTCAGCATAAGATACAGCAATCTGCTTAAACTATAAAGCCTCAAATATACTCCTAAAAGACAGCCGATAAAATATAGAACATGAGTCTAGATAGAACTCATCAGCAACCAAAGCTATACTTAGATACGAAGGTTTGGTTGATTCTCGTATATCATTGCGAGCTTTCCATTTACCATCAGAGGCAATCATAGACATAATCACTAAAAGCAGCTGTTACTGTGTTCAAAATACATGGACGTCGCCAGGAGGGAGGGGGGTGGCAGGAGGGGATGCTACCCCTCCTAGAGATTCAAAATGTTTGTGAGATAAATTATTTATCATACCCCAGCCTCCTCGTCCTCGGCTGTCGGTATAATGTGAGCAGACACGATGTAGAAATGGTTCAGGGTCACTGCGAAAGCATCTTCCGTGTGTCCAAGTATACTCTGAAAATACAAATAAACATAAGAGGTAAAACGCCGTTAGCGATTTTGAGGTAAAGATAGTCCAGAGGTAATGACTCCAAATATCGTGGGAATCTTATAATGACTTTGGACTTAAAGTTGGGGGAGCAGTGAACAGTAAACGACAATGATGATGAAGTATCTGAAAGTGGTGATAACTAACAATTCCAGGTCGTGTGATCCCGATGGAGCTGCATCCACCTGTGTCGTTGCGAGGCACGTGGTTCTCGTTGATGGTCCCCATGATGTCGTCCAGCTGGAGTAGGAACAGCTGGAACACACAGGAGCATTTATAAGTTTTTAGGGTTCCGAACCATACGGTAAAATTGGTGCCATTCCGCCCATCTCGGTCCGTTCTGTCTGTCACAGTAACCACTGAAGCAAATATTTGTGGAATAAGTCCTACTTATGTAGGTAGTTATAAATATTGATCACACAATCTTGTTTCTATGCAAAAGGTGTCGAATTGGAAATGTCGAAATGGGCTCCGAAATTTCATAATGGGGGTCTAAATGGAGTATCATATGAAAGGGCTTCATTTTTTACAGATTCTTTATTTCTTTTATGTTGGGTAATTAGGACTTACGATTTATAATGTCAAAACCACAGACTACGGAGGACATATTCTCGCTAACAAAAATCTGTGTCTATGGAGTCGGCCACCTCTCACGCACACCTTAGTTGGCTATTCCGCGGGAAATTAGACTCTGACGCCGTTTACACAGAGTCGATTACTCGCGCTCAACTAATGTGTGAATGTGTGCGTGCCGGCTTGTACGTACAGCGTGGTGGCCGACTTGAGTGACACAGTTTTTTGTTAGCGAGAATATATCCGACTTTTTTAAATATCTGTGGTCAAAACAAATACCCTTATCTCCGAAGTTCGCAAAGCCATAAATCTGAACATATAAATATTACATCAAAACGAGATAGAACGATATTTCTAACAAGCACAGTTTTTTCGACGCCCCGCCTGTTGTTATGCGGTTAACGTAGCCTAGACTTGTAAAATCAGGAGAATCACTCGCGCGTTGCCAACCCTGCAAAAATTACGTGAGGTAGACCCTTCTTGAAGAATCCTATGCTGTACTCTCTGGGAAATCCACTGTGGAGAACTCATTTCACAACCTGATCGTCTGTGGTAGGAAGCTGCTTTGAAATCGCACAGTGCAAGACCATTTTGATTCCAATGTGTGACTCCCCGTCGATGAGGAGACGTGTGATTTATGCATGTGTAAGTTCATCGTTCATAAATCGTAGTGTAATCAAACTAGTGACGGTTCAATCAATCGACTTTTTTACCTGATAGAAAGGCACGTGAGCCCCGTCAGCAACTCCCTGAATCTCTTTCACATAGTAAGGGTACCGCCGCTTCATGTTGTCCAGGGTCTTGTCGTAAGCATTCTTCCCCGCTGGCGACTTGTACTCCCTTTCCAGGTCTCTGAGGCCATCGCAGGTCGCTATGAAGTCCTTAATTATTGATGAAAATACTCGGCCCTGGAAGGTGATGTTTTGAAATTATCAACATAACTTTTTTATAAATGTTTGTCCACTGACAGCCCCGCCTATAATTGACTTTGACAAGGCTTTAAATAGAGCACGCTTACCTAATAGAAATCTATTCACTCTGGCCTTGAAAGTCCCTAGATTATAAGAGTCAGGAAACAGTCGTAACACTGCCGTATATTTATCAAACCCGTTTATTCAGGCATACACCTACTCATAACATATTCCTAGTGCAATTTATTTAGACATTTGATTCGCCTATTACTGTGCATACCTGTTTCTAAAATGTTTCCTCGTCGAAAGATTACTTTCAAGACCTTTTGTCTGTTTGGCATATACCGACATACGCTTTATATGTAAGAACGAGCTCATAATTATGTCTGGCGATCGAAGGTATGCGGTACGTACCACATCATGTCCCACTTCATAATGTGATCCCCTGGCGTAGAGGACCGGCACTGTTTGTCGTCTCTCCGACGGTGACTCGCAAGCAACACTTCCTGAAACAATACGAAATACAATCATTACAACCATTGGTAACAGTTACAAGTATTTCCATAATATTGATGTTAGACGAAGTGTGTAATTGTGTATTTAAATAACAGAATGAATGAATCTGCTCCGTTTAGGTACAGTCAACCATTATGTTTTTGTTGCAAAACGGCTATCTATAGAGCAAAGTAATTATAACTAATTATTTTAAACTCAATAGATACGGAAAACGAAATATAATTGTCTGCCTTGTTAATTATTATTGGTCTGTTAGGGGGGAGTCTGAATTTGATATTATTGCCTTCATCTCTATGATTGGATACCTAGACCAGTATTAAAAACATTGAATATAACATTGATGGCTCTTCACTGAAAAAAATATAAGTACTACAAGTGATTACAAAATTTTATTTAACAGTAACACAAAATTTGACGATTAATAACCTAAACAGAGTGACTTGCGAACTAAACTTACCAGTAACAAAACTAGTTTTTGTTCGTTACTAAATTATTTGTTTAAATGTAACTAAAGTTAGTTTCCCGACAACAAAACGTCAACTTACAGTACTATTTTTACTTAATTATTACTTAGTTTGGTAAATCATTTTTTTCAGTGTTGTTCTGAAATTTGTGATTGATGGATTGATGCTTGAACGATTGATGTTGCCTCCCGACATACTGGGCAAGAATCACCATCACGGATTTATATACTGAGTGGACGGAGAAAATGTCAGAACAAATCGTCAGTGTTAAAATCACGCGTATAAAAGATCGAAAAATATTACTGTGGAATTTCGTTATCTTAAAATAAAATAAAATAACGTAAACAGCATTGAATTATTACACATAGAAACAAAGTACACGCGCGAAACATAATCCAATCAATTGGAGCCATGATGGCTCCAAATGACCGCCGCGCTGTCAGTGTACTGACTGGCGTTTTAGTGAATGGAGCTCTCAGAAAAATAATAAATATGACGGTTTGTGCTGTAAAATTGTGTCATAATTCATCAGGGAAAAAAGATTGGAATTCTGTTGTAATATTCCACTAATAAGCCACTAATTTTATTGCGTAATTCATCTAAAATAACAAAATTCAAAAATAAAAATACTTCACTCAGATTTCGAGCAAAGTGTTGCCAGCTGTTTGTGTGCGAATTTGTGTTGTTTTACGTAATTGATACTGATTTTATTAGAGTAGGAAGTAGAGTAAGTAATTGAGTCCGATAAGTTGTTTCTTTTACTTATAGCTATTATAACTGACTAGCTGTCCCCCGCGGTTTCACCCGCGTTCGTGGGATAAGTAGCCTTTAATACTCGGGATAATGTAGCTTCATATTAGTTAAATAATTTCGAATCAGACTGGTAGTTTTACATAGTAGTCGTTTTACAGGTAGTTTTTTTTTACAGAGATTGACCCGTTTTAACAAACAAACAAAAAACTCTTTCGGTTTATTGTATTATAAATATTAATATTATATTAGTATAGATTCAGTTAGATATTATAAGAATGTATAGCTATTCGTCTTTTATACGATAATGATAATTAAATACCTACATACTTCTTAATCTTCTTTTTCATACAACCTATCATATATGAAACCTATGATTACCAACAATACCTACTTGTACAAATTGTACGATTGTTCATAGCTTTGCACATTGTCTTGGTTTACTATGTTAAAATACCCGACATAAGTACTATGAAACATAACCATTAAACTAGTAATAAATAAATAACAGGCCTGTGTCTATGATAAATTATCTAAGACGCAGAACATTTTAAACTATTTAAATAATTTTGAATTGAATACTTACTTCCAATTTCATTCACTAGTATCAGTTATATATTCAAAGCTAGTATCGGAAGGTTAATTTTACCGAAAAATTTCGTTTATCTTGCAACATTACTCGTGCGCTTGTGTGCGTGTCAGCGAGTGTAATTATATGGTACTCACGCACACATTGGTTGTCAAGTGGCCTACGAGTCGCGAGGATTTTTGTTCGACACTTCGCTTCTAAGCGTAATAATTCAATGGTAAACAGGGATATATGGATGGACGCTTGTAACACATATGCGACTACCCCCTCCTCAATGAGCACTGGCGACTTTACTCACGTGTAGGAAAGAACAACGTGCACAACATAAAGTTATTGGCTGCGGTATTCAGAGGGCCTAGTACGAAAATAGATACATGATAGTCCGATCATCGTTGTCAAATATTAACCAATAGAATTGCAGCAAAACTGTCGAGACGTAAAGTTTGTGTTATTCTATTGGCTGATTGATTGACAACTATGATCGGACTAAAGTGTATCGTGTTTCGTAGTAGACCCTCTGTATAGTAGAGGTACTTCCCCAGTTGAGCTTCTCTTTGAGAGTATTAACGCTACGATTTACATCAAGAGAGGTCCCATAAACAAGATTTTTGTCTACAATCACCATCTTGTCAAGGGGGGCAACTAATGTCGCTGTTTTTAAATAGCGTTATCGTTACGATCTCTACATGCCTTATTATATGATTTTTAATTACAGTGACTTATGATGTTGATAGTGGTATCTACTATTTCACATACTTATTATAACTTATAATTGTATTACAAATTGCATTTCTGTTCGTATGGTATAAATGCAATTAAGACAATAAACCACAGAACCCTGGTCAGTAAATTAATATAATGGGCTGGTAATAAAAGTGCTACAAGACAGCATAAATTAATACCTTTATAGCTCAATGACTCGCAAAAATATATAAAAAGCAAACAATCATTTTATTTACTAACTGGGGTACAGTACAACTCCTATATCTTATTCTTTGTAGGTAAGTTTATGGTTGTTTGCCCGTGAACTCAGTGCCACCGAATACCACAGTCAGGACCTTTAAAAGGCCTTTGTAATATTAAATTCAACATTCAACTTATTAGACCAAGCGACGGGGCTAATGAATTTCACCCAATGAAGCGTTACGAGGAAGACCATGGTAAATAGCCACCAAACATATGCGGGACCCTGCAGTATTAAACAGGTTTAATTATATCATCTCTCGAGATGCGATCAGCTTTCTAAACATGTTTAATTTTCGATGTCTTCGGAGAAAAATAACTTTTTGAAAACTACGTTTATTCTTATTAGCCTATAAATAAACTGGCATTCGGCCCAAGATGAATCAAATGGCGACAGGTTGGCATTTGAATGAAATATGATGGTAATTTCCAGACACTTCCACAGATTCAAGAAGATTATTCTCAAAAATTTATTTGATTTAATTATTCTTTGGATGTACTCGTATTAATGTTGTGTTAGTAATTACAATCGTAGCTGCGATGAATTTTTTTTACATGTATGTGTGTAGTGGCAATTATTGATAGTATAAGTACTATAAGGAAGGCTTCTTTAAAATGAGTAGCACTCGTGAGAAAAGTTGAAAGGGAACTTTGTCGTGGTATGGAATGGACATGTCATGAGGAGGGTTCAAAATTTTAAAAAGTATTTATTCAATTTAGGCCCTGATAAGGCACAAGACCTTAGCACCTTGGGTGACCGTCTCGTGGTATTTCAAATCGAGCATTTTCGTGCTTCGGAAGGCACGTAAAGCCGTTGGTCCCGGTTATCACTTAATTGTGATAGTCGTTAAGCTAGTTGGATGCCTCCTAGGCGGTTTGAAAAATTCCAACAGTAGGTTGACCACTAGCCTTCCTCCACCGATCAGCAGTGTGCATGCGTGGTGGAGTATTGCCCATTCCCTTTCACCCTCATTTGTGAAAGGAGGCCTGTGCTCAGCAGTGGGACATTATAGGCTGATGATGATGATGATGAAGGCACAAGAACGTTAACAAAATGACTCTACACCGGTTCCAAATACAACTTGAATTGAGATGACTCCGGAAATTCAGCAAGTTTTTTTATGGTTGAAAGTCATGTCACAAAAAGAGTTAACTTATAGAAAGAAGTTGGAAATGCGGTGTATGGAAGGGGGATGATATAAGTAAAGAATTAAATGCTAAGATAAAAGAGGGGATACTTAGGTACATGGAAAAACATGTCAGTCCAAAATCATCTATCAACTTTTCTGAAACAATTCCGTTTAGATTGAATGTAGGTATATTATTATGGTAAATCCCAGGCCAGACAGAATGATTAATATTTATTTATGTAGCTAATAGCACCTAATGTATCACGCATTTTTTTACCTAAAAGGTCTACAAGAAGTTAGTTAATAATCCTTAATTAACTACAATTATGTAGATTGATACCTACATGCATCTTGAGTTACTATTGAAGCATATAGATTTACCCACGAGCATCACCTTGCCTTAATTTTGAGGTCAAGTTATTATGTATCAGTAAATATGTGAGGTAGGTTATGTATCTGTAAATATGCGTCACATTAAATTACCAAAAAAATATTTTCGAGAATACATAAACATGAATCAACATATCTGTAAGGACACATTTTTCTAATAATCCATTAAATTATAATAAAAAATGCTTATTTTATAAATTATACATTGATAAATTATGAAATGTCATTTACATGAACGATTAAAATTTTTTTTTTGCATTTTCGGTGACAGTAATTGAGTGGTGTGTCAATTAGCAGAATTTATGTGTAGAAGTTATTTATATGTGTGAATGTGTTTTGTTAATAATAATAGCAAAAACAAATCGAAACCAAATAGTGATAAATGATTGCGAAATTCTAATCAGCCGGGCTATTGCGTATTTTTGGTGGTAATCGTAACGACTTAATTATTTCATCCAATGACGCGCACGCGATAAGACGCCACGATGACCATTCGCGGGCCCTGATTGGATGAAATTTATGAATGGTGTTCGTTACGATGACCACCAAAGTTACGCGGTAAAGCCCCAGGTAGGCATCGTATTGAAGTAAGTGAAAAAAAAAAAAAAAAAAAACTCAATTATTTAAACTACATGGAAAATTTTAAATTGTACCTAAATGTATGAATATTTTTTTTGTTATTTTTTCATGACTTCAGTATAATATCCATAGGTACTTTATGCAAATCCGTGTGTTCGTCTGTTGCATTTTTTGTTAGATTTCTTTGGAGTCATTGATGTTCTGAAGATTCGTCACTGACCAAGATTATGCATGGTTATTAAAAATAATCGACAATAATTAAGTAAACAATTCTTCGGCTACGTATATTCGTGATCTTTTTTTTCTCAGTAAAAAAAAAAAACAGATCTGTATCGTATCTGTTGAAGAATATCTTCAAAGTACAACGTTAAATCGTGACAAAAAAGTACATGAGGTAATTCGAAAGAATATAATTAAATAAATAAAACAATACTAAAAGGGAAGTAGTGAAGACAGGGCCGTCTTAAGCCATGCCGGGGCCCTTGGGCATACAAGAATTTGGGGCCCCGTTAGAAAGTAAAAAAGTGAATAAAAAAAAACATTTTATATTTTTGTATGATTAAAATTAAAAACTGATCTGGTTTCCGATTACCATTTTATTTTTGAATTTTGAAGGTAATTCTTACTATTTAGTGTAAAAGAATATACCTTTCGGAGTCCCGTGAGTGTGAGGGCCCTGGGCCTGGGCCCCGTGTGCCCTTATGGTGAAGACGGAACTGAGTGAAGGGTACTTCAAAGGGTACATACGGTCACACGACTTGTGTGATATTCATTGTTGTCATTTGTTTTACGACTTTATGATTATCGTGATAACAAATAATAAGGCCACATTTTATGAGGTTTTTTCTTCACTAGCATTAAATTGTAGAAACAAAAAGATTTGTGTGACCATAATATTTCAGATTACTTTATCGACCACCCCGCGGTTTTACTCGCGTTCACCAGGGGTCTTATCTTTTCCGGGTATCTTATGTGTTAATCCAGAACATATTCTATCTGTGTGCCACATTTAATCCAAATTTGTTCAGCCGTATATATGTGATTGAACCGTAAACATCCAAATATACTACATAAACAAACACAATAGGAAACAGATTTTTTTAAAGTAAAATGGCTATTAAATACAATGTCAACTCCACAATGCAAAAAAGTTCTCATTTCCACGTAAAATTTTACGACTACAAGTTTCTAAACGTAATTACCTACTAATTACCTTAAATTTAGTTTTTTAGTGTGTGAGTAACTTATTAGTGACGGAATTTTTATGTACGCTTTTGTTATAATAGACATTCAATCATTATTCTATAGCCGACAGCTCATTAAAAATAAAACTACCTATATGGGTTGTAACTCTATGATTATAATCTCCATGGTAAAACAATGGGTTTAGAACATGACTAAATAATAATAATATATAATAATTTATGGACTTTGAATACCTACCTGTTACAAAAACGTGTAAGCACCTACGTTTTGTAGTCATGATACTTGTTATGATACCTGCTAAAATGACGTCTAAGTGTAGTGAAGTGCTCAGAACTCAATCGAAACTTTTTTATCGGTTTGCTACCAGAAAGTGTTAAGTGTTTTTATGCTTGTGTATTTTATTTAGTAAAATAAAAAAAAAAGTATGTATGTATGTATAATGTTTTAGAAAAATAGATAATTATAGTCAGATTGTCAAAAAAAATATTTAACAAAATGTAACCTAGCTGAGATTCTTGTCTGATCTTAGTTGAAGGCTGACTTAAGAACTGATGGTAACTTCAGTAGCTTTGACCTTCATAAGCGCCGTACTAGGGCCTAAATTGAATAAATGGCTGTGACTTTGACGTTGAAAAAACTCGGTAGCTCGGCAGTCCTACAAATAACACCGAAACTTGCGAGGTGATGTTGTGTTTTTATATTTAAGACTTATATTTTTTGTGAAAGAAAGAAAGAAAATAATTGGACTGTTTTACAAAAACCTTAAACCGACTTCAAAGTACACTAAGAAGTAATCAAATCCTGACAATGGGACCAAACGGGAAGCTTACCCTTTCAAATAAAAAAAGAATTTTCCAATTAATAATATATAATTATAATTATAATTATAATAAGTTTTGCCATACTCTAATAGGTATGTTCCATGAATACATTATGAGGACTTGTAATACTAGTAAAATTTAATTACTTATATTGTGTGCAATAATAAATAAAGAAATAAGTATTATAATGTTTAGTTTAGTTAATAAGTTTATATATATCAACGTAATAATTATTATAAATATATATTATGTTTTGCAACAAACTTATATTGTGTGTAGGTACATTGTGTGATAATAAATATATTATGTTTAGGTAATAAGAAAATATATAATTATAATAATGTAATGTATAATTTTTAAATATTATAAGTTTTTTGCAACACCCTAACAGGGTCTATGTATACATATATACTGTACTGTGTTATGTTGTGTACATTGTGCAATATTGAATAAATAAATAAATAAATGACGGAGTTATGAGGTAACAAACATAAAAAAAACAAAAAAATACATTCGAATTGAGAACCTATATCTTTTGTTTGAAGTCGGTTAAAAAAAAGATTTATTCCAGACAACACACAACATTACATTAACGACACAATAAATTACAAACAATTGAAAATAAAAATAAAAACTAGACAATAATGTAATGTTGCGTTGTGTCTACCTTTATACATCTAACATTATATATCTAGCTTTTCAGTCAAGGTTCCCAACGGAGTATTAAATTTTTCACTACTGCGAGTCTCATCTCAAGGCCATCGTGTCATGAGAACCAATATAATTTTTTGAAATATTCCAATCCAATTATTTCCAGACAATATTTGTTTGATTTTTAATTCTTGGGCATCCTTTAAAGCAATAAAATAAGATGCGCTATTAATTATCTTCGAGCGGTATCGATATACATAATAGGTATATCTGATTGTACCTACATCACTACTTCCGATAAGGAAGTAAACTTTCCTTTAAGAAAACGTTTATAGTGTTAAAAATATATAATATAATTTATATATTCAGCTTTGGTTTTATTAAACAAGTTTGTATCTAAACAAGTTTGACAAAACTTAAGTGAATGTCCGAACACACGTTACAGTGTTCCGTAGAAGTTGCGATGGTACAGTTTTAACCCCAGGATTGGTCGACTAATTCTCGTAAGCCTGAAAAGCGGTAATAACTCCCCTATATTGGGGTATCGACATCACAAAGTCACACTAATTCCAAGATTTATTAAGTAAAGACTAAATAATAAAGTGGTTTAAATCACGAATTGTCGCCGAATAAAATGGCGTCACGAAAAGACAGAAAATACTAAAAGGGTTCATTTTTTGACTACCCAACCCTAAAATCTCACAAAATAATAAATAGATAAGTACTGCGCAGCACGTCCAAGCGGTATCAATCGCATTTTAAAGAGAATGATAAGAGGATTAGCTTAGAAATATATTATCGCACAGCTAAAGCATAATTATATTTTTGGTTGTAAAGTATCAAGATTATATTTACTTATATTACCCATGAGAAGATAAGAAACAAAACATTAAATATCGTAAAAATACTTTAACCAAACATGTTCTTTTAAAATAACACTTACCATTAAATTCCCTCATTGTGTTCCAAATTAAAAATAGTAAAAACTGAATTTATCCGCGTCGACAGCGTCGGCTGCGCGGGAGACACTGCGCTTTACTTAAATGTTTAGCGTCTAATATAGACCATTATTTGTCGCTGCGGCTGAGGCACTACCAAGGATACCATAGTCGCATGCAACGAATCTAATGTGGCAGCCAGAATAAGTCTGGAATAAGTTTGGACATGTAGCTTAGCAATTTATTAAAAATAAAAACTATGAATATAAAATTGTATTGATAAAATGTCAAAAGATACGCCTGTCACTGGCTGGATTACCGAATACAAAACTGTCGTCTGTCAACAACGTTTACGTAAATTAATATTCAGGACATTCTTCATGCCAAAGATTTTCATACGGCATCGTGCCTCTACCCAGATGGATAGTCCGCCTTACTAAAGCATGACATTTAATATCACTCCGCTTGAGGGGCTCCTGAGCAAATCGCTCTCAGTTCGTACTGCGCACGGCTGTCATCGCGTCATACTCGCTGTACTGATTAAATAAAAAATTTCAATTTGTGTATTAAAATACTGTCACAACACTTATAAAAACCAAGGAAAACCTAAAAAACTAACCTTCCATGTGTAAGTATTGCGATTTCGTCACTTTTAATTACGTAAACTTATTACTTTTAAATACTGTCAATTATGGCTTGTTTATTTCGTGTTCCCATAGAGACGACTATCCTTCTGGATGTTTTAAATTCTTTGCTTCATGCGTATCTAATTCCAAACAAAGCAGAGCTCGTGTTGTGGAAACAATATAACTGATAAACGACTTGTTATAGTAGATATTAGTAACCCAGGGATGTAAGGCACAAATGGCAGGCGAGATATTTTGAGAAACGAAGTGAGAGCGCGTATAGTTCGAGTGTGACAGTTGTAGCTAACTCTCTTTTTTTTTTCATTGTTTAAAGAGTTATACCACTAAGGTGGCAAACAAGCATACGGCCCGCTTGATGGTAAGCAGTTACCGTAGCCTATGGACGCTTGCAACACCAGGGGTATCACTCGCGCGTTGCCGACCCTGAAGAAATCTCTTCACGCCCTTTTTGAAAAACCCCTTGCTGTACTCCATTGCGAAAACCACGGCGGGGAGCTCATTCCACAATCTGAGCGTCCGCGGAAGAAAGCTCTTTTGGGCCCGCACAGTTCGAAACAATTCTGGTTTCAATGTGTGAGGATGGACTCCCCGTCGGTGGCGGGAGTTGCGATGGTAGAAGGGAGCAGTAGGCAACAAGTCGAACAATTCTTTAGAACACTCTCCGTTGTACATACGTACATGTGTACATATGTACATGTACGTTGTAGAACACACATAAAGAGGCAAAGTCTCTCCTCAGACTGAGAGGTTCTAAACCGCTTGTGAGCTCGGGATCGTCAACAATTCTGATGGCACGTCGCTGAACCGAGTCTAAAGGCCCAAGCTGGTATCCAGGTAGCTTACATTCTGCTGTTCATATAGGGTTGCCATCCGTTCGGGTTTCACCGAATTTGTCCTAGTTTAGAGGGCGTCCGGGGAGCGTCCGGGTGTGGTTACATTTGTAGTCCGGGTTTAAAATTTCAAGTCTGAAGATTCTGTTTTGTAACATTTAAAATGATGGTAAAATATGACTAAATTTAATTTAATTGTCATTGAATATATAAAAAAGTTGATTTATGAAATTTTTAAGTGTTTTTAATATACTGACGTAAAAAAAAAAAATTATTTTTCCGGGTTCTGGGCTCCAAAATCCGGGGTTTTCACGCGTCTTGTCCTGGTTGCTAAGTTTTAGAGATGGCAACCCTATGTGGGCAACACTTTCTGAAAAAGATTTCATGTAAGGATCTGTTACGGACCATGACGTACCTTGAATGAAATTGTTAGGTTTATAAAAAGGCCATGCTAAGAAGTCATATTTGGCAAGAGGGTGTCTCTTCTTGCCGCACTATGTTGTCTCTTTTTGACACATGGATGTATATGGGCTGTCTAAGTGACCTATTAATAAGGCCCTAGTTTAGGTACTTAGTTTGATAAGAATTAAATCTGATAATATTTGAACAGATTATTAGGTACTAGTAAGATCGATATCGAAGTGCTAGTTATAGCTCGCGCTCCGATTGGTCGGCGTGATTCGTCGCCCAGAGAAAAAAGCGTGACCGTTGCGAGAGCCGTTTTCACATTTTGAGAGGTAAATAAGCGTACGAGCTTTTTCGCTGCCACAAATTGTAGTTTTACCGTGAAAATAGCCCCATAGTATGGGCTTTATATCGTTGTAGGGGAAGATATTAGGGTGCCGAAATTGTATGAATGGCACGTAAGGTCACATAGGGTTACAGGCATTTGAAAATAAAGTTGTTTGTATCATTGTTTAAAGAGTTAAACGATGCTCTAGCGTATTGTAGGAAATAAAATAGTTAATAGGTTTTAAGTTATAGTAGAAAATTTTTGGCTAAACTGTAATCTTTGTGTTTTGACTTTAAAATCCTGTATTGTTTGTGTTTTGACTTTAAAATCCTGTATTGTTTGTTTATTGAAGTTTGTGGCATGTTTTGTAGTGGCCATATCGTTGATTTGATCAGAAAAAGGCCTTTTTTGTATGTTGAACTATGTAGATCTTCAGGTGTTTTTGGCGTTGGGTCCAGCTTGGCCATTTCTGGTTACGTTGTTCACTGTTAGAGAGGGACACTCAAGTGGGTTAAAAAGGGATGCCATGACAGTGTAATATGGATGGCAATATGAGTTAGAGCGGTTTTTCCGGGAACTGAGGTTAAGGAGTAGCAACCTTGAAAAGTTTATGACAGGTGGCGCCCTCAACTGATGGGGAGTAGTGGACGACGCTTTAGGGATCCAATGGCGTTTGACCAGTATCAGGTGATGTTGGGGCAGATTGCTCCCATTTGTTAATTGGCGAATTTTTACTCAGTATCTGCGTAGACCATCAGAATATGCTAAACACCACATATGTTGGGTCCCATTGTTCCACAATATTAACACAACTTATAATAACTAAATAGCTGTAATGTCGTAACGAGGTTGTAACCTTTGAATATACAGTCCACATGGTTTTATTTTGGAAAGGAGTTTTATTACGTCGAGTCTACGGAGAAACCCCACAGTATTTTTCCATCAATATTCGTGGTAAAAGATTTTCCGTAACTGCTTTAGCCTGAATATATTTCTGAATCGCTTAGTTATGTACTTACTTTCGAAATATTTCCAATAAACTCGCTTTGCTTTCCCGCTTTTATTTCGTACGCTAGCCAATTTTTTTGGCGTGGATTCGAACTTCGTATTTTTTTCTGTTAAATCTTATATACCAAATTACTAAGTAAAGTCTTTAAATATTTATAGACAAAAATACACATACACACAGTTTATCCTAGGTTGAAATTGACCCCACTAACTGTGGTGGTGGCAGTCAACCGACCCCAAAAAAAATAAGTTTTTTGGAGACATTGAAACAACGTTAGATTTTTTATACCACTAAGGGGGCAACCAAGCTTACGGCCCGCCTGATGGTAATTAAGCAGTTACCGTAGCCTATGGACGCTTGCATCACCAGGGGTATCACTCGCGCATTGCCGACCCTGTAGAAATTGCTTCACACCCTTTTTGAAGAACCCTATGCAGTCATACTCCATTGGCAAAACCACGTGGAGCTCATTCCACAGTCTGAGCGTCCGCGGAAGAAAACTCCTTTTAGCCCGCACAGTTCGAAACAATTCTGGTTTCAATGTGCGTAGATGGACTCCCCGTCGATGGCTAGAGTTGCGATGGTGGAAGGTAGCCGTGGGCATCAAGTCGAACAATTCCTTAGAACACTCTCCGTTGTACAAGCGGTAGAACACACATAAGGAGGAAAGTGTCTCCTCAGACTGAGGGGCTCTAAGCCGTTTGTGAGCTCGGGATCGTCAACAATTCTTCTAAGATTCGTCGATCAATTGATCCTAAGATTCTTAAGAAAGATTCCTTGGGTTTTTGAAAGTACCGAACCCAGAATAAAAATATGAAATGCTATGTAACTAATACGGTGGTCGGAACCAATAGTGTACGATCAAAAATTCAATTAAATTATACGAATTTTATAATACAGGGTGTTGTTTTGGTCGGCGACAAGCGACCCAGGAGCGGAAGTACAAAATATATATTCCCCAAAAATGGACTTAATTCCATTAAATACTGTAAATATGTTGAGAAATACCTTATTCAATTTGAAATAAACTTACCGCAAAGTATGGTTACTAGGCACGTGCACAGACTAGAGCTAGGCGCAAGCCGCCATCGCCCCACCCCTTTACTCCCTCGTACTCCCGTTGAGTATTATGTCTACACTTTAGCTTATAACATGATTTTCAAAATTTTTATTTTTTTATTTTTATTATTAAAAAAAAAAAAAAATTTTTATATTTTTTTTAGCACCAGTATCATTTGTATTATCGACCCTGAGTCGCTCGTCGCTGACCAAAACAACGACCTGTATACTAGCTGTTCGTACCCGGCGTTCGCCCGGGTGTTTCGGTTACATTATTGGGCTTTTCCTAGAGATCCCTATTTTTTTTATAATAATATATAGCCTATGTTACTCAGTGATAATTTAGCTTTCTTCTGGTAATATTGGGCCAGTAGTTATTGAGTTTATTCATTACAAACAAACATACAAAAATACAAATCGTCTTAATCTTCTTCAGTGTATTAGTTTAGATAATTTCTTATCTGTCTAATTCCAGACCCAGAACCCTATGTGCATCATGTTACCGTTGCTTCATTATCTCATGAATTATGTTTGCCTGTATCCCAGATTTTGCAATTACCCTTTTTAACCCATAAAGTCAAAGTGAAAGCCATTTATTCAATTTAGGCCCCAGAAGGGCACTTATGAAGAAACATATCATTACCAAAATGCACAGAAGAGTTTCATTAGGTACTATTATTGTAATATTGCTAGAGGCATTACCAGAGATATGCTAGCTGTCGCACGCGGATCCATTCGCTTTCCGAGACAAAAATGTAGTCAGCAATTGATAGCATACAAGCAAGGGATAGCATAGTTTCCCTCATTGCTGAAATTGCCTTTGCCGATGAGTAAAATAGAATCTGTTCAGTAGTTCCGTTCAGGTCTTTACCTCTTTACAATATTGGTAATACAGTAATGTATACCGGTACTGCTATAATAGTAGAAAGACAATGTCGCAAGTCAACGCGTTAGTAACACACATTGTCCTTGTAAGCAACGCCGAGTGTCAAGCTAGGCAACTAGGACGGAACTAGGCCCCAGTCACGCGCACCTAATCGCAAATACCCCGCAACTATTTAGCAGGTATCCTATAGATAACTCAGGAGTTCCGCTAACACCATTGTTTAGGATAACAATAATTAATTGTAGTTCTTTACAGAATAATTTACATTCTAATCGCACTGACAACAATTGCGAGCCCCGGCGGCAAAACTATAAAGTAGACTGACTCGATATTTAATAAGTAAATAAATAGCAAACTTAAGCAGACCAGCCCCCACAAGCAGCTCCTGTTCACAAGTAGGACGCGTGTGGCAGCCATCGCCCTCCTCGCCATATTGGAGGGAAGTGAGCGACCCGTCACACGACGCCGCCGCAAGCAAAGGCAGTCATATCTTTCGCAGGATCAAGGCTTTAGAAATGTGATGTCTTGCCTCACGCGGGACGTTTGACAAGCCTACCTATCACCGAGCTCATGGCCACTTTGCCAAGTCACTACCACTGCCTGTCATCGCCTTTAACAAAAGAACGCTGGGGACTACCATCTTTCTAATTATTTACCTCATACAGCAGCCTACCTATGCAAAAGTAAAACGATTCGAAGTGTTTTCCTCTTAGAAACGTCGTGAAGTCCTCATAACACGACGTTACTATGAGGAAAACACTTCAGCCGCATGTTAGCATTATACATTGATCATTATACCTATATACTCATAGCATAGAGTAAATAATATACTACGTACACTCATAGGGAAGTTACGAAGGCGGATTAGGAAAGAACGGCAGTTTTCAAAATCGATAGGAATAGTCTACCTTAACTAACCGGTTCTTTGTCTAGTATTTAGAAAAAAAAAAAAACGTTTTCAGCACTGAACCTTTTTCTTATACAACGCAGGCGGTCCTCCTGATATTCTAAAATAGTAAGCAGTTATTGTAGACTATAGATACATGCGCCATGGCTATTACCATCCTCTCTTGACACTTTCTTATAAAAAAAGGTTTTATACATCTTTTTATTAGTGAAATATGTGCGCGTCATCAAGAACTATCATTAAGGCGCGGACTGACTACGATTTTGACAGCACTCGTTCTTCACTGGAATAAGGTTGAAAATGGTAAATCATAAATGTGTCGACTCTATGAAATGGGCTGTTATTTACGGGTTTTCTTTAGATTATACAGAATATACACATAAAATTGAATAAGTGTCCGGTTAACATTCTAATATAATTCTGTATCTTATATATTCTTAAAAATAAAATTGTTGTCATCGCTGAAAATACGGAGAATTTCGACGCGAAAGATTTTTTTAGACGTAACTTACGAATTTTTTATTGGGAATATCAAAGCACTTTTTAATATTCTATTCGGTTAACATTTTTTTCGAAACCCTCTTCTATCCACAGTATTTTTTTGTGTTAGGTATTTCATTGCGTTACGTCATACTCGACTCTCAAAAAATCCCATTTTTGAGATTTGAGCATAGACCTGGCCTTAATATAATATGACTTTTAAGTTTCTATGTTGCTTATCTTCGAGTAAAATCTTTGTGACAGACGAACGGATGTACACAGAGTGGTCTTATAAGGGTTTCTACTTTAAAAAATGGTAAGAAATAACACAAAACCGCATTAGTGATTGATGACCCTAATTAAATATTGGTAATATTTCACCTAAACTAACTCCTTTCACATTGATACTAACAAACATACATACATACAGATATGCGCACATATAATATTAGTTGTGGGTATGTTTTACATTGCAGATTTCTTGCATTATGTTATTAAGTATTTGGAATCATTTAAGTTACTCTGGGAATTCCAATAATTATTTATTCCTATTAATTACGTATGATATTAACGAATAAAATTTATTTATGCGGATCGATGTGTTGAAATTATAATAAATTATTCATAATTTGTAACTTTAAATGGCGAAAGAAGTTTACTAAATTAAATAAGAAGAATCAAAGTAATTAAAAAAATATTACAAAACGCGGCTAGCCATAAAACTAAATACAAATTATAGTCAGTGGTGCCGATTCTGTTGTAAATCGCACTAAACTAATTTTAGTCACATCTCATCTCTTTCTTACGAACATGATTGAAAAAGGATAGAACGTATTTTAAGTTGGCAAATTAATCTTTGCCGTCTTATTTTGCGTGTATTTAGGCGTGACCGCGATAGATGGCGACTAAAACATTGAAAACAAGCATTGGACTAATTTTACAGGACTAAATTTCTTACATCCTTTTCTTATGTTCTTTGTTAGAAAGAGACATAATGACATTAAAATTAGTTTAGTTGTGAACAACAGAATCAGGGCCAGTGTCACTCGTATAATAGTCGGGATGATGTAATGGTGCGTTCATAGCATGTCCATAGCATCAATGCTAGCGAGCAACGAACGAATTCCAAATCAGGTGGCTCGGCTCGTGCTCGGTTCGCGTAGTCACGTGTGTAACGGTACCCCATACATCCAAATCTGTTCAGGCATTTAAAAATAATGGTGCAATAAAGAAACTCCCATACAATAAACTTTTAAACACTTCTTTTTGGGTATTCACGTAAAAATTACAAACTCAACAGATTAAGAGGAAAGGATGGCTGCATGAAATTTGAAAAATAGGTATTTAAGAAATCTATTGCTGTCGCGCTGTTGCTGGGATATAAATGTATGAGGGACGATAGAGACAACTGCAGCTTGGATCGATTATACCTATTTAAAATAGACGAAATCGCTATTTCGTAATCCCCAGTTTCCTCCTCCAATACTGGATCGTTTTATTTTATTTTTTCAAGAATATAATAAGAAGGGCTTTGGCTATGTCTGTCGGTTTTCCTTTTATTTTTTATATTCGTCAAATTTGTTTGCTGGACGTCTGATAAGGGCAGTAAAAATGGTAAGTTTTTGTCATTTTAGAAGGCTCCTAATTCTTATAATAACTAAGTTATGGAGAAAAACACAACCGAGAGACATACAGTGGTGTCATTATCCAGAGAGGAAACTGAGGATTACGTTTGTATGGAACAAACGCCACCAGCGTTTCCTCTTAACAACAACCTGTCGATATTGAGCTATTATTACTACGTATAGAGAAGACGCCACACATCACAACTATGTTCCGTTCAAGTGAGGCCATCCGGCCACACCTGTTATTGTAGAACAATGAACGAAACGCGTAAGCGCCGTGAAAATCACGGTGTTTGCGAGAAAAATACTCCTCCGCGTTCTGATAGCGCTACGTGTTTTTACTGTTTACTTAGACGAATATTGACTCCTTTGCTTATGATAGTTTCTCTGTACTTAGTAATAATATATGTAGTAATAATAGCGCAATGCCTGTCGATAAGGATTACGACCAGACTCAGTTTTACTGACAGTTTTACCTTGAGAAGTAAGTATAAAGTAGTACCTCATGAATAACAGATATTATTAGATGCAGCGTTGCAGATTCCGGATATTAATTAATTAATTAGCTACGTATAAGGAGTAATTATAAGGATTTGAAAAACAGACAGAAACGCTCTTTTACGATAAACTATGTTATTTTAAACCTGGATATCATATAATATGAAAAAACAAAGGTTTTATGGAAAAATCTAAAAACAAAGGTAATTCCCCCTAAAGTATCTGAAATCCCTGAAAATCTCAAAGATCCTGATAATATTAATCAACACTTTATGGTCCTGGTAGCTCTATATCCTCCATAACGTAGTTAACTTTATACATCTTACCGATATCTTACCTGTGCTGCAATCAGGGTTTAGGAAAAATAGGAGCATTAGCGCATTAGGGAAGGCATGGTAATAAGTGTTTCTGCAGGACTTCTTTTGACTCGTTAAACATTTCGCTGTTATTATCCAAGCTATCACGTATCTTTTCTTATCTAACGGTGCGTCTATGCCCATTGAACGTGTTATTATGTTGGTATCCGGATAATTTTATAATATACATACAACCAACTTCATCGCTGCCGCTGCGGAGATCTCGTCAACGAGCTCGGCCACCATGGGCTTTCGTGCTCTCTAAGTGCTGGTCGAATATCACGACACTCGGCTATTAATGACATTATCCGCAGGGCTCTTGATGTCGCTAACGTGCCTTCCGTACTGGAACCAGTCGGTATTGCGCGGGGCGATGGCAAGAGACCGGATGTCTTTGATCCCTTGGAGTGTCGGCAAGTCGCTGGTGTGGGATGCCACATGTGTCGATACACTCGCTTCATCTCACTTACCGGCGACTTGTAAAGCTGCAGGGGCAGCTGCGGCCAGTGCGGAAAATTCAAAATTCAAAAAATACGCATCGATTGGACCCAACTATATTTTTGTGCCTTTTGCGGTCGAGACCATGGGACCGTGGGGGTCCGAAGCTCGCCGTTTTGCTCGCACCTTGTCATCAAAATTGATCGAGACCTCCGGAGACCAGCGGGCGGGGAGCTTTTTCCGCCAACGCGTCAGCTTGGCTATCCAAAGAGGAAACGCTGCCAGCCTTCTGGGAACCCTGCCGTTAATCGGAAGCAGCGGCAGGCTTGAGGAAATTTTCTATATATAGATTGTATTTTGTACATATTTGTTGTAAATAAAGTTAAAAAAAAAATGCAATAATATACATACATGCATCTGTTTCTGAAATATGTATCCCACCAAAAACATTTTTATGTAAAATGTTGCCGCCAAGACATATGGCTCGCACTGTCAAAAAGTTATCAGAGCCCTAACTTCACAAACTCTACACACCGTAGTCAAAATATGTGGCTTGGCCGTTTCGCTACCGTCACATGGGAGTAAGGTGAAAAATTTATTCACTGTTCATTACTTTTTTTTATTCAATAGTTCTTGTAGTAGTAAAACGGCCAAGCCACATATTTTGACTACGGTGTGTAGAGTTTGTGAAGTTAGGGCTTGTAGAGTAAGTGCATGTAGAATCATAAGCTTGGCTCTAAATGAGATCTGATAACTTTTTGACAGTGCGAGCCATATGTCTTGGCGGCAACATTTTACATAAAAATGATTTTGGTGGGATTTCACTTCTTTTTGTAAGTTGCTCATGTTTTTTTATTGCTGTTTTGGCGGGGGGCACTTCCCTTCCCCCAGATTTTAATATTTTGATGTTTTTTTGTATACTTGTACCTACTTTCTTCCTTTATCAATCAGTCGAAAACCGGTCTGAAACAAAATTATGAAAACAAAACAAGCCATTAAAAAAAAACATAAGAGGCTGACACATATGGTGGCCAAAGTCACGCAGGTAATTTTTTCAATTTGGTTCGCTGAACCAATATAACTAATACACGTAAATGTAGAATGTATACAAAGTGACACTAAAACGTGCCTCATGTTCCAGATAAGGAAATAACAAAATGGGGAGTCACAGTGATTTTACCAACGTGCCACAATGAAAAACCGCAGCAAGTAGGTATACGTTAACAATACATAATTACTTAATGGGCGCCATTACACTAGAATAACAAATCGTTGTGTACAAACAAATACACTGTCCAAGTTATAAGTGATAACCAGTGTGATAGTCTTATCTGTATAAAAAGGAGAAACTGATTGATTGACAGGAGCACGTATGTATCTCAAACCGCAGGGTATAGAAAATTTAAAATTTTGTACCAATAAAAGTTTTTTACAAAATTCAATCCCTAAGGGGGTTGAATAGTGGATTGGAAGAGGATATAAAATTAAACGCTCTATTTGTCCGTTCGTCCGTGTGTTAATAACTCGAGAACCACTGCACGGATTATGATGCTGTTTTCACAGGTTCCTAGGTGGTTCATAGAGAGAGATTATACGATATGTAAGTTGATAAATAATTAAATATCCTGGGATTGGGGTTTCGGTTTTCCCGACCTTTTTCCGTTCCCGGGACCCGGGAATGAAAAAAATGATTTCCCGTTTCCCGGGAAAAGTTGTTTGTTTTATTTTTATCTGTCAAAAGTCAATTAAAACACGTAATTTAAATAAATTGGTTATTTATTTGGCTCAAAAGAATTGGTGGCAAACAAGCATACGGCCCGCCTGATGGTAAGCAGTTACCGTAGCCTATGGACGCTTGCAACAGGGGTATCACTCGCGCGTTGCCGACCCTAAAAGATTATGATATTTTAAATCTCACACTCCTAAGTGTAGCCCAATAGGCTAAAAAAGGAGCGAAAGTATAAATTATTATAATGAAAGCGCATTAATATAATAATTACGTGTTTTACTACCCTTTTGATAGGTAAAAATAATAACTTATTTTTTATCAAAAACACACAAAATAGGAAGTATTGAAATTTTTCAAAAAAAAAAAAAAAAAACGCTGTTCTGCATTATCTCCGAATTTCATAAATATGAAATGAAATGAAATAATTGTATTCATTCAAATTGGCCTTCACAGGCACTTATGAATAATCAAACTATAATACTCTAATAAATTTGAATGTCACTTTTATTTTCTCCTAAATGAAGCTAAATCAGCGTTTTCCTCTAAATCCTGCAGTTCAGAACCCACCCACACCGACCCAGTGCGAGTCGAACTTTTTGGCGGCCCCAAATTTTTTATTTCATCATCATCATATCAGCCCATAGATGTCCACTGCTGAACATAGGCCTCCCCCATTGATTTCCACTTCGAACGGTTCTGGGCCGCTTGCATCCAGCGGCGCCCAGCGACTCTGACCAGGTCGTCGCTCCACCTGGTGGGAGGTCGTCCCGCTCGGCGCTTTCCAATACGTGGTCGCCACTCGAGAACCTTTCTTCCCCATCGGTTATCGGCTCTTCGAGCGATGTGGCCTGCCCATTGCCACTTCAGCTTACTGACTCTACGAGCTATGTCCGTCGTTTTCGTTCTCCTACGAATGTCCTCATTACGGACCCTGTCACGTAGAGAAATTCCGAGCATAGCTCGTTCCATAGCTCGCTGAGTGACTCTAAGCTTATTTATGCGGCCAGCAGTAAAAGACCACGTCTCTGTCCCGTATGTCATCACTGGTAACACGCACTGATTGAAGACCTTTGTCTTCAGACTCTGAGGTATTCGGGACGTGAAGATATGCCGTAGCTTCCCGAACGCTGCCCAGCCGAGTTGGATTCTTCGATTGACCTCTTTGTCGAAGTTGGACCTACCTAGTTGGACAATTTGTCCTAGGTATACATACTCGTCTACAACTTCGAGAACAGTGCTCCCAACAATCACCGGCATTGGCGGAATATGAACATTAGACATAATTTTTGTCTTGTCCATATTCATTTTGAGGCCTACCTGTTGGGAAACTCTGTTGAGATCATTGAGCATGATGTTCAAAGCTTCCAGCGATTCCGCCATTATGACTATATCGTCGGCAAATCGAAGGTGAGTGATGTGTTCGCCATTGATGTTAATGCCATATCCTTTCCAGTCCAAGAGCTTGAAAACATCCTCCATTACAGTGGTGAAGAGTTTCGGGGAAATTACGTCACCCTGTCTTACACCCTTCTGCAACTGGATTGGTACCGTACTCTCGTCCTGGACTCGGATTGACATGGTGGCTTTACTGTACAAACATTTCAACACTTCGATATAGCGATAGTCAATTTGGCATCGCTGTAGACTCTGTAACACCGCCCATGTTTCGACTGAATCGAAGGCTTTCTCATAGTCCACATACGCCAGGCATAATGGCCGATTATACTCCTCAGTCTTCTGTATAATCTGGCGGAGTGTATGTATGTGGTCTATGGTACTAAAGCCTTTACGGAAACCGGCTTGTTCGGGAGGCTGGAAGTCGTCAAACCTACGTGCGAGACGATTCGTAATGACCCTCGAAAACAGCTTATAAACGTGGCTTAGGAGGGAGATCGGGCGGTAATTCTTCAATAGGGCCTTATCGCCTTTCTTGAAGAAGAGCACCACCACGCTTCCACTCCACACTTCTGGCGTTGTACCTTCGTGTATGACGGAATTAAATAGCTTCTGAAGGACTACAAGTACCGGTTTACCACCCGCTTTCAGAAGCTCTGTTGTAATTCCATCTTCACCCGCCGCCTTGTTGTTTTTAAGCTGTTTCAGAGCCATTCTAATCTCGTACAGGCTGACGTCCGGGATATCTTCGGTGTAATGTCGGGTCAACTTTGCTCTTGCGTCACTGACCGGTAATGTATCTGGTTTCCGTGACGAGGTGTACAGCTGTCCATAGAACTTCTCGATCTCTCTCAAGATCTCTGGCTTTGACGTAATGATGTTGCCGGTGTCGGTCTTCAGCTTGGTCAGTTGGCTTTGACCAATAGACAAATCTCTTGCGAACACTTTAGAACCTTTGTTCTGTTTTATTGCCTCTTCAATACATGATGTATTAAAGAGTCGTATATCGTGTCGCATTGCGTTTGAGATCTGCCTATTTAGCTGCCGATATTCGGCTGTATCAGCTGAAGACTGCAACTTCATTTCACGTCGTCGCTTCATGAGTTTGAGAGTCTCATCCGAGAGTTTTTGGGTTCTATTCGTGCGGTGGGTCTTAAAGAACTTCGATCCTACCGCATGGACAGTTTCCACGAGCCTGTTGTTCGTATTGTCCACCGTCACGCAATCATCCAGGCATTGGAAGCGATTGTGAAGTTCGAGCTGAAAGCTTTCAGGGTCTTGGATATATGCAGATTGGGGTCGGAGCGTAGACTTTACCAGACGACATCTTTCCACCTGGATCTTCAGGTTTAGTGTGCCTCTTACTAATCGGTGATCGCTGCCGGTCTTAACCCTGTTGATCACAGAAACATCACTGAAGATTTGCCGCTTTGTCGTCAAGATAAAGTCTATCTCGTTTTTGGTGGATCCATCGGGGCTAGTCCAGGTCCATTTCCTGTGCGGCCGCTTTTTGAAGAAGGAGTTCATCATAAAGAGTCCCTCCAACTCCATGAAGTCGGCCAACCGTTGCCCCCTAGGGTTCCTCTGCCCAATTCCAAACTGCCCCACTCTCAGCTCCTCGTCATTCCTAATACCTAGCTTCGCGTTAAAGTCCCCCATCAATACCATATAGTGAGTTTTAGAGGCATGTATGGCTCGTGAGATATCCTCATACAATGTCTCTATCTCGTCATCTGGGTGTGATGAGGTCGGAGCGTATACCTGAATGACCTTCAGCGAATACCGTTTGGTAATTCTGAGTATCAGGTATGCGACTCTCGGTGAGACACTCTCTATCCTCACTATATTCTTGATGAGGGGCCTGCGGACAATAAACCCGACACCACCCTGTGACAGGTGATCACCCTCCCGGTAGTAGAACAGGTTACCGGATTTAAGGATTATCGTGTCCTCCCCCTCTCTTCGGACTTCTGATAATCCCATAATATCCCAGCGCAACCTGTCCACTTCTTCCTCCAGCTCAATGAGCTTCTCGTCGGTCCTCAGAGTCAGAGATTTTTTATTTAATTTAATTTAATTTTTATTATTTGTTGTTACAGCGGCAATAAAAATACACATTTTGTGAAAATTTCAAATGCCTATCTTTTACGGTTCATGGGATACAGCCTACTGACAGACAGACGGATGGACAGTGCAGGCTTATTAATAGTGTCCCGCTGGCACGGGACCTAAAATATCACTACAATAAACTTAATTTATCTTTATTTACAACAAATATGTACAAAATACAATCTATATATAGAAAATTTCCTCAAGCCTGCCGCTGCTTCCGATTAACGGCAGGGTTCCCAGAAGGCTGGCAGCGTTTCCTCTTTGGATAGCCAAGCTATTTATCTTAAAAAAATGTGTACGCTGATTCACTTTATCTCCAAGGTACTATATTTTATATATAACTATAGTTTTAAAATAAATTTTAATGCCACTTTTATTTTCCTCGAAAATCTGTTCATGGTTCCTTTCAGCTTTTATCTGTAGTTCAGAAAAAACCTAATTTTGGTTGCGAAATTTACCGATACAGAAAATGTACGTTCGATTTCGGTGGATGTAGACATTTGTTTTATGATTTTATGCAATATTTACGCGTAACAAAGGTTTTTCGTTAATTATGATCAAGATTTGCAGGTGTTTTAAAGCATTCTATCTACTAAAGAAATTCCCGGGAATACCCGGGAAACCGCAAAAAAAAAAACCGACTTCGGGAACGACGTATTTCCCGGGAATTCCCGATTCCCGGGAACCGGGAACGAAACCCTACCTGGGATATTACTTACACATGGCTATCTGATCCCAAACTAAGTAGAGCTACTATGGAAACCAGATAACTTATTGGATACTAGGTTTTTTCGAAGAGGGGCCTGGCCCTAAAAGCTGATGCAATGTACGCGAAAGTTATTTAAATTTGAGGTGTTCAACAAAATTTCGGCCATTGATTTTTGGGTTGGTAACCCGACATTCTGGGTTGGGCACCAGACCATTCTGGGGTGGGCACGGCAGCCGGTCCCTCCTATTTAAGCCAATGCATATAGTACTTTTTGTTTGTAAATTCGTTATATGTATGTATTCACAAACTTTAACTTGGTAATTATCCCAGACTTAAGACATAATATTCATAACTTAATGTTTTGCGTTTAACAAATGCATGTCCTGGTTGGCAATGGAATCCACGCTGCTGTGACACATTAGTCTATAATTTTATAAGCCTGAGATAAAGATAACTATGTGGTTGGAGCCGCGGCATAGGTTATTTAAACAATCAAATATGCGCGCTCCATAGTTGATCAGATTATTAAATCTCACTCCTTGGCTAAGTAATTAATGTGTGAATAAAGAGATAATACTATTATTTTATACTAGTAGAATAATTAAAAAATAAATAAAAGGAATTTTCCCAAACCGCTCTCCGCTGTAACCTTGCGCCACCGTATCAAGAATAGATAATTATGGTCGCGATTTAGGTGACCTCGCTCACGGTCTAGGACGAATCGTATTTGTTGATTTACTAGTTATTTGTTTCCTTTACGAACGATGATTAGGCATACTTATAGGTTTACTACCTTTGTCGGTAATTACTGCTTCTTTATGTTGGCAGCGAGCCAAATGATTTTGTCTTTTTAAATTGAATAACAATTAAATGCGACTAAAACAAGTTGGTAAAAAAAATATATATATAAATTTTAAATTATTCAGTATCTACAAAAATCAGATTACAAATAGAATATTGAATTTAAATATCGAGAATATTGACAAACTAGTTAAAATACATTTATTTAACTGAATAAAACTGTAAAACAAAACTTGTATTATGGATAAGGCTTGTCTTTGTCCACAGATAAACTGCATAAAGCGCATTGTCCACAGATAAACATGCGCTGTGTGTGTGGTGGACCATGGTCCTAACTCCCATGGTAGGAAACTTCTTGCCACAGCAGTTTGGAAACTCATAATTAATTTCCAACAAATTAATACCTGTTACAAATTAATAATAAATCAAACTATAATAATATTTGTAACATTGAAGGTTCCCTGATGTTATCCTTCACCTTAAATAGCGTATGTATAAAAAACATAAATTCAAGGAAGTATTTTCATATAAAATATAGTATAATTGCATTGAAATATTTAAAAAAATTAACATTTAAATGATGTCACGTGGTTTTCCCAATGGACTACAGCATGGGGTTCTTCAAAAAGGGTGTGAAGAGATTTCTGCAGGGTCGGCAACGCGCGAGTGGCTCCCCTGGTGTTGCAAGCGTCCATAGGCTACGGTAACCGGTTACCATCAGGCGGGCCGTATGCTTGTTTGCTACCTAAGTAGTAAAAAAAAAAAAAACTAGGTCGCGTGACGATCTGTATCGCGTTCATTCACCACTATACGTACCAATACACCTTTAGGGTCTTGGTAAATAATATAGGTATGGTAATTTGCATTTTTTATTGTTCGACTCTGCCTTTTAGTGCCAAAGTTTACCTATTTGCTCCGCAGTACGCACTTATTTAAATTCGATCACATATTAGATACTTAGGATAGTATGATAAAAACGTCTCATTCCAAAATTCTAGATTGCAGTTTTTATGAAAACAAAGTGTGTTCTCAGGCCACCCTACCCGTGTGTTATGGTGGCCTAGGAGTGCGGAAAATTTCAAGCATATCAGTACCGGCGTTTCTGTCCTCGGTATACAATGTGGGCAACCTCGTCAGATCTGTTTTGGACCCTTCTATTGGATAGTAACCCGAATACCTTTCTAATAAATTAAACTTCAGTTCCAAGGGACATACAAACGAGTATGCAAATAGAGAACATTTCACTCAAGACTGGCAGGTATTTGCTTCAGTTCTGTTAAAGATCATGAACCATCCATTCAGATGTCAAGCGGTCTTCACAATGGTAATATCATTAGCTGCACGGGATCTCGTTGAATACAATATAACCCGTCATGAATTATACAACAGATTTGCTTCGATAATAATGTCGCAGTAAAATTATCAATGCAGTCGTTTATAAAGTGACCATTAACTGTCTTGTCAAGTTACGTTATTTTGCCGTCATTAATTACCTACTAGGTATACAACAATATCAATTCTTATTGTGTATACCACCTACCCAATTCTCGCATCCTTCGAAATAACCTTCGAATCGGACTTACGGTAGATAAGTAAGGTAGTTAATTATTCTTGTTATTATTAGGACTCCAAGTCCTAATAATAACAAGAATAATTTTATCTTCGGATATGTATCTAAAGTATGTAAATTTAATAATAATATAACGTATAAAAATGTTAAGTGGTGTTTTGAATCTGAACTGGTTTTTAGAATTACTACTTTTTTTTTATAAAGGCTAATGAGTAAGTTTATATCATCAACAATATCACCATTTCATCCACTACTGAAAATATACCTCTCATCTGGCGGTAACTTACGTTCTGGATTTCTCATTTCAGAAACTTATTGAGAGAAACTCCGAGCATATACGCCATTGGTAATTGTCAAAACATATTAGTATTCTGGGACAACTTTTCGTCAATTTTAACAGTTATATATTACAGCAATGTTTGGAGTTATTCCAGAAGAATATGTTTAGGTTGTTTAACATTTCCGCCAGGTCTTAAGTTGATTATGCTAAAACAACTCGGTTATCTGTGATTCGAATGTGTGATATGTAGAATGTTATAATACAGCGATTTGTTATTACTAGACGTTTGAGTAATTGTCTAAAATACTATTTGCCAAGAACATAGGAATGTTATGACATATTTTCTTTTATTGTAGCTTATAAAGGTGAATGAACTAACATCAAATGTAAATTTAAATTAGGCAACATCAACCCTGATGAAATTTGACACACGAGGTAGCCTTAGCAGTGGCTTAGCTACCTAGGGGCTAGACGGGGCAGTGCCCCGGGGCCCCTAAGCTCAGGGGGCCCCTCGGACTCTAAACTATATATTGAACACGGACATATAAGAAGAAGCAGACGAAGCATTGGCTAAAAATTGCGTAGCAATAAAATAAATTAAATAGTTTAGTTGGGGCCCTAGTCTATTTTTTGCCCCAGGGCCTTTGGTTACCTAGCTACGCCACTATAGTCTTTATCAACGTATTGCGGGTGAAATCGCGGGGGAAACTAGTAGTCGATATTTCATTAATTATGGAATTCATGATATACATAATAGACCAAAGTAATACAATAAGCATAGTCCAGGATCTAATTACGAATTATAGCAATATCAGCTGTGACGACAATTTATTATATACGGATATGGCGTAGGGCTGCCAAATACAATATAAAATAAATACAATAAAATAATGGATATAATTATATATTATTATTAAATAACCAAAATCAATCGATTGATATCTGAAATACTGTACAAATATATTTTTTACTGTGTTTAACCGCAACTTCACCATAGTAAGTGATGATGTGGCGAAGGCGGTAAGCACACAAAGCCTAAAGGCTCTCAAGTGCAGCTGTCGGAACACACCGATAGGTGCTTGGCGACAGATTCTCAATTTGTGGGTGGGTACTTCATAGTAACCCACCACCGCGAAAGCTCCGGCTACTTGTAGGATTCGAACCCGGACCCTTCGTCTCTGCACCAAACATCATCGCCTTGAAAAGCAAAATAACTGCATAGATCTTATAAAATAAAATGCGTTTTTACCAATCATATAAGCTATAAATTAAGATAAAAACATTCAATTTAGAAACATGAAGTCATAATATTAAAATTCAATTTAGTATGTAAATATGCGTGTGTGAGCCCTGACATAGAGAGCGCGACTTGCGCGAGCGCAACTCGGCTACGGGCAAGGCTACTCTACTCATGAATATTCTCTCTATGAAACTATATCGACTGGTAATAAATGCGGCACAATATTAATAAATAAGCCTGTGGTATCGGATAAATTTGAAATTTAATATTTTTTAGGGTAAAAGGAAAAACCGGTCATGTGCGAGTCGGACGAACGGTTCCGTAACGACGTTTCTTGTATAGTTCTTCAATGTAATTCAATTTTAATGATATTTACGGTACCTAATAATTTTAGATTTTAGTTTTTTTATTAGTTTATTGTTTTTTTTTTTATTTATTTGCTGTGCCCTAATAGGGTTTTATGTTGTACATTACGTATATTTGTCATCTTCTATCCACATGATTGCAATAAAGTTTTGAATTTGAATTTGTAGTTTCTTAATTTTTATTCGCTTGGCTCGCGGTTAAAAATATAACAATGACGTCAATTGTTATAATAGGACGCGCGTCCCTCGCGAGAACCAACGGGTTATTATTTGTTATTGTATCGGCAATATAAAAACATATTAAAGGTAAAAACGGAGCCCCTTTAATGGTGCTTCCTTGCTACGCGAAGCGAGCACGAGCCGAGCCCACGTGGACCACGGATTCGTGTAGCGTGGACGGACTTGCGAGTCTCGATCGAGCGTTCGGCTCGCCCTCCGCCGATTATAAGTTTTTTGACGTTGTACGTCCATTTATCTATTCCGTGGTACGTCCACATTTGACATCGTGAGTAACGAACAAATAAAGGCTCGGTTCGCGTAGCATAGACGTCCCATATGACCGATGTTTGTTTCTCTAAACTCTAAACAATCAAACTACAATATTGAAATCAACCTCTTGATAATCTTTGTTGTTAGCACACAAAGCCTAGAAGGAACTGGCTCTCAGATGCGGCTATCGTAGCACATGGGTAGGTGAGTTTTGATAAAAGCGAGGTAGCCCGCCAGGCGGGTTGTAGTACAAGTTTACTATAATAACAAAAATAGTTTACAATATTTGATAGCTGTTTAAATCCACACAAAATTACAGCATATACACTGAAAAAAATGGACTACAAGTGACTATAAAATTTTATTTAACAGTAACACAAAATTTGACGACCAATAACCTAAACATAGTGACTTGCGAACTAAACGTACCAGTAACAAAACTAGTTTTTGTTCGTTACAAAATTATTTGATTAAATGTAACTAAAGTTAGTTTCCCAACAACTAAAGTTAGTTTCCCGACAACAAAACGTCAACTTAGATAACTAGATTTGTAGATCTTTTTTTTAGTGTAAGTAGTTAAAACAGTGGATAATTCGTCGAGTGCCATTAGGTTTTATAAAACAGGTATTCGTTTTTCCTCATTATTCATATGGCAATACCTGTTATCATTTGCGAAAATAATACTTGATAAGAGGCGTCGCAAGGCCGACTCTTAATTGCTGTCGACATTGTTGCAGTTAATAAGGGCGTGACCTCCGCAGTATCTCATTGTATGATAAAATAAACCCTTTTTTCTGTAATCTTCTAACAACAAAGTAGTTGTTTGATACAGATAAGTATTTAGATTGTTAACTTGGAACTGGTAGTTATCTAAGTTACCCGGATTTATAATTATAAATGACATGCCTTGGGTGAAACGCATTGGCGTGACACCCGCGTAATGCAAATGAACTTTATTGAAATGGGCTTCCTTTTTTTTAGAACTCATTTATTGAGCACGTGAATATCAAACGAGTCTAAAAAGCCGTCCATTGACTCATCCGTTGATCCGTTTGTGCTCGAACTCCAGATGATGGGATTTTAATGAAGTTCATTAAAATTCACTTACGCGGCCGGTAGCCCCGCCGCGGCGGAGGACACATTGTATGTAGCGAAATCCTAAGTCTATGGTACGTACTTTATTTTTAACCGACTTCAAAAAAAGGAGGAGGTTCTCAATTCGAATGTATTTTTTTTTTTTTTATGTTAGTTACCTCATAACTCCGTCATTTATTAACCGATTTGGAAAATTCTTTTTTTATTTGAAAGGGTACGCTTCCCGTTTGGTCCCATTTTCATCAGATCAGGATTTGATTGCTTCTTAGTGTACTTTGAAGTCGGTTTAAGGTTTTTGTAAAACAGTCCAATTATCTATGACAAACACACTGCCATCTGTTTTATTGTATAATAACTTCAGTTCCACACTTCTCACCGTATGTAACTACGCCGGGGTCAAAGTTCCATTCTGTTGAATCTGCGTACGCAAGCAATGGCCTAGTAAATCTGGTTATTTCCTAGCACCGCCCATAGATAGCGCTTTAAATATAATCTGAATATAATTCTTTATATTAAATATTCTTGTCGAATAAACAAGAATTGTATATACCTAGTAAGTATAGATTGTTTCTAGTCTGTTTTATTTGGTGTGTTATTTTATTATTCAGTGTGCAGAACTTAAAGCAGTTCTAAACGCTATAAGTTGCTGAATAGCCTACCTATCTCGAGAATAACTGCATACATGAATTTGTATATGGATTTCAGTTACTTAGGTGTTTTCTAATATAACTAAAAGAAAATTTAAAATTGGCATTGAAGCTTTATAGCATAGCAGGTCTTATCACCCAAAAAACATGGAGTGTTCAAGAATTATGCCTACCGAAGCACGGAAATCGCCATCCAAATTCCGCCCCACCCGGTGATGGCTTATCATTGCCGACTAATCGAGGCTTCCAATTGCCTCAAACATTCTATTACCTAGGTACTTAAAACATATCAAAAATAATATTTAGATAGATCTAAATATTATTTTTGATATATCTATAGATAGATACATATTAATAACTGTACAATTGGCGGTTTATACGCGATCTTAAGAGCGATTTCTTTCAGATCTTTTAACTATTTTTCATATTGAAGTCCATACAATAAGTGGGCATATTTATAGAAAATTACTCGACTCGACTCGCAACGGTAATTTGACTAATAAAAGAAGTAGGTATATTACAAAGATACGTGCTTTTTACTTTGTCACTTGTAAGTGGTGACGCATTAGAGTTATTGTAAGGTTAAACAATTAAGAACGGTGACGGTTAAGTTTTAAAACGAAGCTACAATGTTGAACTAAAAGAAATAATATACGAGGACATTCATCAGCCTCACACGGCTATAGATCCCAAACAAAGCAGAGAAGAGTTCATAAGTATTTGAGGGCGAACAGTTTGTAGTGCAGACATTATAAGAAGCTTCTCAAATTGAGGACATTACGGCAAGCCAGCATGGTTCAAATTCAATGGAATTGAGTAAACACCGTAAACACGTCCACGGTCAGATTTTCAAAATCACAAGGGCCCATAAACTCGCAATTTTTGATCTAAAGGACCTATCGTTATGCTGATTTTTTAAGGATAAATATACATTTTCTGTGAATTATAATTTTGTCAGGGGTTTAGGAAGAATAATAATAAAAAAAGCTAAAGTTAAATAAGTTAACTACTAAAAAAGTAATTTATTAAAAATTACGACTTCAAAATACACTAAAAAGTATGAAATAACTTTATCTGACACTGTCTTGAAGTTAGCGAAATGTTTTCAATGGAATTCGAAGTTCTCTGTCACATTGTTTAGTTTTTGTTACATGAACGAGAATTTGAACAATGTTATGAGATACCTGCAGCTCGTATCAATAAGCCAGGCCGTAAAATATCTTGAAGACTACTGAACTGATTTCGATGAATCTTGCACTGTTCCTTAAGTTGAAGTAAATGTAAGCCAAAAAGAATGGTCACAATCCGATTAATAGTTTCGGAAATATGCGTTGACAAACATACACACAAACGTACATACGCCTATGAAATTTTGTATATTTGTTTGGAAGCCCTAATTGATAATAATAAAATAATGGATTGTATGTACAGTGAAAAAAAAACCACCACAAACGAGCTTGAAAACATGGAGGATGGATGTACTTCTAAATAAATGTCATTAACATTTGGGACTTAAAATTAAAGTAAACAAAATCTATACTGTGTTGTGTGAGGTTAATTCGGACAACAGGAAAACGTGGTGTTTGTGAAGATACCAGGTAAGGAATGTGTTACAAGATTTAGTAGCACCACAAAACGCAACCGGTTTCCCGAAAACCCAAACTCGTCTTTAAAACGGTCTTTGCCCGTAACTGGTTAGAATTAAATCTTTGATACGTGTGGCTTCCACGTGTAGAAATATACCTACTCTGTAAATGTATTAATATCCTCTGCAAAGAACTAACTGCGTAAAGATCGGACACTCACATGAATCCGCAAATTGCTGCGTGTGCGTGTGATTCTTACCACAGAGAAAAGAAATCTTACGCTTAGCCGATTTCGCTGATTTACGGTTAACATGAAATTTATGATGTAACGAGTTGCGCCCCGCGGTTTCACCCGTGTACCCGAGGGATATATTGCTTTCCTGGGATAAAAAGTACCCTATGTGTTAATCCAGAACATATTCCGAACCGATGGTAAATTAAACTGTATGTACCAATTTAACGTTCATAAGTGCCTTACTAGGGCCTAAACCTCTGAGTTGTTGAAGCCTCATTGAGTAACAAACATTCATCCCTCCAAACCAATTACCAATACATTTTGCTGGTCGCAATCTAACGTGTCAATAAACCATATCATAAAGAATACAAATCGCAAAGAGCGGCGTGCCGTACCATGCAGTATATATTAGAAAATCAAAAAAGAAAATAGGCCTGAAACAGTTGTTTCCCTACCACGTGGTCGAGAAACGAAAAGCGTTAGTTTGGCGAACACCCATTGTTTTAATAAAAATCACACAATTTTCATTAGATAAAACTTTAGAGTAAAGAACATGTATTTTTTGACATCCTAAGCCAAATTTTTTTGCACATATCTGATTAAAAACCTTTTAAATTTACGTTTTAAAAGTGCTTGCTCGCTTTTTTTTTATAATTTTCTGGAACCAACATCGACAATGCGTTACGGCTGTCGTTCCAAGACTCACCTGAGGGATATTTCGAATCATAGGCCAAAAAACGGTATAGCGAAGGGAAGGTGGCAGACTGGTGATGAATTCAGAAATAAAATGTAACTTTAACGCTTTACAGTTGGACTTTATAATAGTTATCGTTAAAGTGCTCGTGAACCAGTGGTAGTCGGCAAACTGGCATATTCACCCTGGGTGGATACATAAATGAAACCACGTAAAGCTTACGTAGTAACTATTTAGTAATCTGTGGTAAAGGTATGCTATTCTGTAAAAGGTAAATCATCTCGAAAGCCATCTCGCAACTAACACTCACTTCGATTGTCATCTCGTTTTTATTGTTTTGGTATTCTCAAGGCCAAGTGAAGTGATGTGAGTTTCGAGATTTAGCCTATTGAAAAACGTCTAAATACTCACTTGTCGAAGTTCTTCTCACTTCCGTCACTCGGTGGCGCTAGTGTCGAACTCACTCATTTTAAGAATATGAAACTCTAATCTCATCGCGGATTCAGAAGTGATATTGCAAACGAACTTTACAGAATAGCACTGCAGTACTCATAAATCGGTTTCTTTTTATTATGGGACCAATTTCGAAATCATAAAATAAAATTTCAGCTTTTATCGGTATACATACCCCCATATAAGCAGGTAAGTATTACCTATAGAAAGGTTTATAATAAAGGATAACAGGTTTGTAAACGAAAAAGATGTTATAGTCTTTTTGTTCAACCTTCACCCATTGGCTCGCAGATGGGTGATTGTCCTACAGATAATTAAAAATAAAAGTCATGAACTGGTATTCAGCATCAAGATGCAATCAGTAAAAAATGCCGCAAGTCGTGTTTCATTCATTATAATGTGAGTCATACCAATCATGAAAATGATCAAAAAATATTACCCAAACAAACCTTGCCACTTTATGGGATGGTTTTCTAAAAAGTATGAAACGCATTACTCATGATTTATAACCAAATGCCTTATGAATTTTCATAGTTATGGAAAAATAACTGATTTTCATACATACTCTTTTTTGACCATCTTAGGAGTTGAGTTTTGAAAAACCCTTCGTTTGTGGCCGGGACTAGTATCCCTAATTCTCAACTATTATGCCCAGAATTACAGTGGATCCAGGTCAATGATTGGCAAACCATGGCATTCAAATTTTTAATGAAGAATATTTTTAATTTGTGTCTGCCTTTTTTAATGTTCTCAGATAGAACTTAGACTATGATTATTATTCAAACTAACTTTGGATATCTAAATGCACAATTAAAATACAAACAAATATTTATCTTATGGGGTCTAGAGTCAAGATATCGACCATAGAGTTTGAATATTAATAGAGAGATTAATAGACTGTACTAGTGTACGGTCCGTGAGCACCGGTATACGGTCCAAATGCCTTCAAAACGAAGTATTTTCGTCATTCAAACTATGTAGTTTGAATGACGAAAATACATATAATGAATGCCAATTTCTCGTTTTTTATCGATACTTTTACCGAGAACAAATTACATGGAATCCATATCGACATTTTGTCTGACTGTATATCAACTATCGATATATCTGTGAATGCATTTATATGAAAACTGCTCACGCTTCGCAAAAGGTTGCTAACGCTATCACTCTATAATATTATAACTCTATGATATCGATAATCGTCATCGAACTAAACGATCAAATGTTGTATGGGATTGTCATTTTAAATCGACATATCACGTGATTTTTAGCAAATTCTAATGTCAATCCCATACAAAGGTTGATCGTTTGCGATGACGATTGTCGACATCCATCTTTCTAGGGGGCTTTTACCTTTATAAACTATAGTTAACTAAGCATGATTATTGTATTTTATAACAATAGATTAGATAGCAATTATTACGCGCACAGCAGATATTAATTCAAATAATAAAAAAAGTTACTCACCTAAAGTACACAGGGTAAAAATAACGTATAGGCGCAGGTCTGTCATTTTGCCGAACACTCCAATAAATGTAAAAGCGTTTAACCGTCTCGGAACTCACGTTGTATCTCACACGATCCCACCTTCGTACTCTCAAGTAGTGAGGAAAAAATCTTCTTTGAAAAAAAAAAAATATCATTCAGTGTAAATTGCGCGGTTCATAATGAGAGACTGAATTATTGTTGGTGTTTAGTTATTATATATGTATGCAGGAACTATAAATTATTTGTTTTATAATAAAACACTTCCGTACCTTATATTACCCGCATGTTTCGTGAAAGCTGTAATCTGGCCCTACGATGCTGTTTTTCCTGCAGTTTTACATGTTTTTTTTTTTTGTATTTAAAATAAAAATTATAAGCGATAAGCGGTTACCGTTGCTTATCGTCGCTTGAAACACTTGCCGATCCGTAAAAAAACTCTTCATGCTTCACACCCTTTTTGAATAACTCCATGCAATAACTCCCATGGGAAAACCTAATATAGTAATATATAAACAGATTTTATTTATTTTATTTATTTAAAACCACGGCCATGTAATAAATTTAGCTACATTAGTAACGTATTGAAACACAGATATAAATCTAAATAGATAACGCAAGTCCCTGCATCCGTAAGAAATAAATCTTTGGTTACCAGTACCCCTTTGGCATCTCCTTCAATATCGACAATAATGCACAATATCGAAGCTGAAAATTTAAGGTTCTCTAACGTTAACACCCCAAATTCATCTTTGTGTGTAAACTCATGTGTCGATGATGAAACCTATGCACCATCCCACTGTGGTAGTGATACCACAGATACAACAGAAGCGAGTAACACAGAAAGAAGACAAACAAAAAGAAAGAGAAAAGTTAAGAAGAAAACTGATTTGGGAAGAATACGAAAAGTTAAAAAGGATGAATGGATAGATTGTCTGAGAAAGCGATTAAAAAATCATGGCTTGAGTTACATCAGTCGAGGAGGAAAAGAAAGATCTGCAAAGTCTTTATTACCAGCTTGTGACGATAAATGTCGATTAAAATGCAAAGAGAAAATAGAAGAGAACGTTAGGAAACTTATTTTCGAAAGATTTTGGTCTCTTGGCGATCGTGAGCGACAGTGGGAATTATTATCTCGATGGTCTGAAAGAATCGGTAAGAAACGCATTACAACAGAGGGCCCATCGAAAAGAAAATTTTCTATTAGATATCATCTGCCAGAAACTCTAGGTACAGATAAAGAAGAGCGTCTTGTTGTTTGCCAACAGATGTTTCTGAACACCTTTGGTATTGGTGAAGGTGTTGTACGAACAGCTTTGAAAAAAAATGGTGATGGTGATGGACTGCTGGTCGAACGTGATTTGAGAGGACACCATGACAAACATCCTATAGTCAAGAATGACGAAATGATTAAAAGTGTTTGTGAGCACGTAAAATCGTTCACCCCGGTAGAAGCACACTATACTCGGAAAGAATCTACAAAATTATACTTAGATAGTGAAAATTTTCAAGCTCTATTAAGAGTGGGTAACAGAGATACATTCGAACAGGGCTAAGACACTAAGGCAGTATACTGATATTGTCAACGAAAACTTTAACATTGAGTTTCATATGCCTAAGAAAGACCAATGTGATGAATGTATTGCGTATAAAAACATGCTGAAGCCCATAAATCAAGATGATCGAGTCATATTCGATGATCACTTGCGAAATAAGGACCTGGCGCGAAGTTTAAAAAATGAAGATAAACTATCTGCTATGAGATCACCTCGTACAACTGTAACGGCTGCTTTTGACTTCCAAAAAGTTCATTCGGCTCCTCATGCAGCAACTAGCATTTTATATTATAAAAGAAAACTAAACGTTTTCAATTTTACTATTTTCGAGATGGGTCAGAAATTTGGGAAATGTTACATGTGGCATGAGGGTACCGCCAAACGAGGTGCAAATGAGGTGGCTAGCTGTGTCTATGATTTCATCAAAGATCAATCCTCAAAAGGTATACAGATCATAAACTTAACTCATCGTTTTTTTGAAAAAGGCCACACGCAAAATGAAAATGACAGTATTCATGCTTTGATAGAACGTTGTGCCAAAAATAAAGAAATCTACACACCTGATCAATGGTTTGCATAAGTGAGATGGGCCAAAGAAACTGGGGATCCTTATATTGTAAAAGAAATAGCAACTGAAGACATTTATGACTTCAAAAAGTTTTTAACAGATCAGTTATAAATACCGTTTTGATGAAACATACCATCGCTTAATTGTTCGTAGATCTCAAAACCGTAGACGTCCAAATCAAACAAATTTTAATGACGTGTTGACCCAGGCTTACAGTGGACCTATACCAATGCCCAATAATAAAATGACAGATCTTAACTACCTTTGTAAACGTAACGTGATTCCTAGACAATATCATGGTTTCTTTAACTCTCTTATATCTGGTGACGTAATAACTTCAGGCTCTGATGAAGAGGATTAGCTTCTAAAACTAAGAGTTACTATGCTTAGGGTGCTAATTTTGTTGTTATAAGCTTTATAATATTATTTTTAGATATGTTGTCGATTTTTAAGACTGACGTGTTTAATAATTCTAAATGATAAGTGATTAGAGGTTTATTCGTTTTTATGTCATAGTTTTGTGTTGATTCTCAAGGTTTTAGAATGAATATTTCTGTTTCTCACTAACGATTAAGATGTGAAGATTAAGTTTAATTAAAAGCTTTGTTTTTTGTTGATAAACATTTTTATACTCATGTTCCAATAATTATTGATAAGCACAAAGTATATTTTTTGAGTAGTTACCTAAGTTTTGATGTTTATAAGATTTATCTTGTTATTGTTTAGTAGGTTCATCAAAGTATTATCTATCAGTGATATTAATCTAAATATACGAGTAATTATTTATTATATTATTGTGTACGAAAAGTTTTCAATGAGAACGTTGTTGCATGTTCATATTTATATAGAATAAGTTAATAACTTGTCTTGTTTTGACTGATTATCGTTACTGCAGCTGTGAGTGTTGCATTATTTTAATCAATGGTTGTGACTGCAAGTATTTGATTTATGCTATAGTTTACTCAAATTAAAGGTAATTATTATAATTAATATAAAAAGTTTGTTTTTGTTATAAAAGTTTTGTAACATGTTTTAATTATTTGTGCTGCGTATTAAAAAATACGCAGTTTGAATGATTATCTTTGACGTTCCTGCCTTGATAGTATTTTAATAAGTGGCTAATACCCACATCTGTAGAACCTCGAGTTCTTGCATATTGTTTCCCATGTATAATCTTTTATATGGCAGTTAGGAATTTAAACAATCGTAACACTTCGACGTAATAAGCAATAAGTACCACTTACGTTGTTTGTAGTTGGAGAGTTTCTGTCGTAGAAGTAGGTAAGTGATAAATAATATACTTAACATGATCTTTTTAAGGATTTTCTTCGTATTTCGTATAATATACCGCATTTAAAATTATAATGCCAAATTTCATCACTATGTGAAGAACCAAACATGAAATACACACGTTTGAAACTTCATAAGTTACTTTACGTAGGGACTGTCGATACATTCGCGTCATCTATTTAGATGTATATCTGTGTATTGAAGTGAGAATAAATGCTCATTTTTAAAGTCAGTTGAAAATAATAATCTTCTAATAAAGTGTTACAATTAGAACAATAACTCAGAAACCTGGCCTCATTAAACAATTCAAACACTTTGTTGAAAAAAATATTTAAATCAAGCCAACAGTCGAATTCTTATACATATTCTTATAGGCATAAGGTTAATTTTGAGGACGACGACTAATCTTATTTGTTATACACTTAACGCGTATTAAATCGGTTATTAATAGCGTGCTTCATTTGACGATACAATATTATTAGCCTACTTATATTATACATGCGAAAGTCTATGTGTGTGTAATGTGCCACACACACCACAAACCACAACCATGTGTTGCCACGAAAGATCTTGTAAGCGTAGCGTAAATAGTATATGGTAACCACTCAGATAAAACGATTACAATATAATATTCCTTGAACGTATTGCTTGGTTTGGGCTGATAAAACTGAACCGCATAACTAAGCTTGTTTGAAAAGTAATTATGATGATTTCGAAAAAACCTATTGAAAAAACCTAGTGCTATTCAGAAAATCGTCCTATTTTTTCTGTTTATCACCCGTAATTATTTCAAATATTAAAATTATTTTAAACATTGCAAACTTCGGAGATAAGTGATTCCTGGAAATGTTAACTATTTATTTGTAAATTTTCATCATAAGTCAAAAACTATGCAACATAAATGAGAATATTAACCTGTTTTGGAATGTACACATGAAACCTTTTCATATTTATATTTTTACCCCATTTAAACTTGAGACCCTACTATGAAATTTCGGTCCCCATACCGGCCTCACCATTGAGCAAAGAAAATTGAATTATTTTTACTATTTTTCTATTTGCTTGTTATATGTTTGGGTCAGCGATATTTAAAACTATACCAAATTTCAAATCAATAGCATTTAGTGGTTGCTGAAATATATCACTATGTATGACAGACAAACAGACGAAGTGGCACCATATCGGTTTCATTCATATATTTTCAAAATTCAAAATTCAAAATCATTTATTCAAATAGACCTTCGCAGGCACTTATGAAAAGTCTGACTCTAATACTCTAATACCGGTTCGGAAGGTTGCATTTGCTGAGAAGAGCCGGCAATTAACTCAGCAATTACTCTTTTCAAAACAAGCTTAGATTCATTACATAATATTTACATTCTAATCGCACTGACAACAATTGCGTGCCCCGGCGAGGCGGCAAAACTACAAAGTAGACTGAATCTATATTTAATAAGTAAATAAATAAATGGCAAACTTAAGCAGACCAGCCTCCACAAGCAGCACCTGTTCACGAGTATGACGCGTGTGGCAGCCATCGCGATACCGGGCGCGCAAATCGCTCCACTGACGCGACATTACACCCGTGCGAAGCCGGGGCGGGTCTCTAGTTAGGTATATAGGTAACATCTTAGAGCAGGTACAGCCCTGAGGCTCAGCTAGTGTAATAATAAGGATGTTCTGTTCTATCTGGCTACTGACTGTGGCGTCGACGTGTGATTGATAAATACACATTATTTATACACACGACATCTATACACGTGTATCACATTGTATTGCATGGTTTAATATCTACTTCCCATAACATATCATTTAAATATATTTATTACTATGAAACCTATGTATAGCTTTGAACTATAATTATACGTTCACCTGTAGAACATATTATTTTAATTTGTTTGTGGTATTGATCATACAATTACCGTGATACAAATGTCTATAATAACAAATAATACCATAGATACGAACTTATTACTAGCTGTCCCCCGCGGTTTCACCCGCGTTCCTGGGATAAAATGTTGCCTATGTCCTTCTCCATACCATAGACTACCTGCATGCCAAATTGCATGATGATCCGTTGAGTAGTTGAGGTGGTTGGGGTGTGAAGTCGTAACAAACAAACTCACTTTCGCATTTATAATATTAGTTAGGATTATCTGTGAGTTTTGCGACTGTAATTTGGTATAACTGTCTTCAGCTTAATAGGTTACCTACCGAAATTATTATTAATATTTTTTGCAAAAAGTGCTGAAATGGGGGACCGAATTTTCAAAGTTTGGCTACAACTTCAAATGGAGTATCATATGAAAGGGCTTTATTTGTAAATTTCAAAACAGGTTTTTATTATAATACGTAGTTTTGATTTATGATGGAAAATGTAGAAAAAAATACCATTACCCCCTTATCTCCGAAGTTCGCTAAGTGATACACATTTATGTCATTATTACAGGAAAAATAGAACGTAGATTTTTCAATAACAAAAATTATTCCACGAACAAACTTATTTGCTCGGCCCGGTTTAAAACTACAGTTATGGCCTAAACCAATAAATATACGTCCTAGGAAGGTCGGAACCTTCGGTGCGCGCGTCACACTCAGATTAGAACTTGGCCGGCTTTATTTTAATATATATGCTCCTTTCTGTGAGTAATAAACGAATCACACTCACATTTATATAATAGTCTTTGCCATTCAGCGTGGCATTGCTGCCAGTCTTCTTGGCACGCCTTCGTCCTCCGTGGGGTAGGATTTTGGCACAAATTTTCCATTTAGTTTTCTCAAGACTAAGTTGTTATATATTAGTCACACGGCTACAAATCACACATTTCACGTCAACAGTATGAAAAGCATTTAGACGGTCTACCTCCTGCTGGGCTATTTTAAAACGCTCGGATTCGATATCGAAAACGGATTCAAAAACTACCGAGGGGATTTTTCGCAATTGCTATTTTAATTTCCGAATTCGAATATTTTTGATGTTTCTTTACGTAAATATCAATACGATTCATCGAAATGTTTTCGGAAATTAAAATAGCAATTGCCTAAATTCGCCTCGAAAATTTTTGAATCCGTTTCCGATATCGAATCCGACGTTTTAAAATAGCCCTGCTGGTGAGTGATCACCACTGTTTATGGAATTTTGAAATGCCTTTATGGCCATTGTAAGTTTCTCTTTAGCAGGGTTTTATTGTTTGAAATGAGTTCAGAAGTACGGAACTTTTATTTCTAAAAATTCTGACTCAATAAAAGTCTCACTCCTTTAGACCCTATAAAACCTACTAATCTAAATTGTCCATAACCAAGACGAATTTTGAAATGAATACCTCTTTTATTGTCTAACTTTTAATTTTTGTAACGTTTCTATCAAATTATAGAGTTTCTTTCTATATTCGCAAGCAAAATATAAATCGCAAGCTAATTCAAATTAAATATGTCATACCTAGGTGGAAAACACATTCGCAAGGCTAAACACACATATTGCGCTCGCGCAGACAATATGAAACTGATAAACTACAAAGTAAATAACACAGAACTACCGCCATTCTTATAAAACGCTATTTAACTAATATACTGATTAAATGGTCACGTAAATAACGGTACCTTAGCATGACGCGCTAAAATCCGTCCATAATTATTTGCGTACAGTAGTACCCAATTAATATGGCTTACCGATGTACCTGCGCAGAAGTTACATTTTCAAAGCGCGGGATACGCTATTGGTCGGCAGCTGCCGCCATGTTAGCGCGCGCCGTGCGGAGAGGCGTGACTTGCGAGTGAGACGGAACTAACAGCTGCAGTGTATTATGAACCTTAATCTTCGGGGCCATACTTTCTTTTCTGTGCGAACGAAGATTCACGACGCGCCATATCAGTTGGGTAATACTGTAACGCGCTCCTTTTCACTATGGAATATAATATAACATCTTGATATATAATATTATATTTTATCGCTCGTCATACATTTTTAACCGACTTCAAAAGAAGGAGGAGTTTCTCAAATCGATTGTTTTTTTTTATGTTCGTTATCTCATAACTCTGTCATTAACCGACTTCAAAAAAAGGAGGAGGTTCTCAATTCGAATGTATGTTTTTTTTTTTGTTTTTTTTTTACATTTGTTACCTCATAACTCCGTCATTTATTAACCGATTTGGAAAATTCTTTTTTTATTTGAAAGGGTACGCTTCCCGTTTGGTCCCATTGTCATCAGATCAGGATTTGATTACTTCTTAGTGTACTTTGAAGTCGGTTTAAGGTTTTTGTAAAACAGTCCAATTATTTATGAACCGATTTGGAAAATTATTTTTTTGTTTGGAAGGGTACACTTCCCGTTTGATCCCATTGTCAGGACATTGATCAGATCATTATTTGATTACTTCTTAGTGTACTTTGAAGACGGTTTAAGCTTTTTGTAAAACACACCCACACACGTTTTTTGTAGCACAGTGTGTACATAATGTATGACGAGCGATAAAATATTATATAACAAGATGTTATCAACTACTAAAAAACCTAATACTAAAAACCTTAAAAAGTATAATATAACTAAAATATATTATTAAAAGGAGTCCCTTTAGGCAAGGTTCCGAAGATGCTGGCAGCATTCCCCCTTTGAATGGCTAGACTAATTTTTTGTCCGAGGTAGTTAGTAATTCTTTTAATCAGCATGGAGTTTTTATCGAGTGTCAGAAATAAAATAAATGCATAATAAAAGAAAAAACAAATAAATTTTACCACTTTAATATAATAAAGATTAGCTACCTTCAGATGTTATCTTTGTTATATTATAATATCTCATACCTAGTGAAATGCCGGCTTTACACACAGGTGAAGCCTTTTATTACAAATAAAATTTGGTCACAACTTTCGACATTCCTTCTTCTTTTGAATTTCGTCCACTACGGGACCACTGGTGCATTGCACGTACTTACCGGACACGTTTGTACCCACAGAAATCGAATTAAATACGTTGTACCCTATCCAGCCTACTCTAGATCTATGGTAAATGCTAATAGATCCTTGGTCTCTTTTCTTTATCATCTGTGGTATTGTCAAACGATAATAGTAATTGCGATAAAGTCCGATTAAGATAAACAGTTCTAGAATAGGTGCATGAATAAGGTTAGTTTTCGTCAAGCGAGGTACTAGCCGGTTATCAAGCATACGGCCCGTCTGATGTTAAGCGTGTCGTAGCCATGGACGCTTGAAACACACGAGGCATCACTCACGCGTTACCGACCTTTCCCCCCTCCCCTATGAGGTCTGAATTTATAATTCCTTGCAATTTGTTAGGGTACTTTTGACTGTGTATAGAATTGTGTTAAACCATAATTTCTAAATGCCTAGGGAAAGGCAACTGGCTCTCAAGTGCGCACAACATTGACTTATATTACAGGCGCAAGTACCAGGCCAACCGCACGACGAAATAGCACCAACGCGCTGGCCCTAAAAGTCAGTTTAGGGCCAACGCGACTCAGTCGTCTGCGGTCCGCGGAACAGTTCATTTGTTTATTGTTTATTTTTTTCCTGTATGTGTGCATTGTACGTATATACAAGGTTACATCGTACGCCTATGTAACGTGGCACTTCGTAGTTCGATCGATTACATATAATAAAAAACTTCTTAAATTATATGTTTTTATAAATTTATTAATAGAATAAATATTTATATTACTAATTAAATAACCTAAAATTCCTCTTAAACAAATTGCGGTACTGTTTACTTGTATGAAGAAGTTTTTTGCAAAATGTTCCGGTGGGCCTATCCTTAGTTTTGAAATCATTGGCACACAACGACACGTGCGTGATGACCGATTTTCAGCATACTTTGGCATTTACAATATTAGTATCGTAAGATATAGCTAAAAATTACACAGACAAATTACCAGTCTGATTCAAATCAAAATCAAAATCAAAAAGTCATTTGTTCAGTTTAGGCCCTAGTAAGGCACTAATGAACGTTAAATTGGTACATACAGTTGAATTTACCACCGGTTCGGAATGCACTTAAACTGAGAAGACTCCGGCAAGAAACTCATAAGATTAGAAAAAATATATTTGCTTCAGTTAGCTCGTTTATTGAGGATGCTTAGGATACATCTTAGCACCTCACTTAGTAGTATAATAAAGGTGAAGAGTTTGTTTGGATGAGCCGAACTGTTCCATTTGAACATTTTTTGTGTTAGATACCTCAATAAACCGTGAGACACAGCCAGTAGGTGTGGTGTAAATTGGGCCATAATTTCCATAAATATAAAGATATCCTTTACAATATTTCAATTGATGAATATGAGGGTATGTCTCAATAACTTGATACATATATACACAGTAGGTTAATTACACGTGCGGGCGGCATTGAATCTGCTGATTTTATTTGCGTTACTACACACCTGTGAATTTCATGCCCTACATTACCCAAGTACAGAAGACATACCTAGTCAGCTTGTGAGTTCATCGTTCCTGAGGTGTTTTACCATGGAAAGTCTTTTTTTAATTGACCACAAAACAAAAAGTAATTAAAAAAACGACTTCAAACTAGATATAACTCTAATCTATTTATTATGCTGAACAAGATGACACCATCTTGATTAGCGAAATATTTTCAATGGAATACGACATTCCCTTTCGCTGATTTTAAGACGGCCCTGATTCTGTTGTTCACAACTAAACTAATTTTAATGTCACTATGTCTCTTTCTTACAAAGAACATAAGAAAAGGATGTAAGAAATTTAGTCCTGTCAAATTAGTCCAATGCTTGTATTCAATATAAATTTAGTCGCCATCTATCGCGGTTACGCCTAAATACACGCAAAATAAGACGGCAAAGATTAATTTGACAACTTAAAATATGTTCTATCCTTTTTCAATCATGTTCGTAAGAAAGATATGAGATGTAACTAAAATTAGTTTAGTGCGATTTACAACAGAATCGGCACCAAATGTTAGATTAGTTTTATCAACTTCAATAAAATAGGAAATTATCAATTCGAAACGTAACGTAATGTATGTAATATTATTGGAACTGAAATATATTCACATATGATCTGAATCTATTAGGGCTTCCAAACAAATATACAAAATTTCATGTATGTGTATATTTGTATTTGTGTCTCACGTTGGGGTCATTTTCACTGTGATTTTAGACAACGGTCTTAGTGATCTATGGTCTTAGTAAATTATGTTTTTTATGGGTAGTGGTCAACCTACTGTTGGAGTTTTCAAGTCACTTATTAGGCCTCCAGATTAACGACTATCACAATTAAGCGATAACCGGGACCAACGGCTTTACGTGCCTTCCGAAGCACGGAAACGCTCGATTTGAAATACCACTGGACGGTCACCCATTCAGGAACCGTCCACGACTGTGGTAGCTTAACTTTGTCGATCGATTAAGTTTCAAATTATGTTTGATTTGATTTAAAATATGAGCTCCAAATGAGCTAACCTAGTCGAAAGGTTTGATTGTAACTATCCGATATTTTTGGTTTGTTTGTCATCTTCTAATCACACTGTTAATTACAATATGATTAATTATACATTATTTTCTATCTTAGTGAACTCGAGTTCCCGAACTAATGTATTTCAAGATAGATATTATCACTTTTTGTAAATAAACAGTATTAATTAAAATTAATAATTTCTTAAGTTTCGAACAATGAGAAACATAATCTTAGCGAGACAAATTGGTAGCTGATTAGGTCTGAATAATTTAAAATATATTTTAAAATAATGGTTCCCTTACCTTGAGCCATGGTCCTTCGCTGGTAGCCAGTGTTCTCCCAACCCTCAGCAATGATGGACTGGCTTCTCTTCTCAGGGAAGCCCACCAAATGTCGGTAATTACATTAACCGCATTATCTGTCACATTACACCTCCAAAACCTTATTTACCGTTAGATATGACTTTGCTAAGATATTAAATACCTTATCTCTTTGCGATAAGGTAGCAATTAAGGATTGCGGTTGTAATGTTATATTTGAATTTGATCGATGATAAGTTCGAATGTGTGTTTGTGTGCGTTGAGTGTAGAACTCGATAGATACAGTTGTATAAGGTATATAATATATTTTTAGACATGTATAATAGTACCAAAGAGGTTACCATTGCAATGATACAACATAACAAACTTGCCTATGAATTTCCCAAATTACCCGAGAAGTCATCAAGATTCATGTTGCAAACTAAACTTTATTGCGCCTGCACTGGTGCTCTATAATTTTACTCTGTACGAAAAAAAAAACTAGGTATCTACCTTTTAAATCTTTCCGGAGTATTTTCCAGGGCAGTATCCAGATCCCATTTTCGGGGGGTGACACGTGTTTATCTTTTTTTACCTACATTCTATATAAGTACTCAGATATATTTATGGTGCGTCCATGCTATGCGAAGCGAGCACGAGCCGAGCCTCGAACGAACAGGTTTCGATCGTTGTTCACATACCGTGGACGGACTTGCGAGCCTCGAACGAGCATTCGTCTCGCGCTTTCAAAATTCAAATTCAAAATCATTTATTCAAATAGACCTTCGCAGGCACTTATGAAAAGTCTGACTCTAATACTCTAATACCGGTTCGGAAGGTTGCATTTGCTGAGAAGAGCCGGCAATAAACTCAGCAATTACTCTTTTCAAAACAAGCTCGACTGCCCTCCGCCCGATTCACAGTTTTTTCACGAACACAGGGATTCGCATCGCGGTTGTTGTAGGCTCGTTGTATGCTCGTTCTATGCTCGTTGTACGACCACACTTGCCATCGCGAGCAGTGAACGAATTCTGTTCGTTCGTGGCTCGGCTCGTGCTCGATTCGCGTAGCATGGACGCACCAGATATGCTTTGGTATAAATGAGCAGTCATATATCTTGAAGATTTCGGGGTGTCTTTTTGGTGTTATTAGAGTCATTCCTGTTACTCCAAATTCTATTCAGGTTGCTCATTGCTCCTTTAGCTACCGCTCACACATTTATAAAGGCATGTAATTCTATTAATTCTCTCTATTTCAACACAATAAATCAAAACTAGGACCAAAAATACTGAATTGCACACTAAATACGCACACTAAATGAATCAACCTGAGTATCAGTTTTATGGTTTATGCAAAACTGTTTGAACTGAATGAGAATCTAGCATATTGTCACAGTTCTAACCTAACCTAACTGTATTTGGGGGAGTGCCCCGAGTCGGTTCTGGATGATAGAACATCTTTTGATGAATAGGTAGTTTAATTGTACAACAGTCATTTTTCTGATATGCAATAAGTAAATTAGAGGAAAGTGTTAAGTTTACGTAATTTTTAAACAGAGGTTCAATTAAAAATATCCCAATTATAAATATTAAACCTTTTTTTTCTAAATAAAACCATCATTTATATTTACTTCATTATAATTTAAAAGATTCGAGCTGATTCTTCATGTTATAAATACCTAAATTAAATAGAATTGTTTTCTGGCTTTGATCTTATTGGTAAAATGTCGACTGGTTCTGGTTCTGAGGAGTTTGGTTTTTCGATGAAAATGTTCCATGTCATCTTCTACAGGTCGAAGATACCTGAAACATCAAGATCTGGGTAAGCAAATTTTATTCGACTCCCTAACTAAACGATCAGGGGGGCTAAAAAGGAAGGAAACGCCGAATCGGATTGAGTTCCCATTAGGAATTGAATTACAAATCGTAAAATGGTCACTTAGTAGGCAATTCAGGATATGATCTCAATACGATTCTAATTCTGCAATTCATTGTTTTGACAGTTTTCTATGGAGATTCGTAAAATGGCTCACTAAATAGGAATTGCTTTTGTGTCAAATAGTAGAATCATAAGAGGATATCGAGGAGCAACTTATTACAATTCAATTTAGAGATTTTGTTGAAAATCAATGAATAATGAGGGAATTTAGAGGTTTTTCTAACACCCATAAACCATTTTATGGAATATTAAAAGTTATTGGCTACCAATAAAGTTCTTTTACCATCAATTTTATGATAACCTAACATAGTACTATCGTAATTTTTACATGATTAATATTATACTATTTTTCCACCCAGAAACCCCTGTTTATCCCCATAGGGGTTGAATTTTGAAAAGACCTTAGTAGTTGCCTATGTTATAAGGAATATGTGTGCAAAAGTTCAAGTATCTCTGTACTCTGCGGTTTGAGCTGTGCGTGCATCTGTCATGCAGCCAGTTTCTTATATATTTGATTTTTTATAAAGATTAGAACTAATAATAACAAAAAGCTTTAAGATCTGCAGCTTAAATTTTAATAGAATAAGCTTTAGGGTTTTGAGGAATTATATCCGCAGATCTACTTTCTATCAAAGGTATTACTAGAGTATATATATATCTGTGTTGGTATATATTGCCGAAGACTAAGAGATACACATAGGGGTTGCTTGTTTGTATAGGGTAAATAAAAGACAAAAGTAAATAAATCAGCGTAACTTTTATTACAGTATTATCAACATTATAGTTTAGTGTAGGTAATGTTAAGGCATGATAGCAACGCCAACTCCCAAATTCTCTGTGGTCCTTTCCCCATCATATTAGCAGCATGATGATGACAGATGCCATAGTAATTATAATATAAATATCCTTTTGGTAATCCCATGTGTATATTTATCTTCGGGTAATTTATAACCTGAAAGTAATATTATTTGTTGATTATATTATTGTTTGCACATCATCAATAGTGGGTATCATCTACCTAACCTACCACCACCTATCTAACAAGGGGAAGTTACTTAATAATGGTCTTAGTTATGCACTTTACATGCATTGCATGTTTCATATAAAAAAAAATTCTGTTGAAATAAAGTTTCTGTTGAACATATTATTTGGGGCTTATAATTCAATAATTTATGGTATAAATAGAAATAATAGTATATTCTTTTGTTGAGATTAGGTTGGGAATATTCTACTTTATGCTTTTATTGATGATATTTACGAACTCACTCTCATAAAACTAGAAACTTCAACATGGAACTCTGGTGAAATGTCCTCATAATGATTTATCATGTATAGAGGATATTTATGCAAGTACTACTTTCTGTCTTCGCATATACTCGGCTTTTTTTAGTTAAAAAGTCTTCATAACGAATGAACGAAATGTTTCTTCTTGTTATTTGTCCTACACAAAAATTTTCTTCCCTGCACATTTCACGTGATTGTTTATTCATAATAATCCGTTATTTAGACTAAATAATGACGGAATTTATCTTATTTGAAGTACTTTTGATAAAATTCTAAAGAAATTAGTATTATTTACTACCTATACGTAGGTAAAATATATATATTATAGTGACATTGACGCACGACCGACCATATTATTGCCAGTCGAAGATGAAAATATTTTCTTATTCATTTATAAATTCCCATTTTAGATACGTAATTGTAGTTATATAAACGTTTTATGGTTACAAATGTTTAAGATCATAATTTTAATACGTGAATTCTCTATTAGTTCTTTCTTACGACATAAAAAAGATAATAGAAAAACTTACCGGTAAATTACGGTTTTTTATTTTTGGTGTTGTAACATTAATATCAAATTAGAATCAGCTAATGAATTGAATTGCATGAAATTAGTGACCATTTTACCAAAATTTATAGGAATTGCGTCAGATCTGCTAGGAATTCGGGAAATGAATTCCTTTCAGCAATATTGCGCAACTCTTAGTTTTTAACCCCGCTGGTAATTCTCACTGACTGGAATATTTTAACGATTCAGCTTTCACCCGATACTTTTGACTCAGACTTTTTTTTTACTGTGTATAGGCCTGTGATTGATCACAATCTCACCATGGTAAGTGATGATGTGGCCGAAGGTGTAGGTATAGTCAATATGTAGTGCAATTTTTAGCGAATGCTTCGTCAGCTTAATCTTATATTCAAATTCAAATTCAAATTCAAAAAGCATTTATTCAATTTAGGCCCTGATAAGGCACTTATGAACGTTAACAAATGGCTCTACCTACACCGGTTCCAAATACAACTTGAACTGAGAAGACTCCGGCAAGAAACTCAGCAAGTCTTTTTTTTTAAATATGTAAATAGAAGTATTACAATTACAAAATATATATAACAATAGCCTGCGAAGCGAACAATTCAATCAAATGCATTCTTGTCATCTACAAAATCAGAAAATTTATAGTACCCTTTCGTGCATAACTTCTGTTTAACTATCTTTTTGAATCTATGTATAGGTAGCTCTTGGATTTCTTTGGGTACTTTATTATAGAAACGTATACATTGCCCCTTGAAAAGCCCTGAGGTACAGCAAGTTTATATGTCTATACTCAATTTATAGTTTGTAAGTCAGAGTCCGAGGGCCCCCCTGAGCTTGGGGCCCCGGGGCACTGCCCCGTCTAGCCCCTAGGTAGCTACGCCACTGGGCCGAATGTTGGTGTTAATAGCATTTTATCAAGACCTTGTCAAGAGCACAACAGGTTTTACAAGTGTAATAAAACTGACAATACATTTTGCCTTGTTCACTTTGTAATGAGCTATTTTATGTTGTTCCCTTCCACACAGCTTTAATTAGTTATTAGTTTAGTTTTAATAACATGCTGTGTTTGCATTTGATTGTACTGACAACTATGATAGTGTTTATTTTCATAATGTTATTTACTTTAAGAAGTGTAATATACGTTTGGTAACATTATAAAGCATTAACATGGAATATTGAACTCAAATCTAGGACATCTAAAGTCGCAGATCTTGTATGATAGCGAAATTCTAAGTCTATATCTAAAGGACCTCAGGACCCATCTACTTTGTTATATGGAATATGATAAGATGGCTGAAGGTCGTAGAATAAAAAGCTAATAAGGGAACTAGCTCTCATGTCAGTCACCAGCTGTATCAATTTGCCATGTGTAAACGCACGTGGGGCCTTGGAGTTGTCGATAGGGACACGTTGACTGCTGCGTTGCATCTTCTTACCGCCGCGAGATCTAGCCGGCCGGGTGAGACCCGTTGGGGAGGACCAGCCAGCGAACGACTGCGGCGGCAGCATGGTTTTCCTTCTTCTGGTAGGAGTGCTTAGGGCGCGGAAGTAGTGGGTGCTGGCTCCTCGAGGGGCTGGCTGCACGCCATGGAGGTGAGCGAGGAGATTCCCTTGGGAAAGGGGTTGACGCCGGCACGGATGGTTTCGACTTCACTCACGATGACAATGACGGCCTCGATGCCCACCGTGTGGCTCTGGGGCACAGATTACTAAATAGTTACTACGTAACCTGGGGGACCGCCGCCGGTGTGGCAGCTGGCCGCTGAGGCCGTGCCCTCAACCCCGTGGGTGCGGGTGGGAAGCTTTGGCGGGCTTGGGGGCCCTCTATGGTGTGTGGGGGGGGGGGATCTGCAGAGCCGCAGGGGTCGCTTTCGCAGCCTCCACCGTGGCCTTCTTTCCACTTCGCCGCCGCTTTTCCCGGCTAGTTGCGGGGGCATTGAGGGAGGTAGCCTGGCGGGTACTACATAGTTCCTAACTACCATACCACCAAGCTATGGTTTAATGACGATGTTTTCCTTCACCGAAAGCTTATTGTTGTCTTCGACCCACGTCAACAACTACAACCTTCAACGTCACTTCCATTGAACTAAAATTGCCTCAACTCTTGGATCGGGCCTAGAAAATCCGGCGTCCGCGAAGTATTTATTCTAACCTATTTTCAATCTCTTTGGACGTTGAATAACTTGTTTCACGTGTCACTTTTATTTGGCAGACATTTTGGACGGTTGTTATAAAATTATTCATTTATATTGTATGCGTATTTTTAATACTGTGTTATTGTTATGAAGGTAAGGCAATGAAACTACTCATTAATATTAGTAGAAATAAAAAAAAACAGTTGAATTATGAACATTTCATGGACTTGGCAAGGACTTAGAAGTCCCAAGCATGTCTTCTTTATCATTGTACTAGTTGCGCCCCACGGTTTCACCCGCGTTCCCGAGGGATATATTGATTTCCCGGGATAAAAAGTATCCTATGTTTTAATCCAGAACATATTCTATATGTGTGCCAAATTTCATCTAAATCCGTTGAGTTATTGAAGCGTGATTATGGTACAAACAACCAAACTCACAAACGCAAAAACTCACAAACTTATGTATAGTGAGATGAGATAACCCCAGCATTCACTCATTGGCTCTTGTACCTGGTTTCTATGACAAATTCTGATTCCTTGGTGGATTGTAGATTGAGTTGCCTCAGCTTCTAGTTGTATAAACTGATATTATAAGAGGTAGATAGGTTACCTAGACAAGATTTGAACTTCATAACTTCTTCATAAACGGCACACTGTCATACATATCGAGTCGTCGACGCTCTCTCAAAGTTTTAACGTGCCACTCGCCGAGCGCATATAACCTATCCGACTCTTTTACTTATCAAATCATTGGTATAAACTATACAATAATTAAGTCATTGACATGTAGTGACTTGAATTTAAGAACTGGCCAAGATTGAGTCGAACTCGCTCACAGTGGGTTCCGTACACTTATTTACTTATTTTTTATTCTACTACTCTAAAATCAGATCTAGCTGAGCTCATTTTAGCTCATATATTACCGTTTTACTAGAAAAAAAGTTAAATTCCATTTTACTTGTAAGGGTTCTTTTTGGTTTTTACACTTTTTTAGTACGGAACCTTAAATACGTATAAACCAGTAGGTCACGCATTATTTTTAATTCACTATGAAAATGTCATGTACTTGTCAGTACAAATTCTATTACTACAAAGCTTTGGTAAACTCTGTAAATTCTAACGTATACCGTCCCTAAGCCTGCACGTCCTCTAATTAGTGAGTAGGAAAGTGTTTTAGGTTTCTGCTTATCCTACACTCGATCCTACACACCGATTCTAGACTGAGTTATAGGATAAATGACGTTGAGCTAGGGTGTCCAATTATTCGTTTATTAGTCTATGTTCAGCATCTCGTCAATATCTTGGTTGTTACCATTGAAATGCGTGTAGTGTGGACTAAGGCGGAAGAGGCTCAGAAGGCTCTCATGAGTAGCTGTTGGAACATACCCGATAGGGAGGTGATAGCAAGGGTGATACTAAGTACTAAGGAAAGTTTTACTTAAAACCTTCGCAAGATTAGAGAAGAGAAGACGTATAATACAGAACATGGTAGGCTCATAATGATGATGTTATTTTCAGTCTACCAAACACCTGATCAAACCACGAACGGGACACAGGGAACGAACGGAGCATAAACAGAAGAGTCCCGGCATCGATCAGACCCTCAGTTCACCGGATATTCCCGTGGAACGGATCAATTTGATGACCGGGGAGATAGGGCAAGCTCAGGAGTACGAGAGGGTGCCAGTTGACGTATCAGCTTCAGAGTCTCATTTGGTAGGCACAAAAACTTTACTTTTCATGGGATGGGTAGTGATTACAGTAGTACCCAATTAATATGGCTTGCCGATGTACCTGCGCAGAAGATACATTTTCAAAGCGCGGGAAACGCTATTGGTCGGCAGCTGCCGCCATGTAAGCGCGCGCCGTGCGGAGGTGCGTGACTTGCGAGTGAGACAGAACTATACTGTTTTCAGGATTAGAAGATATCGGTGACAGTTCACATTTTCCGGTTCACTCATACTACTTGCGAGTAACTAATATAATATTTTACAAAAAATATTTTAATTTCCATTTTATATCATTGCAAAAATACAATATATATCGCTATATATAATTAAGAAACAATTTCAGCGCATTAATGCTATAGCTTGATAATTTTAAAAATTAAGATATAGGATGTACTTAAAATACTTGCTGCATGAAACGGAACATTGACCTATAGTGATTGACAATGCTTGATCGACAGGGAAATTCAAAAAAGTATCGATATATGTTATATCGATTATTTTTGAATTGGTTTATCAATATCGAAATATTTTTAATTACCAAAAATTTCGATATATCGGTACGATATCAAAGAGAGAGAGAATATTCTTACATTATTAGGTAAATATCAATTAACAAACATAATTTCTCATTAATCCTGTAATAATTATCTGAAATTAAGAACAACGATAATAGTACAGTATGATACATATGTGCAAAGTTGGTAATTACACACGAGGCGGTATTAAGCAGTAAGACAGTGATACGGAAATATAATTTGGAAAATAAAAGCACTAAAATGAAAATCGATTAGACTTTCTTTATTAACTTTCTCGATACGACAAAAAAATCGATTGGATATCGTTAAGGCGCATGACTATAATTGTCAAAAGTGAACTGTCACCGATATCTTCTAATCCTGAAAACACTTTAACAGCTGCAGTGTATTATGAACCTTATAGTAGTGATCTAAGGTTGATTGTTAGTTTTAAGCATTCTTTCGTTTATCTTCGGGGCCATACTTTCTTTTCTGTGCGAACAAAGATTCACGACGCGCCATATCAGTTGGGTAATACTGTACCGACTTACCGTAGGATATAGATGCTTGCAACACCAGGGGTAGTCGATCCTCATTTTATACCCTTCCTGGAGAAGGGTTTGACGAGGTGTTTGGAGGTGTCGCTGTGCCAGCAACGGCCCTTTCGTTGCAGTACTGAGCGCAGTGTCAGTACATCGCTTCGTCATGGAAATCTTTAGGAAGTGTCTATATTTTCCGGGTGTTGGCGATATAAAGGATTTTTTAAGTATTCTACTAGACAGGAGATCAGACCAAGTACTACAAATTTGGCCAGTTATGTCGATACAAGTACATATCCTCATCTCAATTATTGGTATTCAGCATGGGAAATACAACGATGCCAAAGCTGATGAGGCGCCTCGCTTAAACCAGAAGCCAACAGAGAAGCGTGACTCAGTAACTCCTGATAGTTCGGGAGATATGCGTCAGCAGACTCCAAGCCCCGTCAGGGAGGGGAGGCGGTGCACCAAAGGGTTTCTGCATAGTTCTGAATTGGAGGGCCAGGATTGGAAGCATGAGAAACTTACTAAGACCTGCGGACGACCAGTTCTTAAAGTAGGTTGCAGGTTTGGTTTCTATTAAATTTAATTAAAAGTAACCCAGTTATTCTAACACCTTCTTGGTAATGTTTAAAAATATGAATACTTTATGCATATTCACATACTTAGTTGATTCATTTATTTATTTGATGGACCCATTTATCAAATTTCAAAATAAAATCTTACTTAATTTTTGTTCCCGTTTGAGTACCCAGCCAAACACAAAAAATCGGTGCCTTTTGACATAAAAAATGATAACAAGAGATTTTTTTTCCAGAATTACAGAACATGTAAGTATGGTCATAGATGCTAATAAGTAACGTAGAATCGAGAAATTAATTTTATAATATTTAACCTATTCTTATATTCCCAAACTAAGCAGAATTTGTACTATCGTAACCACATAACTGATATTCTACTTAATAAATCAGCAGCTGCAGCGTATTGGCAATCCTCTAGTTTTCCAACTGTCCATAGGCAATCTGTGATATTTACAACGCTTCTCCGCGTGACCTCAGGTGTGCGGGGATGTCTGTATACGGCCTAAGTGTGTGCAATATGTACCAAATTCTGCTTGGTTCTTAACTTAAGAGTTTGTTCTCGAAGTGTGTTCCTTGGCTTCGTCATCGTCCCTTAAGGGCGGGTCAGTGGCCAAACGCAAGCACATTTACACAAACTTATTCTGAGAACGGCAGGCTCTCCAGTGGTCCATAGCCCGGAAGACCCGATCTCCCGCCAGATTCGTGACATCCACAACGATACCAGGACAAGCACGCGCATTATAAAAAAGTCTCGCGCAAGACTCCTCGAGTTACAGAAGGTAAGGTTATCATCAGTAATTGATAATAAATATCTATGTCCAATGTATGATAGGCCTTTGTCATTGGTCTTGAACGGACCCTGGGGCTGACTTCCAAGATGCTGTAACATCAGTAGCTTGGATCTAAAGCGCTTTGACTCGACTTTGAATTCACATGGAAGCTAGTCGAACTGTAAAGTACCAACAAGCAGCTCGAGAGTGATATCTCTGATGCTGCAAGAATCTATAAGCTTCGATAACTGCTTACCATCAGACGGGTCGCAGGGTTACGTGCTACTTTGGTAGTATGAAAAAAGCTTACGTTACCTTACGTTTCCAGCAAAACATTTGTTCCTTTTGTTCTAGAAACCAACAATGACAGAAGCAGATATAAGAGAGCTTGGTGATCGCAACGAGCTGCTCCTTAGAGAGATGGACCGCCTCGACCGCATTACGCGGAGCATCCAGGACATCGTCGGCTCCAAGGTGGATCAGCTAAAGAAACGCAAGGAAGAACAGCGTTTCATGGAATATATACCTGGCAGTGTCTGTGGTAAGACTTTGATGATATAGATCCCTTAGTTAAATTCCCAAATTAAATTCCTAAGTTCCATGAAACTTTAAAGGAGGACATTTCTAAGAAGGAGAAATAATGAGTTATCTAGTGGCTCACATTTTGAAGGGTAACGTAGATGCTTCATGGTCTGAGCTCCACGCTGTGGTATGCCCAAAGGAGTACAGTATGGGGTTCTTCAAGAAGGGTGTGGTTTTAGCAGAGGGTCAGCTATGCGTGATTATCATCCCTGATTTTGCAAGCGTCTTTAGGCTAAAACCGCTTACTATTAGGTGGGACGTATGCAGGTCGACATTCTACCTTTATACAGGACTTGGAGTAGTTTCCTTCAGTGCAGGTCAGGTTAAGCACACAACCCTTGATGCTATAGGTAACAGCAGTTGTTTATTTTTTTTTCAGAATCTGCTCTATATCATGAGATGAAGATGAACCACCCCACAGTTCTCCTGGCCAGCGGCAGCCGTCCCCTGGCTCCGAAGTTCACCAGCGAGCCCACTAAGAGCAAATCTGTACGTGATAAATATAAACATTAAACAAATTGTTAAGAACCTAAAAATAGCAAAATATAGAATTGTTTAACAAATGTCGTGTTTCTTTTGAAGGAGGTTGACCTGTCGAGGAAGTTGAGTGAAAGCTACGATATGCAAGAGAAACTGGCGGCTGACAATGCTGATTTAGAAGTTAAGAGGTTGGTTCAATAACAACTTATGTTTCTTTAAAATATTGAGTGCTAGTGACTAAATGTATTTTGGGACGCTAGAAAACGGCTAAACATTGCATATAATGTATAAGAATGTTTATGGTATAAGCATAGTAAATACCTGTCAAAGGATACAAACCTCAATAGAACAAAAGAAACTTCGCTGCGCTAAGTTACAAAGCGAATAAATATCTAAGGACATTTTCATCTGCAGGCCATCTGATACCAAAGCAGAACTTGTACTTAAGACCTAGACTAGATGACTTATTTACTAAATATTTACTACAAGATAAAAAATTAATCCGAGTCAGAATCCAACACTGCCATTTAGCACTAATTACATGGCAATACATCGCACATAAATGGTTTTTATGGATGGGAATCGAACCTACGGTCTGTACAGTGGACGCTATCGTAAAAATGTTAGATGTAGGTAGGATTTCCTACGTTTATACAGATAGGTACCCACCTATCTAGGTCTGCAATGTCTAGAAAGGTCAAACCATGGGTCAAACTAGTTTGAATGCAGTAGATACAATTTAATCTGATGATTCTAAAGAGGTTGGGTTGTATTTTGAACAAAAATCCTCCCTCACTGGCCTTATACAAAAAAGGAAAAAACCTGTCAAATAAATTGAAATTAGAATCCGTGATCACTACGTGACGCTTTACGTCACTCATTGTCATCACAAAATTAAAAAAACAAATAACAAAAAATGTTTTTCTAAAGTTACACCAAGATGGATAAATTAAGGTAATTCAAACGTAATTGTCTAGGTATATTCTTTATAAGGAGTTGATGACCAAGGATCAGAATTTGGAGACGTGTCGGGCGCAGGTGAAGAGGCTGCAAGGTGAACTGAAGCTGATGAATAAAGAGAACATTATTCTTCACGACAAGTTGAATAAGAATAATCCAGAGGTGAGCTGTTGCTCGGTGATGGTGACGTGAGACCCTGAGTCGACTGTAGTGTGGGGCCAAAACTTGGACAGGCAGGTGGTTTATCTAAGGGTCGCCGCTGTCTATGGATAACAGCAATTTACGGGATTATGAATGTATTGCTGAAAGAAGTTGATTTCATGCTTCATATTGAAGAACCCCTGTCCTAGGCTGTGGTAAAACCGTAAGAATTCAATACATATCCATAATAATCCACTTTGAATGAACAACCGCTGCGGTTTGTGCATAAGCATTCTAGGCAAACGGTGTCATTGTAGAAAAGCGACGTCAAAACCGAGTCAACACCAGGTTCAAAAAGTACTTCTGAGCATTTCCCGTTATACAAGCGGTAGAACACACCGCAGTTAGCTTTTGGAGAAAAAAGATATTTGATACGTGGTCCCACAATTTTTTCTAACGGTAATGTTTGGTCTCGTGGTCCTTCTACTAAGTTCCCACTAACAACAACAACTGCATCCTGGTCTCATGGTCTCATTGGTCTTGGGCCTGTGGTCCTTCTGCTTAGTCGCATTCATAGCAATAACAGGTATTCATGGTCCCGTGGTACCTATATCTATACGAACGAAATCTTAATCGTGACTAAAAGGAAATTATGGTGCTAGGGTAACTAAGTTATAGCCAGTACGAAGGTTGCGGGTTCAAATCCTACATCAACCTTGAGCTTTCAGTAAAGAAAATACATATTGTGAGGAAACAATAGCACGGTGGCACCTTGTAGTACCCACCTGGTTGGCTACCACCTTCAAATTGAAAATTTGTCGGTTGTGGTAGTGACGTCGGATAACGAGACGAAGGTCCCGGGTTCGATCTTGCAATGAGCTTAAACTTTCGGTGAAGGAAAACATCTTGACGAAACCATAGCACAGTGGTAGTATACTTTGTATTAGGTACCCACCTGGCTCGCTACCACCCTCAAGTTGAAAATGTGTCGCCAAGCACCTATCGGCGTATTCCAACAGCTGCACTTGAGAGCCAGTTCCTTGTAGGCTTTGTGTGCTTAACCTTCAGCCACGGCATCACTTACCATGGTGAGATTGTGGTTAAAACACAGGCCTATACACAATAAATAAAAAAAAACATAGTCATAGTCAATGTTGAACTTTTGATCCCTAAACTAAGTACAAAAACCTGTGAGGGGCCAGCCAAAGAGCAGAGTATGTGTATTCATTATTTCGTACAGTCAGCCTTTCTCCAATATGTAGCGTTATATACCACTAGCAAGGAATGTTTATGCCACATGCCGAATTATTGCTGTTGCTCGGACTAGCTGAAGCGCATTTGCAATATAAAAGAGATATTTGATAAAATTCCCGGAATGTAACTGCAAAGGCTGTCTTTTTACAGGGCGATGCGACTGCGATGAACCAAGATATTGCATGCAAACAGGAATCTGAAATTTGTTTAGTGGTAAGATTATATCTTAATATTGTTTCATCTATCTGGAATATGACTCTTTGAGAGGGTTATTATAAAAGTTATAATGTTAAAATATAGTTTGACTTGATTCTTCGTAAGGACTGGGCTAAACTTCAACTAATAATTACATAGATTTTCTGCGGGTTAACGATATTTGGTATCGATTTCCTGGCCCTTATAAGCTTTTTAACTAGCTGTATTGAATGTCTTCTGTATCATCGTCATCAGTCTTTTTAAGTCCACTGTTGGACATAGGTCTTCACCAGAGCGCGCCACTCCTTCCAGTTTCTTGCCACCGGCATCCCACCCAGTCCGGCCACTTTTCTAAGGTCATCAGTCCATCGGGCTGGGGGGTGTCCCATACTATGTTTGCCAAGACGCTGTATGAGATTCGTTTGTTCTATCGAACGTCGCGCTACGTTAGTACTATTATTTATTCTGTGGTCGGTTCTTCGGCAGACATGACCGCGGCGCATTGCTACTTAGCTAGCTAATTCGTTGAGCTTTGTTGGTTACTATAGTTTTTTGCTGAATGATTATTATTCTATTAATAATTCAATAAGTTTTTCTACATTCTACACCGAACAGCATTTTCGTACGTTGACGTTAGTAAAACATGTAGCGAATGTCAAAGCACTTTGGATGCAAGCTCTTCCTTTGGCAAATATTGGAACCCTCTCGATCCACCCACATTTCGTCTTGCACTTATTTTCGTCTAGATCCCCAAAGTGTTCCAGGTGGACCCCCAGGGGTCCACGGGAGACTCAACGGAGGTCTACGTTAGATCTAATCTACAAATGTTTTGACGAGTTTTGGGAATATTTAGAAATGTAGCAGCGACTTTTATTATTCGTAGCAGCAGGGGGTCTACAGAAACCATAAAATTATGGACGTGGTCTATGGGAAAAAAGTTTGGGACGCTCTGTAGCCTTAGCATGAACCACTTTCGTATCGCCTTCGTAGCGTCATCGTATCGAGTAGATGTCATTTTTGACAGAAGTTCTATCGTCTACTCGAAACCTAGCTTGCGAACTACGTTAAATTCGTCTAGAAATTTTGAAACATACATTTTTGATTTTATTGGTACACAATATTAAAATATTTATTTCCAATAACATAAACTAAATGAAATAATCATCTTATCTTATATTATTAGCTAACGATATAAGGTATTACATCATCATTCCCATGTAAATGTTTTCTTTTTTACCATTGAAATGTGATGAATGTGGAAATATTTTTGAACGTACAGCAAAGAGTTCACGTTTTTAAAGGTTTGAATTTAGAACATAACAAGACGAAGAAGATGAGTCTTGTGACTCCGTTAGAAATAATCTCGACGATTTTCATTTCTAGATTTGTGTTTTAGCAGTTTTAAAGGATTTCATATAAAGAGTGGCTCAACTTGAACCATCGACATCCCCTAACATTTATACACTTATTATAATTAAGTATATATAGGTGTTTGAGAATCAATGGGTTCGATACTCGCCTAAAAATTTAAAAATTCGGATAGTAGTCAAACAATACATGAGGCTCCCCAATTGAATGTGTTTTAGGTTAAAACTAACATAAATGTAAATGTAGTATTAAATAAAATTATATTATTTTAACTAAATGATTCACCATATTTAGTTATAAGTTTATAAATAAAGAAATACAAACTAAAAATCTTAATGCTTAAAAAAATAACACGTTCGAAATATTCCAATTACCTACCTAAGATGCGAGATGTTCACGTAACGCTCTCACTGAAAAAAATACGGTGACAAAGTCTACGTTAGCTGGCTTGCGAGTAGACGATACCATACGTCAGAATTAGTTCCAAATTCAAATTATATACCAAACCACGTTTACGTAGTGTGACGTGAGGTTAACGTGGTTGTTCGTGCTACCGATTTGAACGTTTGGCAGCATTCGAATGACACATTCCCATACAAATTTGAGTTAACTCTCTCGATACGAATACGTTACGCTTGCGATAGATTTTCGTGCTAAGGCCTCTGGTCTAGATTCACCAATTTATGAGCAGAGATAATTTGTCAAAGCCTACTTCCATAATTCTATAATTCCTAATTTCATAGCCACAATAAATGAAATTCAGAGAGGTGTGTCTAATGTTGATAAATGTTTTCAGAACGAAAAACCATTTGATGCAGCACACGCTGAGGAGCTCGTTTCCAAGCTCGAAAATTACAAGACATCCACGGTTGAACTAGTAAGACTCCCTTTTTATATCTTTTTAAAAATAGGAATGCCAAACTTGAATATACTAATGCATATAGGTACTATACTATAGTTTTCAACGACAGCCCCTACACACCCACCACACATAATATTCTTGTTATACAGAAGATAAATACAGAATACAGTAATAATGTGACTGCTATAAACAATGGAAAAAAACGTTATTGTTTTATACCGAGCAAACCCATTATGCATATTTTTTTTGGAAAAGTTATAGTACCTACCTCTTTAGGTTTCTCCTCGGATAATACGTTGAGGCAAACAGCAGTATGAAGCAGAGATTGAAGAGGAATATCTTTGAATTACCATGGTGAGATTGTGGTCAAACACAGGCAGACAGGAAAAAGAATATTAACATTATGGTTAAATCATAGGCATCAGTCAGCATAGTCGGTCCCATTCCTGAGTGACCAGTCTCATACAATCAATAAGTCCATACTGGAATAACGAGCTATCTTCTGGATACTCGTACGCACAGCCTTAATATTGTGGTTTATGTATATAGTTGTAAAAACAACGAAAGTTATAGGCTATCAAACATTTGCGAGAAGAAACCTTCCGATAATGTTTAAAAAATCCGATTAAGGCGCGGACAGCTCACGATTTCAAACGACGAATGCACTCACACAACCTAGAATGTGGAATGACTGATGTGTGTGTACTTTTGGAAAATTGCATAGTATATGTAAGGAAATCAGAATAGATACGGATTTCTTAATGTATTGACATGTTGATACATAATATGAGACGATGAACAATTTTCAAAAAAAAATATCATTGATATTAGACATATAATAATCTATCTATTTATTTTCATAACAGTATAAATTATTTAGGTCCTTACATATGAAATTAGCGTTTTGTCGTACTGACCACTTTGATCTCAAATATCTCCTCTTTGGTTAAGAATTCCAAATTCAAATTTATAAATTTTCCTCATTATTTTTTTTTTTGGCGTCGCTTATTACCGCACAATGGAAAACATGAAATATCGGTATATTTACGAGTACGAGTTCTGCCGTGGCACCAGTGCTGCAGAAACAGCTCGAAAGATTAATTATGTGTACGGCGCTGGTGTCGCAAAAGAAAGCACGGTACAGTATTACTCAACTTATATGGCGCGTCGTGAATCTTCGTTCGCACAGAAAAGAAAGTATGGCCCCGAAGATTAACGAAAGAATGCTTCAAACTTACAATCAACCTTAGATCACTACTATAAGGTTCATAATACACTGCAGCTGTTAGTTCTATCTCACTCGCAAGTCACGGCCCTCCGCACGGCGCGCGCTAACATGACGGCAGCTGTCGGCCAATAGCGTTTCCCGCACTTTGAAAATGTATTTTCTGCGCAGGTACATCGGTAAGCCATATTAATTCCCTGTACGTTTTTGGTTTCAACGTTTTCGTTCCGGAAAAGCCGACCTTCAGAACCAACCCCGTGGACGGCCGAAGACCAAAGTGGAAAATGAAGAATTAAAGGCTATTGTGGAAGCGGATCCATTATAAAGCACTTCAGAGATAGCTGCAGGCTTCGGGGTAAGTGATAAAACTGTATTAATCCACATGAAGCAAATCGGGAAAGTAAAAAAACTTGAACGATGGGTACCTCATGAATTGAGTGAATCGAACTTGCAAACACGCGTCAACTGCTGTGTTACTTTGCTCAACCGACTCAATAATGAAGGGATTTTAAATCGAATCATTACTTGTGATGAAAAGTGGATACTGTACGATAATCGGAAGCGCTCGTCGCAATGGCTGAACCTTGGAGACCCAGCCAAATCCTGCCTTAAACGAAAATTGACTCAGAAAAAGTTACTTTTGAGTGTTTGGTGGACTAGCGCCGTTGTCGTTCACTACAGGTTTCTAAAATCTGGCCAAACGATTACGGCAGATATCTATTGTCAGCAACTGCAAACCATGAAGAAAGAACTAGCTGCTAAACAACCGAGATTGGTCAATCGCTCTAGGCCACTGCTGCTTCACGACAACCCAAGACCACACACTGCACAACAAACAACCGCTAAGTTAGATGAGCTACAATTGGAATGTTTGTGACATCCACCGTACTCCCCGGACCTTGCTCCAACAGATTACCATTTTTTCCGGAATTTGGAAAACTTTTTACAAGGAAATAAATTCAACTCCGATGCGGCAGTCCAAACCGCCTTCAAAGAGTTTATTAATTCTCGCCCCCATGGTTTTTTAGTAAAGGGATCAATAAACTACCTATGGGATGGCAAAAGTGCATAGATAACAACGGTGCATACTTTGATTTATTAAATATATTTTACAAAATAAAAATTGACTTTATATTCCTCCCGTACAAAACGCCAATTTCATATGTAATGACCTAATATATGTAACTTAAACTGTTCACCACTACTGAGCAAACTGCTCACAATTCGTATTGCACCCTCCGCTGAAATGTGCTCCCGGTTAAATATGATTGAAAATGACGTTTTGTTACAAAACGTGTAAAAAATTATTTTATAGATAAAAAGGTATATAAACCAAAGGAGATTGACCATATTTGGGCCCACTATTGTGTCATCGCGTGTCTCAATTAAATATGATTCAAAAATCAAGTCTTATTTTATTATGTTCATTCACAAAATATTAATATTTTTCTATCCCGAGGATTAAAAACAGCATTAATAATATATTCGCTTGAACTCCTTTACACCTGTAGGTACGCCTTCCGCACCACAGATATCTGAAACCGTACGCCATTCGAATCACAGTTTTATTAATATCGAATGTTGCCAGGTGTTAAATTAGGTTTGTCGTAGTTAAATACGGTCTATATAGCTTTTTCTGATGAATAACGCTAGTAATGATGAAACGAAATTACGAGAGTGATATTAGATAATATTCGTCGGTTAAAGGTAGCAGAAATGCCAAATACACATTTTATTTATAATTGTGTTTGATGACAATGATTATTTTCCAAACAGAATGTAATGTAAGAACCTATTACGATAATAGTATAGTTATAAAAAGTAACAAGTAACATAAAATAATTTCTTAAAAGTATTAATTTATTTTACGAAAAATAAAATCTTCTTAATTTTAAGTTTGGCAACCAAATCCATTTTATGAGTACTTATTTTTGCTACTGTCATGTTATATTATAAATAGGTAAGTTTGGCAACCGAATCTTTTTTATGAGGACTCATTTTTGCCAGTGTCGAGTTATATTATAAATAGGTAAGTTTGGCAACCAAATCTTTTTTACGAGGACTTATTTTTGCCAGTGTCGAGTTATATTTTGAATAGGTAAGTTTGGCTACCAAATCTTTTTTATGAGGACTTATTTTTGCCAGTGTCAAGTTATATTTTAGTTCTGGTCACTAAATAAATCATTTTCATATAGTCCGCACTATCAGTCACCGTCCGTAACAGATATATTTTAGTAAAATATTTGTCATTGTACTAAAACTTCTCACGGACCTTTTGAGATAACTTGAAAAGTCACAATATACATAATTAATTTCACTGAACTTGTGTGCACATAGATTGATCTTTATTGGATAAAACACCACTGATAATATGCATTAACCTGAAATTACAGGAATTTATGGAAATAAAACGAAGACGCTATGTGACTTTGCAAGATCCCGCCAAAAAGTCTAGCATACCTACGTTTAATCTTTTGCAAAACATCACAATAAACACAAATTGTATTTTTTAGTGGCCTCCATTAAAAAACCTTAAGATTACCGACTTACTAATTCTAAACCATTGAATTACTAAAACAAACTATGTAAATAGCCATTTTTTGCATTTTATAATCTTAAATTCTGCATCAGAAAAAAGAAAAAAGCTCTTAAACCCGGGTCAGAAAATTAAAACTGTTTACTGATTATGAAAATATAGTATTTTTTCTACAAAATAAAAAATAAATCATTGTGACACAAACATTTTCGAAGTGGAATTCCCCTTAGAAAATGGTCATTCTCCTTTTTACATACCTACCGAAGAGATAGGATTACTAATAATCCATGATATAATCAAGTTTTAAAGCTGCCATATTTTATGTATGTGAGTTGCCGCGACTTTAAATTTAATTTCCCATTAGAGGGAATAGGGGGACATTGATACAACCGTTATATATTTTTTACTGAACGCAGCCAAATCTTCGCCGATACACACATACGTAGGCATCAGTACCCCGAGTGTAAAGTTTGCAAAGAATTGACGTAACTATCGCGTTTACGTAATTCTATGAGAACTTGTATTGTACTATCTTAGCAAGCTTTACAGAATCACGGCCGCTTTCAGCCAGCGGTTTGTGCTCGACGTCTGAAGACACGTTTCGGACAATCATTGGTAAAAATAATCCTCACCTTCGGGTGTAATTTAACCTTAGGATTTTGGTGTAAACAGATACATTTAACGTTAAATGGCAAGGAAATATAATATTTTAATAAGTTCTTGGTAATTTTCTGTGATGTTTTTTTTTACATAATATGACGGTATGGGGAAGATTGATAGTACATACATACATATTAGAGATATCAACGTGTATAGCGTATTGACATTTCGTAGAGTACCATTAAATCTCTATTCAGAAGTAATCATAACAAACATCATCATCATCAGCACATAATCACTGCTGAGTGAAATAAGAATAAAGGTAACAGGAATACTACTGAAAAGAATGGACAGATATTCCACCATGCATGGCCACTGCAAATTGGTGGAGATAGGCTAGTGTTCAACTTCGTTGGAGTTTCCAAGCCGCCTAAGAGATCTCCAACTAGCATAACGACTTACACAATTTAGTGATAGCCGAGAACAACGGCTTTACGTGTGTAGAGGTTTCATACCCTACAGAAAAATAATAATTTAAACTTTATTTGACAAAGCTTTTTGTTTTGTCACTCTATCGATTTTTCCACGTCATTTTGTACATAATTTTTTGTAATAGTAATTAATTAGTAAATTTCCTTCAACCCTCTACCTATGAGTTTTCTTTAAAGTCTTCAGATGAGACCATAGGTAGACCGCACGCATAAAAAAGAACCTCGATTCTACGAGATCTGGCGACCGTGAATATGGAGCGTGCAAAGACGGAACGGAAGGTAGACCGCATGCATAAAAAAGAACCTCGATTCTACGAGAACGTGCCTCCTAAAGCACGGAAAATGCTCGAGTTGAAATACCACTAGACGGTCACCCATCCGGATACCGTCCACATCAGCAATTGCTTATCTTTGTCGATCGATTAAGAACGGCTAATCAAGTTAGGTACACTACAAGCGCATCAACGAGCCTAAAAACATTAATGAGAAACACTGCTTTTAGGAGATAAGCGCTTGGCAAAGATTCCGTGCTACTGATGTATTAAATTCAGAAAAATCTAGAAATCTTGACTGAATTTTATTCTGTATCTGCCCGAATAGTAAACTCCTTTGCATTACTGATACAATACCATCGTGTATAGGCATGCCATGTGTATGTCTGGGAGAAGGCAGTTCATATAAAATCGAACCAACTCATGTTTCATTTTATGATTCCAGAAATTGTCATCCCTTTCAATGGCTTCTAATTTTAACTTTTGGGTTTGTCCACTCCAAATCGAAAAAATACGGGTTGAAGATTGTAAATCATATTTGTGTTGACTATATAATTAAAAGTAGTAGGTGGTAAAAAGTCAACTAACTACATAATAAAATGTATATGTCCCAAGTTTGTCCTGAAATAGCTAACAACGTTGTCACCATTGAATAGCGTAATAATTCAATGGTTGTCACTGAAAAAGAATGTATGTGTGACGTAATAAAGGTGAAATTTTTCGTCTTCAGATATAATAAGGTAATGAAATATCCATAGATATAAGATTCTTGGGATTAGTTGATTTATCTTCATGTTTGTTTTTGTTGTATGTATACTATGGTTATGCGGCTATCGCCAAGACGTTCGACCAAGGACGCTTGCACTCAGGGCATACGAATATGTGTTCTATTGCTATCTGTATAGAGCAATACTCAAATGCTTATAAAAAAAATCGACACAAAGCGTCCGATACCAACCATGCAGGTCGAGCGTTGCCCGACGACTAAAGAACAACCGCGTAAGCTATTGCTACATTTAGACAGCGTGGAATAGGGTTGAAAATTGTAAATCATATTTGTGTTGACAATATGACTAGTTGCCGCTTGGATATTTATTTTTGCGTTTTCTTTAGATTATACAGAAAATACTCATTAAATTTAATAATTATCCGGTTAACATTTCAATATAATGCAGTATCTAACATATTCTCAAAAAAAAATTAGTTGTTGTCGCTGAAAATACAGAGAATTACGACGCCAAAGTTTATATTTATGCACTAGTTTACGATTTTTTTGTGGGGAATACAAAGCACTTTTCAATATTCTATTCGGTTAACATTTTTCTTCAGGCCCTTGTCTGTCCACATTATTTTTTGTGTGAGGTATTTTCATTGGGTTGCGTCATACTCGCGTCTCAAAGAAACCCATTTTTGTGAAATTGAGCTTAGTCCCCGTCTTAAGGTTATCATTGGCCCTGATTCTGTTGTTCACAACTAAACTAATTTTAATCTCACTATGTCTCTTTCTAACAAAGAATATAAGAAAAGGATGTAAGAAATTTAGTCCTGTCAAAATTAGTTCAATGCTTGTTTCAATATAAATTTTGTCGCCATCTATCGCGGTTACGCCTAAATACACGCAAAATAAGACGGCAAAGATTAATTTGACAACTTAAAATATGTTCTATCCTTTTTCAATAATGTTCGTAAGAAAGAGATGAGATGTGACTAAAATTAGTTAAGTGCGATTTACAACAGAATCGGCACCATTGACCATGTTTCAAAAATCAATGGCAGCCTTCTTCATAATTAGGGTATCGTTCCGAAAGTTGCTTTCCATTTGGGAACGAAAAGGAACCGTGTGCGCGGTGCAGGGGCGCGGGTGGCTGCGTTCGACTACCAAACGAGTCACTACTCGTATTGTAGGTGAGGGTCCCCCCCCTGATTTATTGTTATAATAACCGCATTTATACAAAAAGAAGGGTATAAATTGCAGTTCACAAAAATGTTGCTTTTAAATTATGTGCATAGTTCAAGTAAAGCGTAATTAATAAAAATATCATCTGATCTTATATATTATGTTGAAAACGTTTCGATAGCGCGATTTAAAAGTAAACAGCGCCATCTAGCCTCTTTTTGCATAACAATTAATACTTCGGATTCTGCTTGACCGAATGCATTGACGTTTTTTAAAGTGTCTAATTTTTCTTTTTTGTTAGTATTTTTAAGAACTTGTGTCGCTATTCTATTTATTTTGACAATGTGAAAAGGACTTTCCTCACAAGTCAATTAATCAATCTTAAAGATCTATCCACTCATTATATACATGGAAAAGTTGCAAATTCTAGTGAAAGTAAGAGGCGGACAACGCGTGATAACCCTGGTGTTAAAAAACATAGATAGAAGAAGAAAGAAGATAAATATTTTATATCTGCAGGCCATACGCGCCATACGACGCATAAAAATCATTAGAAAAAAATTAAACACGCAAAAAAAATTACACAGTAGGTACAATAAAAAAAATATTAAAAAACACGATCATAAATAGGATACACTTCTTTTTACTAAAGAATCATGGCGAGCTCCATACATTAACGTGTACAAAAAAATAAAAAAATTTAGAGGGTTTTGAATCACTTCCAATGTTGAGATTACATTACCAGCAACATGTTGATATACATGAAATATTTTATAAACCCCGCAAAACATAACAACAACATAACGGTTTTGGTCGCGAATAGTCGCGATTCGCCGCCATGCCATAGAAATTCGCATTTTTATCCCGAGGTTCTAAAAATATTTTAAATTGTTCAAGATGTTCCTTAGGCACCAAGGATCAAATATAACGTCATTCCAACGTCTCTAAAAATCAATTTATTTTTGTATAAATCTCGCCATGATCCTTTATAAATGAACCATTTAGTGAAATCTTCAGACGTTCTCGTAAAGCTCTTCCAGTGTCTGAATGATACAGTAAAATATAATACATTGACAGTTTCATTTCAGGAGAAGCAATTAGGTGATTTGGAACTAGAAGTCCACCACGTGAGAGTAGAAATGGCTGAAGTTAAAGAAGCGACGGAGAGCGCCTGCCGCGGCGGTGGCCGCAACACCTGCTGTGACCAACCGGTAACACTTAACTACACATTACATACATTTATTGAAAAAAAATGGCAAAACGTAACCAAAAAATCTGTATTCGTTAACCTATTAAAAAATGAAAAAAAAAAAGAGATATCACTACATCACTATCACTACATATTATAAAACAAAGGTCAAATGGCAAATGCATACCTGCACAATTTTATGAACGTGTTCTGCTCTCGTCTAACAAGGTGTTCAAACTGCAGCGTTCGATTTAGAATGGCCCAATCGTTCATGCAGCCACAGAATAAATAAATAAGTACAATGATGCAGCCAAGCAATGCTTGACCCCCACGTGCTTGATATGAAAATATCTTGTAATCAAGCCGTTGAATAGTCGGTCTAGCTGAATGTCCAATAACTCCTTTCATAACAAATTACAGTTTTTTCCTAATTACATTCTCTGACAATATTTGCTTGCTATGACAGCAATAAAACATAATTATGTGTTATTAAACAGGCTAAGTCCAAAAAGGAGCACTTGTTCAGCTTTGTGGTGATATAACGGTTTACATAAACTAGATTATAACTTTGTATAGTCAATCAGCACGAGATTTTCGGGAAGATTCCTTGTGCATCTTTGTATTAGTGCCTCTTTCGTCGTATTTAATACGAAATTAGAACCATCTAGACCCTATAAAATGGGGCAAACTGGAGCCTTCTCGCCTATATTTCAGGCCTAATTAAATCCTTTGCACACGCAGTACGATCAAACCCCACGAGACACTAATGAGATTTCGCGAAGTAGCGCAGAGTAAGTAGCACCTACTCGTCTTTAACTCCTAGTTAGCGTGGTTATAACGCCATTATATAATATTTCAGTCAGTTGAGTGATTTTATTTGAATTTAATTGTGCGTCTATATTTAGTAGGGTCTCATTATATTCTCATAAGCACGGGAAGATTGTTTTGGGAGATGTCGTTTTTTGCACACAATGTCATGTCTCTTTTCCTAGATGTCATCGTTTTAATTTAGATTATTATTATTAATTTGAATTGAATATAAATATTCGGTACCTAATACAATTAAAATAAGACCAACTCCGATAGGTAGGTATAGTAAGGGGCACGAGTCGTGAGCACAGATTGACAACTGCCCAGTACTTTTTCGGTCTGTTTGGCGGAATGAAGAAGGGGGAGCGCCGAGCTGCACACGATTGGTTCGTCAGTCGATGCTCGTCGTCTATTGGATTCTCGCGTGTCATTTGGCTACTGTGATTTGGCCAAAAGTGTACATGCGCGAGCTTGCTCCCACTGCTGCCTATCTGTGCTCACCACTCATGCCTCATACCGCACTATTCGAAATTATGTACTGAAAATATACTGTGCACTATTTTTTCTATACTACGGATAGAAAATCTCACCATAGTACAGAAAGCCTAGAAGAATCTGACTTCCAAGTATACCTATTATATTTTCCTTCAAAAAAAGGTCAGGTATTATGTAGAATTTGAACTAGTTAATCATAACTACTCTTGGTACCTATGTCGTTACCTTATACTTATGCATACCTATTATTAGGTTTACATTCCTAGAACAAACATATCAAAGAGAACTCAAACAATATTAGTAATAAAATACATTGCCAGGTAGTAACAGTTTTATGCATCTTATGTTACTTTATTAAAGCTTCTATTCTACTTAATGCTTCACTTCGCAGGCTGGCGGCCTACCTATACCACCAATGAGCAAAGGAGTAAGTTACTTTTTTCTTTTCTTCCAGATGCATAATGCATAATCAAAATTGTAGTAGACCATCGTCGTAACTGAAGTTAGGGTAGACTCACGTTGGTCATATGTAAAAATAAGGATAGACCTTATGAAAATATGAGTGTTTTTTGTTTGTTCCCTATTGTGAAAGCTGTAATTAACCTTGTTTTTGTTTTCAGTGCGGCGTTTGCCCACCATGTCCAGCGTCCTGCAACCCCAATGCACCCCCGGTTAGAACTCATTCGAAGTCTGTCTTAAAATAATATAATATCTATTAATAAAGTTATAATTCCTACAATCTTGCAGACCCCGGCGGAGAAAGAAGTTCAGAAACTCACGATACAGCTGAAGCAAACTGAAGAGTACTTCAAAACTAAAGTAACTGAGGTGAGTTATTGCCCTGATTCACATTAGGTTAATTGATGGTTTTTAAATAGTAAAATCAATGCAGGCTGCAATATAATACAATATCCCTCGCAGTGATAATTTTATGCGGCGTTTTAGTAACGGATCCTTCTTTCTACTCATTATGTTTTTTAATAAAAATACATCGTCATCTCATCACATTGCACAGTAAGCATTAATTATTTTCATATAACCCAGTGCGCAATGCTCCGAGCAGACCTGGTAAAAAAGAAGGAGGAACTTGAGAAGGAGCGATGTCAGCATCGTGAAACCCAGAACAAGTTGAGGGAGCTGGAAATGAAGTTCGAAGGGTTGGCAACCCACACGAACATGCTGATGGGGACCAAGGAGCAGGCTTTCGAGCAGGAGGTGAATGTGAGGGCCTTGAAGCAGTGCTACCGGGAGGCCCGCGAGGAGATCGATGAACTGAGGATGCTCATGAAGGAGCAGAATGATCAGTTGCAGGATTATAGGGTTAAGGTTCGTGATACTGGTTTAAGAATCGTTATTGTAGAAATCTTTAGGGAAAAACATATTGTAAAAATTTGAAACAATCAATTTTTTTTCGATGTTTATTTGCTTGATGCAATGCTGTTACTATTTGAATTGGGATATCATATTTTCTTTCTGCTATGCAGTACCTTCAAGCTCAGCAGTTAGTAGAGGAACAGCGGCGCCAGATGGACCTGATGGACATGGACAACACAAGGATCAGTGAGCAGATCAATCTTGAAATACAACGAGTCAAGGTATGATACTCGTGTTTAAAAATGCTACTGAAAATCTGCTCTATTACATCAGAATCTTCTTAATTTTCCTACCCCTCTCAGGCTACTGAAATAGTTAAATTTATACAGATAAAGTTCCAAGAGAAGTTGCAAGAGTTGGCTCCTATCCCGGAACTGCTGAAGGCGACGCAGTTGAGGTTGAAAGATTCGCAGCAATCACAGGCCATCGCTGAGCACAACGCGGAACAGCTCGCCAGGGAACTTAATTGTGCGAGAGAGAAGGTAAGATATATCCACAGGTTGTCATTAGCTGATGCAACCATAGAGGTAATGCGTCGAACAGGCAGACTCAAAGCAATTAGAACAACTTTGGTTCTCGAAGAGGAGTTGGCTTACAGGCTTTGTGTAAGGTCAGCAACACAATTCGACTGGTATTGTTATTACCCATAGCTGACGGTAGCCACTCACTATGCTGGATGGACCGCCTGCCAGCTTGTCAGCCTTCTGACATACAAAGAAAGTTAGTGATAGAACATACTCTGTTTTTCATAGGTACACATCCTGCTTCACAATAGCATGAAACCAACTGAGAAGCCTCCGGAAAAGAATGATGACAAGCAATTGCAGATGATGCAGCAGAGAGTGACGCAACTCACTGAAGGCAATATAGCTTTGAAGAACGAGATAGATAGACTCAAGTGAGTTATTAATTTGGGTTTAATATGGTTGATGAATTAAAAGGTAATAGTCTTTAAGATTGTAAATGTGGTAGTGGTTTTTACAATTCAAAATATGAAATTTAATAAAAAAAATGCTGAAATAGATAAAAGCTTTTGAGAGAGGTAGAGCATAGTGTTTATACGCTCAAGGAGCAGCTCGGCTGGGGAAGTATCTCCACCTTAAAGAATACCGCAGCCAAATAACTTTATGTTGTGTAAAGTTGTATTCCTGCGCGTGAGTTAGGTCGTCAGAGATCATAGGTGAGGGGGAAATGGTTGGTAACACGTGAGCGATGCTTCGTGTGTTGCAAACGTTCAAATGGCTACGGTAATCGCTTACCATCAGGCGGGCCGTATTCTTGTTTACCGACTTAGTCGTAAAAAGTAAGCTTCGCTTAAAAGAGGGGTCTTCTCGCTTCCAGCGACAACAATAAAAGGTAACAATAAAACTGTCAGATAATTCGATATTGTTATATACAAGAAAGAGAAGAAACGCTGAAGGGAACCCCGAGCTAAATTTTGAAGAAAATAAAAATGCCATTAATAAAAAAGAAAAAAAAATGTTATGAATTTTTTTTTCTTTTTCTGTTTCTACTTCACAATACGAACAAAATTATGTATGACAATCTTGGTCTGAAGTTGCTAGAAGTTATCAAAATTAACCAAATTTTTTTTGTCAGAATGTTAAGAGTCAATTCTTTATGGCTAAACATAGTGAGGTCCCTGCGAGATCTGCTACACCTCGTCAAACTTTACGCAGCATAAAACCATGGTCAAGGAAGATATAAAATAATATTTTGGATAACTTGAGAGCAAGATTGTCTTAAATAATTTTTTTCATATTATGACGAAGAAGCAGAACATTGAAAAAAATATTTACGAAAATACTATTTATTTTAAATAAATTTAAATGGCATTTTAATTTTCTTCAAAATTCAGCTCGGTGTTCCTTTCAGCGCTTTTCTCTAAGACCTGTAGTTCAGAAGTTGCCCACACTGGCTAGAAATAAAAATTCGCCCTGTATATGTTGTTGATATATTGCCCCCCTGTTGCATATAACATCACAGCACTTGCGGTGAAACCAGAGATAAATTGTTCGTGAGTTGGTTGGTAATGTTGTCGCATGGTTGTAGGTCGAATGTGATCCGCATGGAGGAGGCGGTGCTGGCTAACGAGAAGCGTCTGCAGGAGAAGATGCACGAGTGCGCGCAGCTCGGCGGCGAGCTGGACCGCGCGCGCGACGAGGCGGCGCGCGCGCTGCAGCGAGCCAACGAGCGCACCGACACCATACGCAAGTGAGAACCACAAGTATCTGACAAACCTGCCCCCCTAGACAAGATGGTTATCGACATCGTTAGTAAACGATCAACCTTTGTATGGGATTGACATAAGAGATTGTTAAAAATCACGTGATATTTCGATTTGAAATGTCAATCCCATACAAAGGTCCATCTTGTCTAGGCACCCTGCTGACAGTGCTCGGAGGCATTTGACGGGCCAGTTGGCGCAGTTTTATTGTTCACCTTACGCGCCGCAGGTCGTGGGTTCGATTCCCACACAGGACATGCATTTGTGTGCATAAACATGTCTGTATGTCCTGAGTCTGGGTGTAATTATGTATATTAAGTATGTATTTACGAACAAAAAGTAGTATATGTATTATATCAGTTATCTGGTTTCCATAGTACAAGTTCTGCTTAGTTTGGGATCAGATGACCGTGTGTGAGGAAAGTCCCAGGATATTTATATCTTTTAAAATAATATTATAACTTTACTAATCTTCTTTTCAACGGATTACAACGAAGGACGTAATATAATTAGGATTATAATATTATTGTTTTAGATGATGGTTTGATAGCTTAACAAATTTGATTTAAGGCGATGATAGCTCAGTGGTAGTGAGATCGGATACCGAGATGAAGGTCCCGGGTTCGAATCCTACAATGAGCTTGAGCTTTCAGTGAAGGAAAACATCGTGAGGAAACCATAGCACGGTGGTACCCACCTGGCTGGTTACTACCCTCAAGTTGAAAGTCTGTCGCCAAGCACCTTTCGGTGTGTTCCGATAGCTGCACTTGAGAGCCAGTTCCTTCTAGGCTTTGTGTGCTTACCTCCTTAACCATGGTGTCCGCATCATCATTAACCATGGTGAGATTGCGGTCAAACTCAGATCTATAAACAGTAAAAAAAAAAACTATTCTGGATAGTTAGGACTAATATTATAAATGCGAAAGTGAGTTTGTTTGTTACCCTTTCACGCTTTAACTACTGAACTGATCATCATGAAATTTGGCATGCGGATAGCCTCTGGTATGTAGAAGGACATAGGCTACTTTTTATCCCGGGAACGCGGGTGAAACTGGGGGGACAACTAGTTCTGGATAAATGCATGGAAGTGAGAAATTACGTACTTCTCGCATATGAGTACCAGTATAAATGATTTGGCGGTAACACAGATGGAGGTCTGGTTATATTATAACTCTCCTTACGTATATATCCAATTTGGTCCCGTTCAAGCGGCCCGAGCTTGTCCTTCCTGCCGGTAACGCCCTGAGCTGAAGTTCGTACTCCATTCGGGGACACCTTAACATATAGTTACCTAGCTAAAATTTAGTCAGCCTAAGAGCCTTTATCAAACCCACGTTAGGGTTGAAAAGAAAAGACATCGGTGGCTAATATTTTCTAAGACCGTATCACTGTATAACATTATACTAGAAATCTAATTTATTTAAAAAATGACTGGTAAATTTAATAAAGGACCATGTAGACTAGCGATTCAAAGATATGTGTAGAAATGACAGGATATTTGTATTGAACCAGGTGCATGCAGACTACTGTAGCGGAGCTGGAGAGACAACTGGCAGCTACTAGAGCTCAAGTGAAGACTGCAGAGAAAAATCGGGAGGAGGTTTGTATTTGGATATTTGTTTACAGCTGCTTGATCATAATTTACTTTGCTCTTCTTTCAAAGGGCATAAATCCTGGTATTGTAAATATTTCGGCGGCCACTAAATCTGATGTACCATCAGCCTGCTTGACAGTCTGTGACATTTATATTTAAAATATTCTTAATGAAGCCAAATTTCCTGTAGTATACCTCACGTAATACTAAGTGCTCGCTACTATACTAGGTTTTGATATAAAAGCTTTCTAAAATCCTTTGTTCAACCTAATCCACCATCCCCATTCTTACACCGAACCACAAGACGCCGAGAAATGTTTCACCGGTACGTTGTTGACATACCGAAAATACACGGACACAGCATTTTGCATCCTCATTTATAATGCGGACAGCAAGGGAGTGGAACTTGCTTCCGCGTCTATGTTTCCTGACGCTTACAGCCTAGGGACTTTCAAGGCCAGAGTGAATAGGTTCCTTCTGGATAAGCGTGTCCCATCTTAGGCTTCGTCTTCGTCCCTTATGGGCGGGTCAGGGGCCAAACGCAAGCCCATTTAATTTCAAATAAAAAAACCTCTTTACTTCCAGCTGCAAAGTCGCATGCAATGCCAGATTCAACGCCTGAACGAGAACTTCGAGCAAGCGCAGCTTCGGATCCTAGGCCTGCAGACACAAGTTCAGACTCTCAGGAGGACAGCCTCTAGTACCGGCGACGAAGGTGATGTGGAACAGAATTGCACCTGCAAGACCTTCTTTGAAAACCCCTGATCACCAAAAACAGGCAGCAGTTTAACATTGACGAGTTAGTACATACAGAGATTGGAAATCCGATTCTCTAATACTTCTTATTACTTTTTGACTTAATCTTTTATTGAATCGAAATTGGTATGACTTCTGCTACGCTCACTTTATTATAAATAATACATGTTTTTTGATAGTTTTGAAGATGTCGTTGGTTTTAAAGGATGCTTCCACGGTTCGCGTGTTTTTACTGAATGCGTATTTTATTGTATTTAGTGGATAATCCGTTGTTTTTATAGTTTTAGAACGATGTGAAGTTAATGTCAACCCGGAATCTGTTGCGCCTGTCGGAAAACGCTTTGTGTCAACGGCTTGGCTTGGAGACAAGCCGAACAACAGCTGACAAAAGCTTTTTCCAACCGTATCCATGTTGACAGATGTGGTACCCTTACTAAAGTGGCATCGCCTAAGATACTTTTGTAAACAATTATAGTTTCAGACACTAATGAATCTTTCATCGTTTCAATATTTGTACTGTCTATGAAACCCAAAAAATAAAACATTGTACAATGATATAAATCTTTTTATTTGTCATTTTTGGCTTTATAATTAACAATACATTAAAAATGTCTTTTTGTAAAATATACAATTTTGTACTTACAAAATTTCTAAACTAGAATTTAGATGATTGCGCTAACATAATACACATTCATAATTTTGCTTGGAGCATTATAATTAGGTTAAAACAGGAATTTGTTTCCGATACTGCGGTTTCATTTACCATCTTCACCCCTTACCATGTGCACATTGCCGCCGGCGGCGAAGCACGAGCGCAGGGCTTCTTGTGCGATGTGCGTGTCGCGATGCGGCGGCCGCGCGATTTCGTGGTACAGGTCGATGGCTTCGCAGAGTGTGGTGATCGCTTCTGTAGCGCATTCCTTTTCCATCAGTTGTGCACCTTCCTGTAAATCAGTGTTTCTTTCTTACAATATGGTATTTGAGGGATAAACTTCACAGAATAAGTATATCGAATGTGAGGAAGGATGTTATCACATTTCTATACCTAAAATAGAATTTAGAGCTGTCTGTTTGAATCGAGTAGCTACTATTTTTCAATTTTTATTTTTTACCTATTCGATACCTGTTTAAAAACAGCGTACCTAACACAGCATCAATATAAATTTATCAATCTTACTGGTCGGGATGACAATCAAGTAGATCTGAATAGACAATTCTTGCATCTGTCAAATTAATAAATGCAAGGCTTCTAATAGATACAAGCAAAGACAGATTTAGAATTGATAAGAATTAAACTGCTTAAGAAAACTAACCTGATATTGTTGAACGCATCTGTTAATAGTCTCCACATTGATGTTGACAAGTTGTTGGTCGATGGGTGTGGAGCACTTGCCACATTTGTTTGGCAAGCTTTGGACGTTGGCTTGGAATTTGGCAGTACACGACATATTGGGGCACCTGAAACATTAAATGCCGAACTCAGATTCCAGAATCAGAATTTTACAATATACATTATTTTGTGTTTATATAATAGCTTTAGAAAGGGACACGTTGGGAGATAAAGAATTGATTATCCATGTCGATGCCTTTAAAAAAAACTACAATTGCCTAAAACTGTACAAAATTATTATCAAAGTTAACGTAGATCACGGTAAAACGGTTACCTCCGGCGCTAATTGCCTGCATGCTAATAATGAATGAGCTCATCGAGACGGCTCGCTGCTTCCCCAGCTGAACCGACAGCTACACAGGACTTGCATCTCAATATTACTTATTTATTCACCAACTGTCATTCTGCTCGAAATGCTTCGACAGTAAAATGCACTTCCGGAATAGACAATGCGTAGTGGACAAATGCCTAAATTCATAAATAGATGAATAATTCAGTGATTCAGGTGGAGGATTTATTAGAAGCAGTATATAGCTGGAATATTTTATTTATGTTTTCTACTATGATGCTTCTTTGTTTAACCTGATAACCACGTTATCGAGGGATCTAAGTTATCCTGGAACAAATAATGTCCAATTCTATATAATAGCTAGAGTATATAAATACTACGTACAAATAATAGTAATAGGATAATAAGGCAGAGGAAACTTTTTTTATTTTTTATTTATTTAGGTAAACAAACAGATATACAATGATAATTATGAACAGAAATGATGTAGTAATATAGTTAATTATATATCCCACAGCGTTTACCACAAATAGGGAATATAAAAAATAATGTTTTTTTTGCATTCGTGGAAGTCACACGAGGTCTAAATATACATTTCATTTATTTGGTACACACTCACCTTAAATACAGCAGAGTATCGCTGGTCATCTGTTTAAGAGCAGGCCAGTCCTCCTGGCACGCGAAGCACTGGCAGCGGAACCAGTAGCGGCAGGCCAGCGCGCGCTGACGCTCGCGGCGGCTCCTCGTCATGAAGTGGGGCCCGTAGTTCTCGGAGACCACCTCGCCCGGGGCCAGCGGACGGGTCGCGCGGAGAACTATGTTGCGACCCTCGAAGTATCTGAAAAAAAGAAAATTTTGGCTTCGTGCTGCAGCCAGGCAGGATAACAGAATAGGGTTATTTTTTCAGGGTCAGCAACGCGCGAGTTATACCCATGGTGATACGAGTGTCTAAAAGCTACGGTGTTCGCGCGCCACCAACCAGGGGTGGTTTTAAAATCTGCACGGTTGACAAATACCAAACAAAAATATCATACTTATAGTCCTAGAAACTTATCTGACCCGGTGGCCAAAAGAGGAACTATCTGCCTGCCATTCGCTGACAATGACCTTATTCTATGCGCTGACACGTCGCTCTACGCGCTTTAATTTATTGATTGTTTGCTTCACCCAAAGCTCCACCAAATGCGATAACTGCACAGACATAATATAATATGTGGATAACAGCGACTTTCTCCGGGGCAGAAAAGTTTGTGGGAATTTACCCGTCTTAAGTGTAGTTAGTAGATTATATATGATGTACCTACTATTTAAAGTCTTTATTATAGATAAAAATAATATATTTTCATAACAAGCCAAAACGAAAATCAAATATTGGGTACCTAACATGTTACCAATTGTCTTAGCTAAAAATAGAACAATCACAAAGGAGGCTTCCATTAAAGTTTGTGAATAGCATAAAAGTTTCAAGCTCAGAACTTTCCACGTTTCGGTTGTGAAATCGGACATTAAGACGGGGACTAAGCTCAATTTCACAAAAATGGGTTTCTTTGAGACGCGAGTATGACGCAACCCAATGAAAATACCTCACACAAAAAATAATGTGGACAGACAAGGGCCTGAAGAAAAATGTTAACCGAATAGAATATTGAAAAGTGCTTTGTATTCCCCACAAAAAAATCGTAAACTAGTGCATAAAAATAAACTTTGGCGTCGTAATTCTCTGTATTTTCAGCGACAACAACTAATTTTTTTTTGAGAATATGTTAGATACTGCATTATATTGAAATGTTAACCGGATAATTATTAAATTTAATGAGTATTTTCTGTATAATCTAAAGAAAACGCAAAAATAAATATCCAAGCGGCAACTAGTCATATTGTCAACACAAATATGATTTACAATTTTCAACCCTATTCCACGCTGTCTAAATGTAGCAATAGCTTACGCGGTTGTTCTTTAGTCGTCGGGCAACGCTCGACCTGCATGGTTGGTACCGGACGCTTTGTGTCGATTTTTTTTATAAGCATTTGAGTATTGCTCTATACAGATAGCAATAGAACACATATTCGTATGCCCTGAGTGCAAGCGTCCTTGGTCGAACGTCTTGGCGATAGCCGCATAACCATAGTATACATACAACAAAAACAAACATGAAGATAAATCAACTAATCCCAAGAATCTTATATCTATGGATATTTCATTACCTTATTATATCTGAAGACGAAAAATTTCACCTTTATTACGTCACACATACATTCTTTTTCAGTGACAACCATTGAATTATTACGCTATTCAATGGTGACAACGTTGTTAGCTATTTCAGGACAAACTTGGGACATATACATTTTATTATGTAGTTAGTTGACTTTCTACCACCTACTACTTTTAATTATATAGTCAACACAAATATGATTTACAATCTTCAACCCGTATTTTTTCGATTTGGAGTGGACAAACCCAAAAGTTAAAATTAGAAGCCATTGAAAGGGATGACAATTTCTGGAATCATAAAATGAAACATGAGTTGGTTCGATTTTATATGAACTGCCTTCTCCCAGACATACACGTGGCATGCCTATACACGATGGTATTGTATCAGTAATGCAAAGCAGTTTACTATTCGGGCAGATACAGAATAAAATTCAGTCAAGATTTCTAGATTTTTCTGAATTTAATACATCAGTAGCACGGAATCTTTGCCAAGCGCTTATCTCCTAAAAGCAGTGTTTCTCATTAATGTTTTTAGGCTCGTTGATGCGCTTGTAGTGTACCTAACTTGATTAGCCGTTCTTAATCGATCGACAAAGATAAGCAATTGCTGATGTGGACGGTATCCGGATGGGTGACCGTCTAGTGGTATTTCAACTCGAGCATTTTCCGTGCTTTAGGAGGCACGTTCTCGTAGAATCGAGGTTCTTTTTTATGCATGCGGTCTACCTTCCGTTCCGTCTTTGCACGCTCCATATTCACGGTCGCCAGATCTCGTAGAATCGAGGTTCTTTTTTATGCGTGCGGTCTACCTATGGTCTCATCTGAAGACTTTAAAGAAAACTCATAGGTAGAGGGTTGAAGGAAATTTACTAATTAATTACTATTACAAAAAATTATGTACAAAATGACGTGGAAAAATCATGAATTTAATATACAAACAGGATTGAACTCTCCAAAAATTTTATCATACAAAAATAAACCATAAGTCATGCACTTTAGGGTTTACTTTTGTTAGTTATCTTAGCCGAGGCAAAACGAGCCGAGAGAGATAGCCCGAACCGAGGCCGTTTGTCCCTTTTCCTCAATTGCCAAAAGATAAAAATGTTAAAGATGGTAGAAAATATTTCACCACAACAAGTAAAATATATTACGTATAAATATTTTTTTGCTATTAAACTAGTTTTAAATCATTTTATTTTGTAGGTTTACATCTGTACATAATAATAAATAATTGTATTTAAGTAAAATAATCAAAATAATATGATTGTTTGGTAGCTATCATAAAATTATTCTGGTAGCACTGAAATCTGATATCAGTGGTGTCATGGCAACATGGCGACTTTTTCTGTTGTTTTGTGGAAACGCATTTTGTTTATACTTTTTATCGTGAAAATGGTGAAAAAAAATTGTATCAAGACATGTAAAAGTGAATCATGTGCTGGTTGTGGGATTTTATTTCACAAGTAAGGAATAACGATGATTTTATTTACTAACAATGGTGAGTCATAAGTAGTTTGACCATGGTTTATTAAAAAAAATTGTAGACGGAAGACACTAAAGTTAGTGTAATTCTTTTTAAAACTAAGTATAATGTTTATTGTGTGTTGTAATGTGTACCTATTGTATAAATAATTTGTACCTATGTATCGCATAATTGAAATAGCATTATTTTTTATGTTTGTTACAGCTTTCCATCGAAAGAAGAAATGAAGCAAAAATGCAATTTTGATGCGATTAAAACAAATGTTTTCCACAAGATTGAAACATCTTATTATTCCACCGCATCCTTTCCAATGCATAACAGATGAAGAACCGCAAAAACTGTAACTAGTAAAAGCATTGGCTAATAATTCGTACCTATTCGCGCCACCACGCGAAATGTAATGCATTCAGAAACTTAGGCAGTGAGATTGGCCTAAGGCAGAAACTAAATAAAACAATTTTGTTTAGCCGTGTTTAATTTTAATAAATACCTACTTTGTCAAGCACATTCGAGTTTTATTTCCCTTTGCTATATTTTAATTCCCAAATAACAGCTCTGTAGAGCAAACTGAAAAAAGAGCAAGGGGAAAAGCCGTGGTCCCAGAACGAAATTCTGCATGCACCCTTGCCTATTCATACGTAATATTTGATGATTCGACACAAAACGTAACTCAAAAATTAATCATAACTTTTCTCAAAAACATGGGTATACACGGCTACACATCAAGCTATACATTTCCAGTATAAACTGATCTCGCATTGTATAGGATTTCTGTACAATGAGAGGTCAGCTAATATTGGAAATTTATATCTTGATTAATCGTGCGTACACGATTCAACACCCACATAGAACATAACAATGTTCAGTTTCAAATAATGGGTTTTCGCGAAAAAGTATCTCGATATCTATAGTTTTTCATTATGGTTTTATCTCTTATTTTTTCTATAAATTATTATTTCACTATTTTAAGTAACATAATGTTAATATTTTTGTAATACAAACAATAATTTGAAATCAACTAGTGTCAAAACGCCACAAACAGACAAAATTGGAGGAACTTTGCAATGCAGCGATTGTGCGCGAAAGGGACTAACAATGACCACGACCACTCTGCCAAGAGTGCACGACTAGGAAGAAGAAGTGTCAACCGGACACAAATTATCTCTCAAATCCAACTTTCCTGTTCGTTATAAAAATGTTTGGTCACCCTATTAGAATGGGATAAACAGCCTCGGTATGCGTTATCTCTCTCTGCTCGCGTTTTTGGCCCAAGAGCTCAATCCTGTTTGTATATTAAATCCATGGGAAAAATCGATAGAGTGACAAAACAAAAAGCTTTGTCAAATAAAGTTTAAATTATTATTTTTCTGTAGGGTATGAAACCTCTACACACGTAAAGCCGTTGTTCTCGGCTATCACTAAATTGTGTAAGTCGTTATGCTAGTTGGAGATCTCTTAGGCGGCTTGGAAACTCCAACGAAGTTGAACACTAGCCTATCTCCACCAATTTGCAGTGGCCATGCATGGTGGAATATCTGTCCATTCTTTTCAGTAGTATTCCTGTTACCTATATTCTTATTTCACTCAGCAGTGATTATGTGCTGATGATGATGATGTTTGTTATGATTACTTCTGAATAGAGATTTAATGGTACTCTACGAAATGTCAATACGCTATACACGTTGATATCTCTAATATGTATGTATGTACTATCAATCTTCCCCATACCGTCATATTATGTAAAAAAAAACATCACAGAAAATTACCAAGAACTTATTAAAATATTATATTTCCTTGCCATTTAACGTTAAATGTATCTGTTTACACCAAAATCCTAAGGTTAAATTACACCCGAAGGTGAGGATTATTTTTACCAATGATTGTCCGAAACGTGTCTTCAGACGTCGAGCACAAACCGCTGGCTGAAAGCGGCCGTGATTCTGTAAAGCTTGCTAAGATAGTACAATACAAGTTCTCATAGAATTACGTAAACGCGATAGTTACGTCAATTCTTTGCAAACTTTACACTCGGGGTACTGATGCCTACGTATGTGTGTATCGGCGAAGATTTGGCTGCGTTCAGTAAAAAATATATAACGGTTGTATCAATGTCCCCCTATTCCCTCTAATGGGAAATTAAATTTAAAGTCGCGGCAACTCACATACATAAAATATGGCAGCTTTAAAACTTGATTATATCATGGATTATTAGTAATCCTATCTCTTCGGTAGGTATGTAAAAAGGAGAATGACCATTTTCTAAGGGGAATTCCACTTCGAAAATGTTTGTGTCACAATGATTTATTTTTTATTTTGTAGAAAAAATACTATATTTTCATAATCAGTAAACAGTTTTAATTTTCTGACCCGGGTTTAAGAGCTTTTTTCTTTTTTCTGATGCAGAATTTAAGATTATAAAATGCAAAAAATGGCTATTTACATAGTTTGTTTTAGTAATTCAATGGTTTAGAATTAGTAAGTCGGTAATCTTAAGGTTTTTTAATGGAGGCCACTAAAAAATACAATTTGTGTTTATTGTGATGTTTTGCAAAAGATTAAACGTAGGTATGCTAGACTTTTTGGCGGGATCTTGCAAAGTCACATAGCGTCTTCGTTTTATTTCCATAAATTCCTGTAATTTCAGGTTAATGCATATTATCAGTGGTGTATTATCCAATAAAGATCAATCTATGTGCACACAAGTTCAGTGAAATTAATTATGTATATTGTGACTTTTCAAGTTATCTCAAAAGGTCCGTGAGAAGTTTTAGTACAATGACAACTATTTTACTAAAATATATCTGTTAAGGACGGTGACTGATAGTGCGGACTATATGAAAATGATTTATTTAGTGACCAGAACTAAAATATAACTTGACACTGGCAAAAATAAGTCCTCATAAAAAAGATTTTGAAGCCAAACTTACCTATTCAAAATATGACTCGACACTGGCAAAAATAAGTCCTCGTAAAAAAGATTTGGTTGCCAAACTTACCTATTTATAATATAACTCGACACTGGCAAAAATGAGTCCTCATAAAAAAGATTCGGTTGCCAAACTTACCTATTTATAATATAACATGACAGTAGCAAAAATAAGTACTCATAAAATGGATTTGGTTGCCAAACTTAAAATTAAGAAGATTTTATTTTTCGTAAAATAAATTAATACTTTTAAGAAATTATTTTATGTTACTTGTTACTTTTTATAACTATACTATTATCGTAATAGGTTCTTACATTACATTCTGTTTGGAAAATAATCATTGTCATCAAACACAATTATAAATAAAATGTGTATTTGGCATTTCTGCTACCTTTAACCGACGAATATTATCTAATATCACTCTCGTAATTTCGTTTCATCATTACTAGCGTTATTCATCAGAAAAAGCTATATAGACCGTATTTAACTACGACAAACCTAATTTAACACCTGGCAACATTCGATATTAATAAAACTGTGATTCGAATGGCGTACGGTTTCAGATATCTGTGGTGCGGAAGGCGTACCTACAGGTGTAAAGGAGTTCAAGCGAATATATTATTAATGCTGTTTTTAATCCTCGGGATAGAAAAATATTAATATTTTGTGAATGAACATAATAAAATAAGACTTGATTTTTGAATCATATTTAATTGAGACACGCGATGACACAATAGTGGGCCCAAATATGGTCAATCTCCTTTGGTTTATATACCTTTTTATCTATAAAATAATTTTTTACACGTTTTGTAACAAAACGTCATTTTCAATCATATTTAACCGGGAGCACATTTCAGCGGAGGGTGCAATACGAATTGTGAGCAGTTTGCTCAGTAGTGGTGAACAGTTTAAGTTACATATATTAGGTCATTACATATGAAATTGGCGTTTTGTACGGGAGGAATATAAAGTCAATTTTTATTTTGTAAAATATATTTATGGAGGGGCAAGGTAGATGACACCTCCATTTAAAAGGGAAGATCTTCCGCCAGGCTGGGTCATCGTGCCTGGGGACCGCGGTCCAACTGTACATGTCGGACAGTTGTATATATGCAGATTCTCGAGAAAACTTCTTAAGCGCGATGCAGGATGTAGGTTAATGTGGCGCCACGCCATCTATCTTTCAGTGTGTGAACTATCTTAGTGTTACTGATAGATGGCTCATAGATTTCGCTACATCACTCCCTTCCTAGACCGGAGGTCGATCTATGGTTGCGTCGTTGCGTTAAGCTTGCAAGTGCCAGTGCTGCTCGAAGTCTACGGTGAGTCGAGACGGAGCGCAGATGCTGCGACAGGTTGAGCCGGCTAGTCCACGTAGTGCAGAAACCGCCACGCCGGAAAGATGATCCGGGCGTGTGCTGCGGTGGACTGTGCGGGCGGGGAGCTTAGTCGCAGTGTTGCCTTGCAGGACCAGGAAGCACGGTGAGTCGGCTGCGATGGATCTGATTGAGGCGAAGTTGGCTTGCTGTGTGACTGCTTGCCGGTGGGGAGTGATGAGCTTGGAGAATCTGCTCAGAAGTACTGCATGTTCCGTGATTTTTGGAGGGTTGGAAATATTCCCATCCATCACGTCGGGGTCACCACTTTGGGGACTAGAGTTCGGAGGTGAGAGTGAAACGCTTGGTTCAAGTATTCAGAATGGAATGAATTTATTTACAAAATGACCCTATTTATATACAATATTTACATGCTAAAATAATAATAACGTAGCGAGACGAACGACCAATGAGCGCGCTGAATGTCTCGCTCTTTTGACATCTCGCTCGCACAGTAATTAAAAGGTCATGGCACGGTCAAGCGCGCATGCGCGGCCCGCGCTCTGTGTATAAAAATAGCGGCGCTAGCGGGGCCGCATCCATTTTGCCGCAGTCGCCGAAGGGAACGGACGTGTTACTCGGAGCTTGCAGATGTGAAGATGGTGATGTGATGAAGTGAAGTGTTGGTGTCCAAGTCACGAAGATGAAGTGCAGTGTTCCGGTGTTGTCGTCAACTTCGTCAAACGCATACTTGTTTCTCCTGCGTGGCACATATTATTGCATGAATGTTTCTTTCGAAACACGCATGCTATTGTTTCTGTTTGTGCATGATGTCAAACATGGTGAAAAGGTTATGGTGAAATATACTGGGGTGACTATCTTGAGTTTTATTTTCCTGTCTTGAATTAAATGTTCTTTCTTGCATATTGTTTCATTTATATATCCTGGTAATGTGGTACGTTTTGAGGTAAAGGTAAAGGTGAGTATCTTGATGTTGCTATGCGGTCTGTGGCGCTACATATTTAATAAATCAAAGTATGCACCGTTGTTATCTATGCACTTTTGCCATCCCATAGGTAGTTTATTGATCCCTTTACTAAAAAACCATGGGGGCGAGAATTAATAAACTCTTTGAAGGCGGTTTGGACTGCCGCATCGGAGTTGAATTTTTTTCCTTGTAAAAAGTTTTCCAAATTCCGGAAAAAATGGTAATCTGTTGGAGCAAGGTCCGGGGAGTACGGTGGATGTCACAAACATTCCAATTGTAGCTCATCTAACTTAGCGGTTGTTTGTTGTGCAGTGTGTGGTCTTGGGTTGTCGTGAAGCAGCAGTGGCCTAGAGCGATTGACCAATCTCGGTTGTTTAGCAGCTAGTTCTTTCTTCATGGTTTGCAGTTGCTGACAATAGATATCTGCCGTAATCGTTTGGCCAGATTTTAGAAACCTGTAGTGAACGACAACGGCGCTAGTCCACCAAACACTCAAAAGTAACTTTTTCTGAGTCAATTTTCGTTTAAGGCAGGATTTGGCTGGGTCTCCAAGGTTCAGCCATTGCGACGAGCGCTTCCGATTATCGTACAGTATCCACTTTTCATCACAAGTAATGATTCGATTTAAAATCCCTTCATTATTGAGTCGGTTGAGCAAAGTAACACAGCAGTTGACGCGTGTTTGCAAGTTCGATTCACTCAATTCATGAGGTACCCATCGTTCAAGTTTTTTTACTTTCCCGATTTGCTTCATGTGGATTAATACAGTTTTATCACTTACCCCGAAGCCTGCAGCTATCTCTGAAGTGCTTTATAATGGATCCGCTTCCACAATAGCCTTTAATTCTTCATTTTCCACTTTGGTCTTCGGCCGTCCACGGGGTTGGTTCTGAAGGTCGGCTTTTCCGGAACGAAAACGTTGAAACCAAAAACGTACAGGGAATTAATATGGCTTACCGATGTACCTGCGCAGAAAATACATTTTCAAAGTGCGGGAAACGCTATTGGCCGACAGCTGCCGTCATGTTAGCGCGCGCCGTGCGGAGGGCCGTGACTTGCGAGTGAGATAGAACTAACAGCTGCAGTGTATTATGAACCTTATAGTAGTGATCTAAGGTTGATTGTATGTTTGAAGCATTCTTTCGTTAATCTTCGGGGCCATACTTTCTTTTCTGTGCGAACGAAGATTCACGACGCGCCATATAAGTTGAGTAATACTGTACCGTGCTTTCTTTTGCGACACCAGCGCCGTACACATAATTAATCTTTCAAGCTGTTTCTGCAGCACTGGTGCCACGGCAGAACTCGTACTCGTAAATATACCGATATTTCATGTTTTCCATTGTGCGGTAATAAGCGACGCCAAAGAAAAAAATAATGAGGAAAATTTATAAATTTGAATTTGGAATTCTTAACCAAAGAGGAGATATTTGAGATCAAAGTGGTCAGTACGACAAAACGCTAATTTCATATGTAAGGACCTAAATAATTTATACTGTTATGAAAATAAATAGATAGATTATTATATGTCTAATATCAATGATATTTTTTTTTGAAAATTGTTCATCGTCTCATATTATGTATCAACATTAAGAAATCCGTATCTATTCTGATTTCCTTACATATACTATGCAATTTTCCAAAAGTACACACACATCAGTCATTCCACATTCTAGGTTGTGTGAGTGCATTCGTCGTTTGAAATCGTGAGCTGTCCGCGCCTTAATTAATTAATTACAACATACTAGCTCATACTAGCTTTATCAAAGTGATTGAAAACTTTATCAACTTTGAAAACTACATTCCTTTTTTTTAACCGCAAAGAGGCATATAGCCTGCCTGATGGTAAGCAGTTACCGTAGTCTGTGATGAAGGATACAAAACATCTTGGCTGATATTTAAATTACAAAGGGCTAACCACCATCTCTTAAAACAATATCATTATATTCTTACTTGCGTTACGTCCTTCTTTGATATCTGACGTCATCGAATGAATGAATATGAATATAATTCTGTTCAGGCAACTTTGGCCTTCTGTACGTAAAAACATAATCTGTATACCTCATAAACTAACATAGGTATTTTGTTAAAAAAATCATTTTTAATATTATATAAGCTTTTTTTGGTTACTGTCCTTTTTTGACTGTACTTGCATTGTCTTTCAATATACTAATAAACACCAAATATCAAGTCAATCCGACCACTGGAAGTGGGTGATATTCGACTTGCAAGATTTCACCCTAACGAACAAACATACATACATACATTGCAAGCTTGTAATAAGCACCACGTGACAGTGCGATCATCTGGCACTTGGTTATGCACCATTTGTTGAAAATGGGCATAAGTTTCCCATACCTGGCGACAGCAGGATAGCACTCGTGATTGAACAGAGCTCCCGTTGGATATATCCCCACGGCGACGTAGATGGGTCTGGATCCGGCGAACTGGTGCTGTCCTCGCAGGGTCTCGTACACCTCGTGCGCGTTGAACTGCAGCAGCTGCAGGTTGCGCACTATCAGCTCGCTGATCGACCGCTCCGCTGGAAGGTCCAGGAGTTGTGGTTGAACGTTGAACTCCATATAATGAAGGGTGTGAAATGATGAAGTGTATTTCTAGCGGTGTAGATAACAGGCGTGCATAAACTATTAATCGCCTTGGTGGTGGATGGACAGATCTCGAGCGTAAATCGGATTCTTGTTTAATTTTGACGGGCCCGTTGGCGCAGTTGGTTAAGAGGAAACGCTGGTGGCGTTTGTTCCATACAAACGTAATCCTCAGTTTCCTCTCTGGATAATGACTATAATCTGGATTTTACCATGCAATCTGTAGCTACCACTGTATGTCCCTCGGTTGTGTTTTTCTCCATAAATTAATTATTATAAGAATTAGGAGCCATCTAAAATCACAAAAACTGACCATTTTTACTACCCTTATCAGACGTCCTGCAAACAAATTTGACGAATAAAAAATAAAAGGAAAACCGACAGACATAGCCAAAGCCCTTCTTATTAATATTCTTGAAAAAAAATTAAAATCGATCGAGTATTAGAGGAGGAAACTGGGGATTACGAAATAGCGATTTCATCTATTTTAAATAGGTATAATCGATCCAAGCTGCAGTTGTCTCTATCGTCCCTCATACATTTATATCCCAGCAACAGCGCGACAGCAATAGATTTGTTAAATACCTATTTTTCAAATTTCTTGCAGCCATCCTTTCCTCTTAAGGTTCACCTTACGCGCCGCAGGTCGTGCGTTCGATTCCCATACAGGACATGCATTTGTGTGCATGAAAATATCTGTATGTCCTGAGTCTGGGTGTAATTATGTATATTAAGTATGTTTTTACAAACAAAAAGTAGTATATGTATTATATCAGTTATTTGGTTTCCATAGTACAAGCTCTGCTTAGTTTGGGATCAGATGACCGTGTGTTTGGAATGTCCCAGGATATTTATTATTATTATTAATTTTAACAGTGTAACCAGTATTTTGACCAAACATAGCCACAACTTCACAAGATCGGTGAGGATGTGGAAATGTAAAGATTTGTAACTTGATATCTAAGTCATCACAAAAATTCAGAAAATATTATTTTACAACTTTCGCTATTGATAGCAGTATCACATCATATTCAATTTCTCCATTTGTTAGTTTATGATCCTTAATAAGATATTATTTTACACAAATAACAATCCATTTGCTGCGAGTTTCAATTCTCATAAAATGCTACTAACTTTATTGACATCTTCATCGTAAAATACTATTCTATAAATATCAATTTCGGTTCACTCACCTTACAAGGACGCGTAGGTATATTGTAAGGCCCGGTTTCAATAATTTACGGACCGGTATCGGTTAAGATTTATTAAAATAAAGACTCTTATATCTTAACTAATAATGAAGCAAAGGCCTCAAAGCTTTGCATAGCAGACCCTCCCATATGGAAGTAGCTATCACAGGTAAAATTTGCTTACGAAATGATCTATATGCCCGGTTTGGCAATAAAAAAACCTACCATTGGTAAAACGATTCGTTTTTGTTTATTGAAACCGGGCATGAGTCATGTATACTATTTCAACTTTTCATGTGAACTATTTAAATAATAATTCAGTGCCTATGTAAAATACTTGTCAACTTTATCAAAATAGCTACGTACCGTTAGTAACATTTTCTGCATCACAATTTTTAAAGAATCCACTTTGCTTCAAACATTCAGTGAGAAATAAAGCCATCACGACTCTTTTGAGGTAATCATCTCCTCTCCTCTGTTCTGAATGCGTGCACAGCGAGTATATCTGAGTCGCCTTCAGTTCCAACTTCTCCTGAAGATTCATACTATCCTCTACCTTCACTTCTGTCTCTTCGTCTTTTTCATTCTTCTCGTTTAAACTCTTCAATCCTTTCTTAGCTCTATTAAGTCTGTCTTTTCTAGTCTTCATTTTGGATTTCTTTGCAACTCCTTCTATGTCGTTAAGTACGGAACCTTCTACAGTTTTTACTTCGTTTGAGAGATGTTTGGCGTGTATTGATAAGCTGGTATCGAGGCCAGCCTGGGTCACCATTCGAAGAGCGATGTGACTGAGTACCGACATACCTGATCCTGTAATGATTTAAAACTACATAAAGACTTTTTATTGTTTTGTAAATATGGAAGGTGGTAAGTCTATTTAGAAGTGCAGCTGCCAGATCACACTAGGTAGATGCTTGGCGACAGGATGGTAGCCTGCCAGGTGAGAACTACTGTTTTATGGCATAGAATAGATAATAGAAGCGTTTTACCTGAAAATAAAACGCATATTAAATACTTACCTTATTTGAAACCTTATAAAATGAGATAGGCCTTCCTTGTTTTCTGCTCTAGACTTCCTTCTTTGTCTACCCAAATATTGCCGTCTCGCTCGCACATCTCCCCACTATCCACCCAGGCAGAGCGCGAGCTTGAGCCACGCGCACTATCTCGTCATTGAGTCGAAATACCAGGCAGAACTAAAAATTAAGGTTTCAAATAAGGTAAGTATTTAATATGCGTTTTATTTTCAGGTAAAACGCTTCTATTAAAACTTGACCGTTATTTGAAACCTTATAAAATGAGACGTGTTTGTTTTCGCCTGGTGAAAGTGGATGCCAATGTGATTTTATGCTTGTAGCATAAAGTTATTTGTGACATAGGTAGGTACCTGTGATTTCTCCAGTATAGGTCATACCTGTACAGACTTCTGTGTAAGTCTGAAGGTATCGTGAGAGAGAATAGGTATCAAAAATACTAAGATGTGCGAGGTACTGTAATTTTATTTATAAAGTACAAACGAAATATGTAGGTGTAAATGGCTAGAAGCAAAGATCTTAATCAAATCATTGATGAGTATAAAAACATGTATCGTATGTGATTGAAAAGCAACATTCAAGTATTTAATTAATCATGCGAAGATAATGTGATCCCGCGATTAGTGGCTTATTATCAGCTATATGGTAACTGTCTGAAAGGGTTGCAGATCTCTAATGGGCATGAGACCAGATTTAGTGGATCTGAACTGATTATGCCAGCACCAGCGATGAATTATTCTATTTCGCACCCTATTAAAGATGCAGCTTTGGCAGGTCTTGTCAATAGTTGGTGGATTTTGCTGTGTTACGTTTATCGTATAAAAGGCGAATACAATCTGTACACACAGTAATGTATAGCTATATGTTTTGCTATAGTCTATGTACCTACCGACATTATTATTCTCCGACACGTGTAGGTACATCATATATTCTAATCAAAACGTTAATTACATACAGTACATTTTTACTTACATGTGGTATTTTGCTATAATCACCAGCAACATTACTGCATAAACATTAACCAGAAATATAAGTTTTAAAGTCCGATCAAAAGTAAAATCATAACATAACTTTTACTTGTTCTAAAACTGGAAAGTGAAGTCATGTAGGTACAAGGGTAATTACACAAGGTACAAGGTTGAAGGCAACCTTAACACATTACAAAATTAAGACAACGCTGTGTCGGTCTGGATATACAAAATACGTTACTTAAATTTTAGATATGTTTCTAAAAATTACACGAGTCAATCGACTATCTATCGTATCAATATATCTCAAAATATGTCCAACCAACACATGAGAACTAAAACTGCATACATTTGATACCACTGGCTTATTCAGCATAATGAACATTCATCTAAGTGTAAGAAGCAAGTAGTTAATAACTTTATTAGTACAGGAGTCATTGTGACAAATGGACTACTTAAGTTTGTTCATTTTATTTCAAACAAGCTACGGTTAGAAGCGATTTTTCAACAAAGATGCCATGGTTACAACAAGCAATCCAATACTCATATTTCTATAATTCCAGACCATCTTATGGTACCTACTTGGAGGTAGAAAAACCGTCCATGTATCTATCGATAGCGCTGTATCGTGAATGGGACTGTCAAAGCTCTGAACTTGAGGTCTGCCCTCCGAAATACTATCGAGGAATTAGTTACTAAAAGTTTGTTTCGAACCAATTTAGCTGAGGTAGCAGTTTAGAGATTAAACAAGATAGAGGGTAATGTTATGCTAGGTGGTAATTCCACGTGGAACAAAGGTGCTTTTTCTTCGTAAAACATTTATTCATGCTTTAGTCTAAATACAAAACTTTCAACTAAGTATGTACATTCCATATTATTGTGCAGGCGTATCCGCTGTGTAAGTGCTCCTCTAGCAGTAGTTGGTAATCAGTAACAATAGACGAGGATCTAATCTAATATATGAAAGAAATTGGAATGTTACATTCATATGACGATGATACGGTTCATCAGATGATTGTCACCCTCATTCCGAACATAGGTGACGTTTAATTTAGATATTGTCATGCTTTCAAGATAGCGAGGAGTGCTTTGTTATTGCAATGCAACATTTTCCTGGCTAAACAACTGTTCGACTGTTTATTGCGCTTACAGGCTTCATCTGATTATAAATTTCAATAGAAAATGAGATTGCGATTGCAGTTGAATCAAAAAAGTATGCTGAATCACGGTAGTGCAGACTCTTTTGGGATATTACCAAGCTCGATAAGTTCAATAGACCGATTAGGCTCTAAGGTGATTTTGAAAGAAAATCAATAATATTTCTAGTATTCCATTGAACTCCCAAAACCCTGCGAGGGTGGGTAAATTTGTCAACATAGTGTAAGCCTCTGTAGCACAATTTTATTCATTCTTGTTTTAGAATTAAAACATAACGCCTTGGAAGGCAGGAGAAAGTCATTCAAATAATCGATAATAGGTATTCCTTATTCCCTATATGCTTGTTACCCCATTGGTTAATTAAGCAAAAAACTTTTGGCTGAGACCGAAAGGTAGGCAAGTTATCTATGTATAATATAGTTGCCATTATTGGTCATATATTCGTATGTGCGTCGCTCACATTTACTAGTGAAAACATGCCTGAGATCTGAATTTTGCACAACCAGTCAGGGCTGAAATAAATCAGCGATACGGTAAACATTTAATTCGTATCATACGTTATAATAGGTCAGTGAGATCAAATCAAAATCAAAGTCATTTATTCAGTTTAGGTCCTGATAAGGCACTTATAAACGTTAATTTGTTACAAACAGTTGAATTTACCACCGGTTCAGAATACACTTAAACTGAGAACTGAGATTCACCACTTTTTAGCATCAGCAGACAATGTTCAATGGTGCGGGTGGATATCTGATACCACAGTACTGAACCGAATGACTTGACATTACCAACGGTTTTTTGGTAAAACAATACGCATCGACAGTGTATTATATTATTTTCAGTATATAAACCGGGGGTGCTTAGATGTCACCCTGCTGGTGGAATAGAATTTATTGTCCCGCTTTGAAATTATTAAATGACAATTTTTAAGCACCTTGCAAAAAACGAGTATGGTAAGACCCCTGCGAGGGATAAATATATAAGAACAAGTCCGTAAGGGCACCAACCTCCAAGTCAAGTACTTAAGAGTACGCTGTAAGGGTAGGTACATTTTCCAGTTACTTGCCCCTGTGAGATTTGATAATGATGGGAAATATGCGTAGAGGCATCTCGGCATAGGACTTTGCAAATGTACATTTTAAAACCAACTATTCCCATGTGGGTGGTTATATTAGAGACTGTGCGACAGAACATTTCAAATCACCTGTCCTTGCATGGGTTGATTTAGATGGCGATTGTGAGAAGAGGCACAATATCTAGGTAAAGTACCCTGCGTTGAGGGTATATATTTCGAGTCCCTTTTCCCTACGAGGCAGGGATAGAGTAAAAATCTGCTTTGACCCGTTTCTAAAGCAGGATCATTTAATTTTTAATTGAAAAGCAAAATAGGTTTTCAAACACTACACTGCCTTTTTAATCCTTTCATCGTTAATGTGCGTAGACACACCATCCAAACGTAGTACCCTGCGAGAGTGTATTCTAAGGTCACGCAAAGATTTATATGCGTCAGGCGCGACATGATGTATTTGAAACCAGACTTGAAGGGTCCATTTCAAGTCACCCTGTAAGAGGTTGATTATGATGGAAAATGTGCGTACGGGCAGAAAATCCAAAAGAATACCCTGCGAGGGTACATTTCTGTCCCTGCAAGCGGTTGATTAATATGGGGAATGTGTGTACAGGCATAACATCCAAGAAAATACCTCACGAGGCTACATTTCAACTCATCTGCCCCTTCAAGGGGTTGACTATTATTGGTAATGTGCATACGGAGTACTGGCACAACATCTCAAAAGAACACACGCGAGGGTATATTTCAACTCACCTGCCCCTGCAAAGGGTTGATTATTACGGGGAATGTGCATACGGAGTAAGGGCACAACATCCAAGAGAATAAATACCCCGCACCGGTACATTTCAGTGACGGCCCCTGCGTGGAGTTAATAATAATGGGGAATGTGCGTGCCGGCCCAACATCCAAGCAAATACTCTGCGCGAGTACGTTCTAAGTCACCTGCCCCTGCGCGGGGTTAATAATAATAAGGAATATGCGTACTGGCACAAGATCTAAGACAATACCCTGCGCGGGTATGATTTGAGTCACTGCCCCTGCGCGGGGCTAACAATAATGGGAAATGTGCGTACGGGCACAACATCCACGAAAATACCCTGCGCGGGTATGTTTTGAGTCACCTGGCCCTGCGCGGGTTGGTGTATGGATCAGACTAGCTTGCTAAGCAGGAGCATTTGATCCTTTTTATTAGAGGCAAAAAAAATTAAACTTTTTTAAGCACTGTAACTAGACTAGCAATAATGGCAGGCGAAATTTCTGGTTAGCGGATCACAATTCCTCATTTGAATAATTTCAGTACAAATAAGTTGTAATAATTCTAATTCACTACATAACACTTTAAATTCTTTTTTATTATCAATCAACTTCTTTCACTTTTCACTTTTAATCACCGCTTCATTGCAAGATCCTCAACAGAGGTTTATTTAAGTAAAACACACAAGCTAGCACAAAGTTATTACAGCGGCAAATTTCTTAAAAATATTTAACTATATAATCAATTGTTATTTAGACGGCACTGCTAACGTTTTCGACACCTTAACATCGCCTGCGGTCATTATTAATTTTATTATAGATCCGAGAATCAGATATATGAGGCATTTGGATTTACTTGAGGACCTTATAAAGGTACTACTCGACCCAGTGTTACGCTGCCTTTTAGATCATTTTTGCTCAGGGCAGTATCCGTTATCACTATTCGCACGTTGTGATTTATACAGTTAGCACTTGATGTAATTTAAATTTAATGTTCAACTGTGAACAAAACAGGAACTAACCTAGGAAAAACCAAGGATAATAAATTAATAGAAGCAAAATTATCAATAAAAAGTGGGTAGATTAAATAGTTTAAGAATTAGCTGTTCAAAGACATGAACATAAAATATCAAAATTAAATTAAAATATCGAACGGTAACACCGTTAAAATCATTATATTATTATTTTAATAAACTAAGAAGGAACAAAGGTATATAAAATATACAAATAACTTACGAGTGCCTAGGCTAGGCTAGGCACAACCACAGAACATTATTACTCTGACGAGAAGAAAGTCAACTCCATAGATTCAAAATGCATACAAGTGGCTACAGTGGCGCCGTCTATTCTTTCCCATATGAACTAATTTTACGCGCGAGATTCGAAATCTACTTTACATTTTCAAATAATGTTATTTTTTTCGTCTGCCATACTATTGCAATGCAACGGAACAGGCATTGCGATAGCTCGGCAGACTCGACAATATGAACTGTAAAATGACAAATAAAAAATAAAAGGGAGTTTTCATTATAACAAGTTTTATTAAAAATAAATACTTAAGTATTAATCAAACAACATGATATTTTACATATTTTTTCATAAAAAAATGTGTTAATCAATATTAATTAGCAATCAAAATGTTGATGAGACTCGTAGTAATAGTAAAAAAAAAACTTTACGAAGGCTATCGAACATTAAGATGTCATGTGTTACAATCCCTTGACATCTTAATGTAATGTCTTAAATTGTATCAAGTAGCAGTTTCTTTGGTATAATGTAGTCCTACAAATAGGTAACATAAGTCTAGTAGGAACTCCCTTTCGTATATAATATAATAATATCCTGGGACATTCCTCACACACGGTCATCTGATTCCAAACTAAGCAGTGGTTGTACTATGGAAAACCAGATAACTGATATAATACATATACTACTTTTTGTTTGTAAATACATACTTAATATACAAAATTACACCCAGACTCAGGACATACAGACACGTTCATGCACACAAATGCATGTCCTGTGTGGGAATCGAACCCACGACCTGCAGCTCGATAGGTAGACTCTTAACCAGATTCTTAGACTAGTAATTGGTCTATTTTATTAACAACCATTGCTGTGGCAGTTGCTTCCCGAGGCAGTTGATCTGAAATGAATAATAATTCGTTAATTAAATGATGATAAATAAACACATAACTATGTGAGAACAATCAGTAAAATATGGCCATGCGAGTCATATTTGACAAGGGGGTGTCTCTCCTTGCCGCACTATGTTTCTCTTTTTGACACATGTATGTATATGGGCTGTCAAAAGTGACCTATGATGAAGGCCCTAGTTTAGGTACAAGTATTACTGTGGTTCAGTGTAATAGTAATGTAGTTAGAGAAGTTACTGGGCAAATTATTATGAGCCTTATAAACTTGTGTCACACAGACATAGCGAAACATAAAAGTATGTTTATTTTTTTCTAATGTTGTTGAGATACTTACTTGTACCAATTTTAGCATACAAGTCAAGTCAGATGCTACTGAATGGCTGAGAACTTGTGCAGCTAACCGCACCTTCATTTTTTGTTTTCCATTTGAATCCAAATGCTGCTTTGTTAATGCAGGCGCATTGGGGTTGGTGTTGTCTTTTTCAAAGAATTCTTTGATGTGGCTCCATTTTGCAAGGCCTGAAAAAATCACATGACCAACATATACTATACTGAATTATACCAATAAATCTTAATAGTAATTAGCTTCTGCCCACTTGTGGTGTCGGAATAAATAAATAAATTAATATACTGGGACTTGTAGATGGAAACCAGATAACTATACTACATAATTAATACTTTTTGTTCATATATAAGTATGTATACTTAATATACATAATTACACCCAGACTCAGGACATACAGACATGTTCATGCACACAAATGCATATCCTGTGAGGGAATCGAACCCACGACTTGCGGCTTTGTTTTTGTATGTTCAACGATTACTCAGAAGTAATTGTACTTCTGAGTAATCATTGAACATACAAAAACAAACCCAAACTTTTTTTCTCATAGACTACTTTCAATATTTTCTGGTCTCGGTGGACCCCCATTACACTACTGAATATTATGAACATTAATAAACATTCATTTAAACAAATGAGTAAAATTAAATTGAGGAGTCATGTCACAACAGCGCAATGAATGACTAATGAGTAAGCCATACACAACCCTACGATCCACGCTTGCAACATTAAATGAAAAAAAGGTTGTCGCATCTGTCATTTTAATTTCTATTTCAATTTATTCATTTGCTTCATGTAGTACATCTTAAGGTGTTACAATTAGGTTACTCCACAACATGTGCCCTGCAAGGGCATTGCAACATTTTAGTACACGGAAAGAGAAAATCAGACTATTAGAATAAACTTACTTGATCAATCAAAATATTCGCTCTGGTTGATGGCCGAGTAAATCTGGAGTCTCCGTGGGTATTGCAAATTTACTCAGTCTTTTTATGGGTCTCCATGTGCATATGCTGTATCCGAAAAGTGCTTGCTGCGTAGCAATTTGTGCTGCTTGCACAACTTGCCTAAAGACTCTTCAGACGTCCAGTCTTCATTTGGGTAGCAAAATATAGCCCAAGCACGGACCCTAGAATAAGTAATTTCAGTTAATAATAAGTATGAATGAAACATTATTGAATTAATGATCGACTGGCAAATAAATAACTCATTGTAATATAGTTACCTGTCTATGTTTTTCTTTCCAAGTGGTGGAAATCTATGTACACTTAGACATTGTCGATATCTTTCAGACATCTTAGCGAGTCAGTCTCAAAAAAAAATAACATAATGAGTCCAATATCTCGAGGAATATACAAACTACTTAGCACTAGGAGAATCACTTTCTCAACTTAAAACGAACACAGAATGAGTCCAATATCTCAATGCACATCACTTAACTAAGAGAGTTACTGTATCAATTCAAAAATAGCACGATACCTAGAGAATACGTAGTAAACTTTAGTAGTTTGTACGTAGAGAGATAAAATGAGTCAAATATCTCAGATATCTGTTTGGAACTATGTTCAAGAGTCAGTTTATTGCTAAACCACACTAATTTTGTTTCACCGCGAGGAAATTTCACTGAAAACAAGAAGAAGTAACGATTTTTACAATAATTCAATACTATTTCAGAAGAAAAAGATTCGAATATTTTACCGACATTTTTGAGTATTTTTGACAGCATTTGGTGATGCCATACCAAATTATATAAACCCTACATACATTTATGATGGTACCTTTTCTATATGTCAAACTTGATATAAAATATTTATTTAACACAATTTTTGAATAAAAATTATTAAAATATTCTTTTAAAAATAACTATAATAATCTGAAGTGTCAATACTGTTATAATATTCATAATAATAAAAAAATATTGCCTTTATGAATCTACTAGTTTGGTAGAAAAGATTTACATAAGCCTGGTTAACTTTTAAGTAATGTCTCTCTCCCTTAGGTTCATAACGGTGTCCCGTTTCCTCAAAACTCTCCCATAACAAAGATACGTGTTGGCATTGGCTGCCTAGAAAGTTGGCCCCCCCTGGGCACAACCGTCCGTTGCAGAAAACAGGACGCCAATGACGAGATAGTGCGCGTGGCTCAAGCTCGCGCTCTGCCTGGGTGGATAGTGGGGAGATGTGCGAGCGAGACGGCAATATTTGGGTAGACAAAGAAGGAAGTCTAGAGCAGAAAACAAGGAAGGCCTATCTCATTTTATAAGGTTTCAAATAACGGTCAAGTTTTAATAGTACTAACGTATGGTTTATAAGGAGAAGGCGTACAGGCCTTTTTTTTAACCAAATTTCGAAAACGTTTTGGACCATAAGTATAATTAAAAAAACGTTATATAATAGTAAAGCCATGTTATGCTCATTTTATAAGTTATCATGTATTTTACGTGTCGCTCACTTCCCTCCAATATGGCTGCGAGGGCGATGGCTGCCACACGCGTCTTATGAGCAGGAGCTACTTGTGGGGGCTGATCTGCTATAGTTTGCTGTTTACTTTTTTTTTTATTGTTTATAGACCTGTGTTTGACCGCAATCTCATCATGGTAATGCGATGATGCGAATGTGATGATGCGGCCGAAGGTGGTAAGCACACAAAGCCTAGAAGGAACTGGCTCTCAAGTGCAGCTGTCGGAACACACCGAAAGGTGCTTGGCGACAGATTTTCAACTTGAGGGTGGTAGCCAGCCAGGCGGGTACTACAAAGTATCCTACCACCGTGCTATGGTTTCCTCACGATGTTTTCCTTCACTGAAAGCTCAAGCTCATTCTAGGATTCGAACCCGGGACCTTCATCTCGGTATCCGACGTCACAACCACTGAGCTATCATCGCCTTAAATTAACTCAATAAATATTTATAGTGTTCGTAGTTTTGCCGTTGGGGCACGCTATTCTTGTCAATCAGACTAAATTATGAATGAAATGTATGCTGGTTTTAAGTAAAACTAATTACTGAATTTATTGCCAGCTCTTCTGAGCAACTGCAACCTTTCGAACTAGTATTACAGTTAGCCTATTCGTAAGTGTCTGCTATTTGAATGAGTTAAGTAAGCAAATACATACCGATAAAGAGATCCAAAAAGGGACATTCGTACAAGTGGTACGTGGAGACAGCAGCATCTTTGCACTGGATACTGCAGAAGGCAACTCCTGAACACTTGGGACACCATACCGGGGCTTCATCTTCGCTATCTTCTAACCTTCAAATGATGTAGTGATTTTATAAACTGTGCATATACGCTTTGTCAAGCGGTACTTTATGACCAAGATATAGGTTTTGTAGAGTTAGGGCTTGTAGATATTTGCAATAAGCGATAAATCAGGGCGGTACTTAGCTGTTAATCGATTCTACTAATAGCTGACACATTAGGGGTTGCAGGGTGAAAGTTACCTACATTTTCTTTTTTTTGTGTGCTAATCCTAGTCTATATTTTTGTCCAAAACTATGTTTTTTTTAGAAAGCTGGTATGAAAACAGCTTTCTAAAAAAACATAGTTTTGCTTTATATACTCTGAGGTTTTGCGTTTGAGCACACCTACCTAAGTACGTGGACTTTACGGAACTGATAGATAACGACAAACCTTTTAAAACAGTGCAAGCAGTGTGTCCCGTAGTAATCGGAGAGCAAACACGCAGCGTAAGGGCTGTCCACAAGCAGAACATCACCAGTTCTTATAGCAGCACCAGCGACGGCGAAGCGCCCCTGGCGGCAAACAACGTAATCATTCAAACAAACCTCCAACCATAGACATAGAATATTAAATAGAGCGATTGTACAAGAGTATGAACCACGCAGCCGCAAAATACGCTTTCATAGTTTTAACGACTAACGGCCTTACTCATAAACGCTATTTAACTAAATCTACTGAATAAATGGTCAAATAAATAACGTCACCTTGCTGTCATTGTCAAACAATTTGACGTTATTTAGGTGACCACTTAATCAGCTTATTAGTTAAATAACGTTTTATGAGTAAGGAGGTACATACATTATGAATCACAATTTCTCGTTTATTATCGACACTCTTACAGAGAACAAATAACAAGGAACTCTTATCGACATCTGTCAGTAAAAATCACTAGTGTACGATATATCTCTGAATGCATTTATATGCTTCGCACAAGGTATAGTAGCACCCAACTGATATGGCTTACCGATGTACCTGCGCAGAAGATACATTTTCAAAGCGCGGGAAACGCTATTGGTCGGCAGCTGCCGCCATGTTAGCGCGCGCCGTGTGGAGGGGCGCGACTTGCGAGTGAGACGGAACTAAAAACTGCAGTGTATTATGAACCCTATAGTAGTGATCTAGGGTTGATTGTAAGTTTTAAGCATTCTTTCGTTAATCTTCGGGGCCATACTTTCTTTTCTGTGCGGACGAAGATTCACGACGCGCCTTATTAGTTGGGTACTACTGTAATGTTGTTAACGCTATCACTCTATTAATATTATTACTCTATGACTCCAACGTTCCACAATTTTAGAGAGATAGTAATGGAACGGAGATGGATCAAATATACTTATCTTTATACTAAAAGCGTATTATAACTTCATTGTGTATAATAATTTATTTGTGGGTTGTAGAGGATACCACCATAGAACAGATAAATAAGGTTAGAATGGTAATGTGGGCGGGGCAAGCGCGCCACAGTTATGATTCGATAATCATAACTCGACCGATTCGCGGTCAGTGCGCGTCGGATTACATTGGAGAACAGAGCTCTGCTTATAATGCCGTGTTGTGCTATAATAACGTGTAAGACAAAAAAGTCAGACTTCAAGTATAGAGCGAGGAGGTATATCTTTCCATCGGTAAGTCGAAAATAACATTTAATTACAATATTATTAGTAAAAAACATAAAAACATATTGAACACTATGAAATACCAAACATTAACAAAATTATTACAACAAGTTATGAAAAACATACATTGACCGATGTGTACTCGCTCAATCAGCGCAATGACCAAATCCGCTTTCAATGTACTGCATACATTGCGTCTTCTACACTTCATCCTTTGCCCTGATTGGCAGTGATGTAAGGCGCAGCATGTTTATCGATAGTGACGTGACCATGTGGTTTGGTTAAATAAAATCATCGATAGAATTCTAGACTATATATAATATAATTACGTTTGACAAAGATAATTTTCGAATTATTTTATATTTAATTAACGATAGTACATTTTTAGTTAGACGTATTTTGAAATTAGATATTATATTAATCATTGAATGAATGTGACCGAATGATATAAATGGACATATAAGACCCCTCCTCATCTACGAGTATTTACTACTAGCGACCCGCCCCGGCTTCGCACGGGTGCAATGTCGTAATGAGGTGTCGATAGATTTTCGCGCCCTATTCTGCCCTGCCCTGCCTTGCCCTGCCCTATTCTGCCCTACCCTGCCCTGCCTTGCCCTGCCCTATTCTGCCCTGCCCTGCCATCTTGCCCTGCCCTGCCCTGCCCTGCCTTGCCCTGCCCTATTCTGCCCTACCCTGCCCTGCCTTGCCCTGCCCTATTCTGCCCTGCCCTGCCATCTTGCCCTGCCCTGCCCTGCCCTGCCCTGTCCCGCCCTACCCTACCCTACCCTACTCTACCCTAGCCTAGGGGTATGAAAAATAGTTAACGTCCTATTCTCAGACCTACTGAATATACACAAAAAATCCCATAAGAATCGGTCAAGCCGTCTCGGAGGAGTTTTTTTACAAACACTGTTCTAATACTTACATTTTTAAACTCGTGATATCTTTCGAATGGAATGTCCGAATTGAATAATTCGAAAAGTTATACAAAGGTATTGAAGCAGTCTTGAATATGAAGTAATTTATTATGATAAGGATTAATACCAAGATACAAATATCGAGCTTTTTCTAGCGGCGGCATTTCAATTAAATTTTTACAATGAAAGAACACTTATTGTGGCATAACTATAATAGTTAGACATATACTGTCGCGACACTTTTTGTAAATAATGATGTGCTCTACAAAGTCATAGTACATTATTTTATTCTATCATCAATAGTTTTCGCAGCGCACGCGATGAAAATAATATTTTAGGTAATTTTTTTACACCTTGGGTTACATTATTGGAGTTTTAGTAAGGATCCCTAATTTTTTTGAAAATATAATATAGCCTATGTCACCCGGGGATAGTGTAGCTTCCCAACAGTGAAAGAATTTTTCAAATCGGTTCAGTAGCTTCGGAGCCTATTCAATGCAAACAAACAAACAAACAAACAAACAATCAAATCTTTCCTCTTTATAATATTAGTTAGATGATGTATTTAGTATTATAATCTAAGTAAAATGTAATTTGACTAATGCAATAAATTATAAATTGTAGTTTTCCTAAAGAACCTAACGCCAGGGAACAATGGATTGGCGTGACAGGTAGAGGAAACTGGAAGAGCCGATAACCGATGTGGAAGAAAGGTTCTCGAGTGGCGACCACGTACTGGAAAGTACCGAGCGGGACGACCTCCCACCAGGTGGACCGACGACCTGGGGCCCAATTCTCACTTCCCTCGAACTAGCCTTCGAATCGAACTTGCATTACGAGTTCTATTTCAACCGTAAAATTTCGAGAGGCGGAGTCTATTTTTCGATTCCTGTATTCTCGGCACTAATCGAACTAACCTTCGAAATAAGTTCGAGTGTAAGGAGTAAATGTTGCCATTATGATGGATACAAATTGCACGATGCGTTTCGTTTCACTTGATAATTGCGTTTTGTTAACGTACGTGATAATTTTATATCTTAAATTAAAATTTAAAAGATTTTAATGAATATAAAATATTTAAAACAACGTTTTACTCTTATTATATCCTAATATATCCGGAATTCATAAGTTAATCAATTTTATATAATAATTATAAATGAATATGACAAAATATTTTCTGTGAGTAACGGAAATCCTTAGGCTTATCTGTCATTACGTTTCCAAATGACAACCTAACTGTTTGACGTTTGATAGTTCGCATTCGAAATACGTTTCGAACGGTCCCGACCAGTCGAAGTAGTTCGAGCGCTAGCCCTCGAAAAATAAGAGAAAATGGCGGCTTCGAAATTCTCAGAATAGCCTAACTTGATTTTCACTCGAAAAAAGTACGAATTCGAACTTTATTTGGAACAAGTGATTAATTCGAGTGAATGAGAATTGGCTCCCTGGTCAGATCTACTATCCGATTCAGTTCTACACATTGTGGTACACTTTACGAAAAAACGATCACACCTCTACAGATGATGCACAATCAAGAATTGAAAGTATAGGATCAAATCTATATTTGAAATTTAGCATAGGTAATTAAAATGTTTGTCTAGATGATAAGACTTACCATATACATTGAGCTATAGTGATAATAGCTCAATAACCATATATGGTTTTCCGGGGTGTGATGATGAAGTAGGAGGGCATGCGCTGGATGGGGTTGTTGGAATTGTCGTGAGATGAACTTTGACCACATGTGGTATCCCTGGTCTGATGATGGAGTAGAATGGTTTTTTGAATTTAAACTGTATAACGGAGCAACTTATCCTAGCCGTGTTTGGGGTTGTTGGAATTGTCCTGAGAACAGCTTTGACCATATATGGTTTTCGGGCTCTGATGATAGAGTAGGAGGGTAGGTAATGGAACTCCATAGCGCAGCAACGTATCCTAGCCATGTTTGGGGTTGTTGGAATTGTCGTGAGATGAACTTTGGCCATATATTGTATTCAGGGTCTGATGATGGAGTTGGAGTGTGGGTAAGCACTGAAACTCCATAGTGGAACGACGTATCCTTATCCTAACCATATTTGGGCTTATTGAAATTAAAATATTAAACTTAGTTACAAAAAAATCTTACGAGCCCTTACAAAGCTGCGCTTTTAGCTAGTATATAGTAAAAAAATAAAATAAAATAATTTCTTAATATTAATTTCATGTTACATTTTTCCCCACGCATTCATCAGATAATTTATCGATAAAAATATCGACTTTATCAAGCAAATCAAATCTGTCAAATTTAGCTTCATAATTTTAACAGCTCACGCCTATGAAGTATCGTATTTTTTCGGTAATTACTTACTAACGATAATGTCGTTCTTCATTGGCGGGTCCCACCCACTTAGTGAAGTGCCAAGCACAACGAACAACCAGACTATCAATAATCAGTTTAGAAATAAAACAAATCGAACATTAGAAGTTAAGATTTAGTTAACTATATAATTTGTTGTAAAAATTTTCGTTATTTGCGCACTATAATATAATATATTATATATCTATCACGCAGTTATCCGTAAAAAAACCACTACATACCCTAATAGTTTTATTAGTTTTTAATTGTCACAAATTGATTATTGCCGGTCCAAAAAATCATTATGCTGAATAATAATATAATTAATTCAATAGAAAAAGATATGTTAGTTTTGTGTAATCCGTACAGCATAACCATGCAACTATCGATTCCAAGTTCTATGAGAATAATAATTGATAATCGAACCGATTCATTAACGATTATACACTACCCATCCCTAATGTAAGTTGTCAACATTTTTGACAGGTGTATGCATTTTTGCGTGTGTGAGTGTCTATGCCCACGGTAGCTTAGTGCTAGTGGGCGAACGAATATCTGCCCTGAGATTTATGTGTGCGTGATTTGGTTGTGTGCGAAATATTTGTAAAAATATGATTGCGTATGTGTAGAAATTAAAATAGTGGGGGTCAAGCGGCGACACTGGTCCTAGTACAAAATTGGAGCGAGGGCCTTTCCAACCTTATTTATCTATTCCGTGGATACCACCATCCAGGCCAGGTTTCTGCTGGGTAAGAGTCCTCCATTTTTGGCTTAATCATCGTCTTTTAGAAACACAAACATTATAGATATGAAAGTTTGGGATGTTTGTGGCTCAAACACGCAACAAAGTCTAAACGGATTTGAATCTTTGGATCTGTAATCGGGATTAACACGTATGATACTTTTTTATCTTGGGAAATTAATAGGTCCCTCTGGAACGCGGGTGAACCCGTAGGGTGGAAACTCGTTTAATATACGTGTAAAATATCAAACCTTATTCTCTTCTTCAGTTATTTTCAGAAGTTTAGAAAGTGACGGCATGTTTTGCTTCGCACCTCCAGTTAACGATATACCTGAAAGGACAATCTATTTTGTATTTTGATTCAGGCTTTCAAGTTATCAAAAAATTGTGAATTTGATATAACGTTAATCATTAATGAGAAACTAAATATGTAATCCTTTGCATTGAAAAATCTTCATCAAAGTTAAAAAGTAAAATTTAATTAATTCAAAACTCTATTAAGCTTTTTCAGCTTTCTACCACGCAACGGTTCCTAATACCCTGCTAACTCCGGCAAGAAGGTGTAAAGAGATTTTTGCAGGGTCAGCAACACGCGAGCGTTACCCCTGGTGTAGCAAGCGTCAAAAGGCTACCGTAACCGCTTACCATCAGACGGGTCGTATGCTTAATTGCTACCTTAGTAGTATAAAAGAAAAAAAGTAACTCATTACAATTTTTGTTTTTTGTTAATGTCATTTTTTAACAGCAGTTATATCTGTCATACATAACGACACACGCTCAGCAGATTACCAACTGTGTAACCGGTGTTACCATTGCAGTCAATATAGAAGGTGTTAAAAGCTAAGCTCAAATAATTGGACTGTTTTACAAAAACCTTAAACCGACTTCAAAGTACACTAAGAAGTAATCAAATCCTGATCTGCTGACAATGGGACCAAACGGGAAGCGTACCCTTTCAAATAAAAAAAGAATTTTCCAAATCGGTTAATAAATGACGGAGATATGAGGTAACAAACATAAAAAAAAATAAAAAAAAAAAAAAAACATTCGAATTGAGAACCTCCTCCTTTTTTTGAAGTCGGTTAATAAGTAGCTCATAATGTCGGTAGCTTTCGTAATATAATAAGGACACATCTTGCTTTTTACTACGAGATGGCTTGTGATTGACTAGTATTATATGTAATGTGGCCAAACGTATTACGCACACAAAGCCTATAAGGTAATTGTCTCACAAGATGCTGTCAAAACATACCGCTAGTTGCTGGACGATATATTTTAAACATGAAGATTATAGCCAGCTTGGTGGGTACAAAAAAGTACCCTACCACGGTATTATGGTTAATTTACGTGCTGGAAACGTAAGCTCATTCAAGTCACAATTTTAAAGGAATAATCTATTATATATTATTATTAAAGGAATATACTATTATTGACGGAGACTTGTTCTTTACCAGTTCTATCAGGAGGGTGTTTAGGCTGCACAGTGTAGTCCAGGGTGTCCACGTCCTGCGCCAGCTGTGCCTTGGCTTCGTCGTCGGAGCCGAGCAGTCTCCCAGCCAGCTCGTAGGAGACCTTCGCTCTCGTAGCTTCGCCAGCACCTGGAATGTTATTAAATTCCTGCTTAAATATTAAGTAGCATTCGATTGATCCTATGAAATTTTGGATGTTATCAATCCCCTTTTTTAGGGTTCCGTAGACAAATGGCAAAACACGGAACCCTTATGGATTCGTCATGTCTGTCTGTCTGTCCGTCCGTACTTATGTCACAGCCACTTTTTTCCGAAACTATAAGAACTATACTGTTGAAACTTGGTAAGTAGATGTATTCTGTGAACCGCATTAATGATTTCACACAAAAATAGAAAAAAACCTACTTCATTTTTCGACTTTGATTAATCATTTTGTGACAAAATTATAGTTTATTTTAGTAAAATCCTGTGAAAAACTGAGATAAGGAACAACAGTAAAAAGGAACTAAAAAAAATATATGCGATCATCCATAAAAAATGGCTCTGGAATAAGTTATTTTTTAAAAGAAACTTTATAGACTGCAGTCGTGGAAATTTTCACTGCGCAGCCATAATAATGCGCTGGAATAATTCAGTTAGAAGTTACAAAAGTTTTTTGGCGAAATTGTAGTAAAATAGTAAGAAAAAGTTTGATTGATCAGCATTGTTTGATCGCCAGAGCAGATAAGCCACTACTGGATATTGGCAATTCTTACTTCATAGTGATATTTTCACACCAAACAGGTGTGTAGAATTAAGAGCCACCTTTCTAGGCTTTGTACGCATGCACTTAGGTAAGATTTTGCCTAAACACAGGCCTATAGCAAAAACAAAAGCTACTTCATCATTCAAAAACCATGTCTAACTTGACTCTAATACCGTTTCGGAAGGTTGCTTACTCTACGAGCCGGTAATAAACTTAACAATGTTTACAGCCCCGTGACGTCACACGGCGGAACTTTCTTCAGAATGTCCGCATGTTTGAACACTGAACCTAATGCGATAGACGTGAGACTGCATACCTCTTATATTTCTTTCAAACAAAGTATTTAAAACAGACTTCATCACAGGAACTTTTGAAGTCATGGAATTTTCTTACCAATTCAGGATTTCTCTTGAAGACTTTTCAAGAGAAATTCTGTGTTAAGTGATAGTTAACGGACTGGTTGGCATTGAAGTTTGTTCCGAGTCTGGATGTGAATATCAAGTTATGCGTATTTTCACAAGCAGTATGGAAATGGTAGTACTACTTAACTATTAGCTTTGCGCGATCCCCTTTGGGATTTAATATTTTATCCTACCTAATTCTTTAAAAAGCTATTTTTTCCTACCTAATTTTAAATCTGTGATATCTTTTAAATTCATTCTTACTGGTAAAATGGAGGGAAATATTCTCAACGATCTGCCAATAGACTGATGGTCCAGAATCCGAGTAGAAACTTAGTGAGTTTTTTTATTATTATTTTTTATACAACTAAGTCGGTAACTAAACGTACGGCTTTCCTGGTGGTAAGCGGTTACCGTAGCCATATGGACGCAGTTATAGCGACATATGTTTCTATCAGTTACACTAAGATAGTTCACATGCAGAAAGATAGATGGCGCCACAAAATTCTGCATTGCGCTTACGAAGTTTTCTCGGTGATCTGCATATACCTACATATATACAACTGTCCACATTTATAGTTGGACCGCGGTCCCCAGACATGACCCAGCTTGGTGGAAGATCTTAAATGTAGGTGTCGTCCACCTTGCACCTCCATACGCTCATAACAAATACCCTACTGTACTTGCCTCGGTAGCAATGTCCCATCCGCCAGTAGTAGTGTGCTCTCATCTTGGCCGGGAGCCGCTCCTTGAGGGCCAGCTTGAGGTCTTCCAGCGCGGCGCGAGGACGCTCGCACCTCAGCAGCACTTCGGAGCGGAGCCACAGGGCCAGCGCCAAGGACACGCCACCGTCTATTACTTCTTCCACCCCTGAAAATGTTACCGACACTGATTTTAAGCCGTTTTTTAAGAAGTCAGATAGTTCATCAGATATTTGTACAGTCCCATTGAGTCATATCGTGTTTATGGGATGGTTTTAATTCATTACATTTGTCTTCACTTATGAGTTATTCTTTTTATGTCAGAAGGCTTACATACATGCAGGTGGCCCTCCTGATGGTAAGTGCAGTAATGACTACAGGTTTCAAAGTGAATTGAGAACGTAGACTGGAATGTGGGGATGAGTTATAATCATCCAAGAAAATGTTGATAAAATCTATGAAAAATGTATAGAAATAAAATTATAAAATACATATATGATAGGTAATCATTACACATAGAACCAAATAATGGATATTTCTTCCAAATATCAATAAAGCCCTGAGCTTGAAGAAGGACGTCATATAAATTTCAAATAAAATCGTGCCATTTATAACAAACTTAATTAATAGTTTTGTCACTGCCGGTGTGCCAGCCGTATTGGAACCGAAAGGTTTGGTGCGGGAAGATGGCAAGAGACTGATGAGTTTGGTACCCTGGAGGGTGGGTCGATCTTTGGTGGGGGACGCTGTCATGCATCGACACCTTGGCTCCGTCTCACAGTCACGGCCGGTGCCGCTGCCTCTCAGCAAGAAGGTCTGAAGCGCCGCAAATATGCTAACCTTGGTGATGGGTCGCAAATATGTACCGTTCGGGATGATTGTTTAACGAGGTTTCACATCGTCCTATGATGTCGATGAGACCTCACGTGACAAGAGTTGTGGTGTTTATCTAGATCAACGAATAAGCATTGCCATCCAACGTGGCAATGCCGCCAGCCTAATTAGTACAAACGCATAGGGCAGCAATTTGAGACAAGTATTCTATTTGTCATTTTGAATTTTAACGATGTAAGAACTCTAATCTAACACTTTCTTGATGTTAACTTAGGCACGTGTTCCATAGGAAACTTGATATCATATATTAACTATGTAGTTACATAGTGCAATGTACGTCATTCATACACCTCAAGTAACAATACATGAAGAGTAACTAAGTGTAAGTATAGTCAGAACCTGTCGACAGGCTTCAGTATTGCTAATGGACGCGTCCAGCCATGCACTTATCTTTACCAACATGCTGACGTGAAACGTGACCTACTTACGATGGAATAACATCTTGTTGTAGGTATAATAAGAAAGCATAACTTATTCTCTGCATTAATTAATAAACTGGATGCATTTTTATAGAAAGTAGGTATTGGCTTCTCTTGGTATTTGCCTACAACGATTCGACGATACCCAACTAAGTACTGGTATTTCAATAGACAGTTAAGCGTTATTGTGAAATTAGAACAGTTTTTGATAGACTTATTAAAAACGAGGTTTCTAGCGATTGAAAAATTAGAGTGAATAAACTTAAAACCAATAACGTGTTGGTTTTCATAACTCTGTGGTATACTATACTATACTAACTATCGTATGTGTGTACCAGAGCAACACAAACCTTATAGTCCACTAGCTTTTTGGCCGCGGATGTCTGAGACACACAATATGAAATGACGATATTATAAGAGTTCCTTGTTTGACTATGAAACCTTATCCATGGTCCAATCGCGCGATTTATCCCGATAGGTACCCTAGAAATAGTATAGATACTATAAGATGCCTGGGTGTACAAATAAATTTTATTCTACTATTCGACACTATATCTAGTAAGATTATAACCGAGTCTGTCTGGTCATTACCTGTTGAAGCCTGAACAGCACAAATAATGATGATGAATGAATTTGCTACGCAATATTTTACCTGTCATTGGGGCCCTGAGAACTGCCTGGCTGGCCAGCGCTAACGCCTTGTGGAGGTCGCCTTCCTTCAAGGCAGCCTGCGCACCCAGACGGCGCTCGTGTGACACCCTGGCGTCCTTGCCGCGGTGGATCGGCTGGATCCTCGACAGAACTTCCGATAGCACTGCCATCACCTTCAAACACAAATATTGGGTTCTAAATCTTCTTGGTGGGACATAAGCATACAGCTCGCCTGATAAGCTCCTCGGTAAGGGGGTTACCGTAGCCTATTAATGCTTGCGACATCAGCCCCCCTAGACAAGATGGTTATCGTTAATCGTCATCGTTAGTAAACGATCAACCTTTGTATGGGATTGACATAAGGGATTGTTAAAAACCACGTGATATTTCGATTTGAAATGTCAATCCCATACAAAGGTTGATCGTTTACTAACGATAACGATTGTCGATAACCATCATGTCTACAGACTACAGGCCCTGGGTGCCTAGACAAGATGGTTATCGACAATCGTCACTCGCACACTGCCGGCTTAGTAGTTCCTTCACACCCAAAAGGGTTAGAGGAGGCGCTGGTCCCCGCAGACTGCCAGCACAACAACTGCACATGGAAATTCCAGGGTTCAAAAAAAATGGATGGACCCATATCCGGATTGTATAACATTCAATGATCAATTGAGACCTTACCTACTTACAGCTTGTCGAGGGCTAGGCAGCTTGCTTTCTTGTGAACCAAACTTCTATCATGCCACATATTTTTTTTGTTTAATATCATTTGTTTTTTTTTTCCTTAACTTTTATTTAGTTTGGTTCAGTTGTTTGTCCTTTTTAATGCATGGAGTCGTCACTTCTAATTGAGACACCATTTATGATTTATATTCTGTATCTTTATTTTTTAATGTATTAGTCTGTGCCTTATTGGTGATCAAATAAATAAAATATTTTTTTTAAGGATTTTAGAAACCACTGGATAATACGCATATTTTGTTGCAGTTCCTCTTATTTTTCAAGCTCGGTAATTCAAACTAAACTTTGTTTATATCCGGGACTTTGCGGTCCCCCGACGCATTTAAAACAGTTTACAACAATTCATATTATTTCGATGCAACAATTGCAATCTATTATTTTTTACACGGATCTCTTTGTGTCGGGTAATTTTGAATTTAAGCTATTTGTAGTTTTTTAAACTTTAATTCTATTATTATTGTTAGTATGAAAATATACTGGACGCGCTTTAGCTTAGTTGATCACTGTATACACCAGACTGATCAACTACTACCGACACTGCCATCATTACCTACCCTCTCACATCTTTATAATATGTAGCTAACTACCTACATTACAAATATTAAATAGTAATTTTATTTTATTTTATTTTATTTTATGATGATACAAAATCCACAGCTATAAAGTAGCGACATTCATGACTTAACTACTTAACTTAATGCCAATTAAGGATTTACTTTTTATTAACATAACTGATCAACTATGACAGAAACAGAGCTGTATGTGTATGTATGTATGTATGTGTATGTATGTATATGTATATGTATGTATGTATGTGTATGTATGTATATGTATGTATGTATGTGTATGTATGTATGTTTGTGGATGGTGTATGCGTATTTGTAATAATAATACAGATAAAATGTATGACAGGATATACAGGTCGTTGTTTTGGTCAGCGACGAGCGACTCAGGGTCGATAATACAAATGATACTGGTGCTAAAAAAAATATAAAAAAAATACTTTATTTTTTTTAATAATAAAAATAAAAAAAATAAAAATTTGAAAATCATGTAATAAGCTAAAGTGTAGACATAATACTCAACGGGAGTACGAGGGAGTAAAGGGGTGGGGCGATGGCGGCTTGTGCCTAGCTCTAGTCTGTGCACGTGCCTAGTAACCGTACTTTGCGGTAATTTTATTTCAAATTGAAGACAACAAATTATATATTATATACAGGGTGTTGTTTTGGTCGGAGACAAGCGACCCAGGAGAGGTAGTACAAAATATATATTCCCCAAAAATGGATTTAATTCCATTAAATACTGTAAATATGTTGAGAAATACCTTATTCAATTTGAAATAAAATTACCGCAAAGTACGGTTACTAGGCACGTGCACAGACTAGAGCTAGTGAGTCGCTCGTCGCTGACCAAAACAACGACCTGTATATATAATATCATAAATAAAAAAAAATCACATGAATGTACACGGTGACTTTTAAATCGTTTTAACGCTAGAACAAACGTTGTTCAGACCATGGTTTACTAACATTTTATAACAACAAATTAAAAAAAAAAACGTCATTATTGTGAAAAAAACGTTTTTGAAAAAACCACAAATCAGAAAAAATCAAAAAGCCAGGAAGCCGCGGAGTCCCACACTTGCTACAAAACTGGCGCGCCGCCGTGCCACAACTACTTGGAAGTGCAAGCGCGGTGTCTGGGTTGTAAGGAGTAACGATAATCCTGACTTTTTTAACTTTATTTTGTGTTTTTTCAAAAACCAATGACGTATTTTTTTTCATTTGATGTTATAAAATATTAGTATACCATGGTCTGAACAACGTTTGTTCTAGCGTTAAAACGATTTAAAAGTCACCGTGTATACTTTGCAAACAGCAGTTTGATAGATTTCCATCAATTACTACAGCTAAGAATCAAATAAATAAAACCGCATTAAAATCGTTGTTGAAAACTCAAATACCTGTCTTTACGAAAACATGGTTAGGGTTTAGTACGTAATAACGCACAATGCCGCAATATTCCAGGTTTTCGGTGTGACACTACTCAGTTATATTAATAGTTATTCATTTGCGTTGTCATAAATCCAATAGGACATTTATTTTTTTACTTTTCTAATAGGAAAAAACATTAAATTGACTATTTGTTATTTAGTTTGGAGTAGTTCTTTGAGAGACCTTTTTTGAATTTTACGGAACATGCTGTCTTTGCAGTCAAATAGGTATTAAAGTACTTGAAACAAAAAAATACAAAAATACATGTTAAAAAGTTCATATTGTCTTCTAGTTTTCTAATAAATAACATCATAACGTTTTGTACATTTTTGTTTTGAAAATGACAAAACAATACCGCGTAAAAATTAAGATTTTTATCGATGTTTAGCGCTGTTTTTAATATGGAAATCGAATTTCAAACTTCATAATTACTATTTATTAATACGTAGCAGTAAATGCTTAAAATTATTACATTTAAAAAATCCTTAAAAATGTTATAATTATTTTATACCGAATATTTTAAAACTGCTATATAAATCGATTGCGGAGGCCACGGCTCGGCAGACCCGGCTCCGCCGTCTCAGAGAGAGGACGTATCGCTCTGTTTTCCGCGCGCTAAGTTCGCCAACATATTATTACGATTGAGAGTATTGCTACAATCGCCCGCATTATAGCGCGCTCTTACCACTTACGATACTTGGGTTGATAAGTTAAGTTATATTGATAAATGGTAACTGTTTCTTAAATTACGTTACGCCAGTAACTGTTTTGAATAATAAGCTGACAAATATGCAAATTAGTTTTTTTTTGTTATTGTTAATAAATGTCTTCTACCGGAAATCATCGCCTAGAAAGGCACGATCGATCAATGCCAATCAGAAGCAATGGATAAATATCAAATATAAGGGCGGCCTTATGTTTGAAAATTCCTCCGTTTATATACACTAATAATAATACCTACTATAAAAGAAAAGATTTGTATTTTTGTATGTTTTGTTTGTTTGTAATTTCAATAATTTTCAAAAACGACTGTACGATCTTTCACCACTAGAATGCATGTTACCTATCATATCACTAAGTAAAATAGGCAATATTATAAAGTGACATTTTGGCTACGGTAACCGCTTACCATCAGACGGGCCGTAAGCTTGTTTACCGACTTTGTGGTATAAAAAAATATATATATTTGAGGTCATATAACATGAATCTTTGCTCAAAATTTGAAAAAAGTGTCCGCCATTTTGAACTATTTCGTTACTGGTCCGATTGCTATCAAAATTGATATTTGAGAGACCCTTGGGACATATAACATGAATCTTTGCTCAAAATTTGAAAGAAGTGTCCGCCATTTTGAACTATTTCGTTACTGGTCCGATTGCACTCAAAATTGACATTTGAGAGACCCTTGGGACATAAAACATGAATCTTTGCTCAAAATTTGAAAAAAGTGTCCGCCATTTTGAACTATTTCGTTACTGGTCCGATTGCACTCAAAAATTGACATTTGAGAGACCCTTGGGACATAAAACATGAATCTTTGCTCAAAATTTGAAAAAAGTGTCCGCCATTTTGAACTATTTCGTTACTGCTCCGATTGCACTCAAAATTGACATTTGAGAGACCCTTGGGACATAAAACATGAATCTTTGCTCATAATTTGAAAAAAGTGTCCGCCATTTTGAACTATTTCGTTACTGGTCCGATTGCTATAAAAATTGATATCTGAGAGACTCTTGGACCATAAAACATGAATCTTTGCTCAAAATTTGAAAGAAGTGTCCGCCATTTTGAACTATTTCGTTACTGGTCCGATTGCACTCAAAATTGACATTTGAGAGATCCTTGGGTCATAAAACATGAATCTTTGCTCAAAATTTGAAAAAAGTGTCCGCCATTTTGAACTATTTCGTTACTGCTCCGATTGCACTCAAAATTGACATTTGAGAGACCCTTGGGACATAAAACATGAATCTTTGCTCAAAATTTGAAAAAAGTGTCCGCCTTTTTGAACTATTTCGTTACTGGTCCGATTGCACTCAAAATTGACATTTGAGAGACCCTTGGGACATAAAACATGAATCTTTGCTCAAAATTTGAAAAAAGTGTCCGCCATTTTGAACTATTTCGTTACTGCTCCGATTGCACTCAAAATTGACATTTGAGAGACCCTTGGGACATAAAACATGAATCTTTGCTCAAAATTTGAAAAAGTGTCCGCCATTTTGAACTATTTCGTTACTGGTCCGATTGCTATCAAAATTGATATCTGAGAGACTCTTGAACCATATAACATGAATCTTTGCTCAAAATAGAAAAAAAGTGTCCGCCATTTTGAACTATTTCGTTACTGGTCCGATTGCTATCAAAATTGATATTTGAGAGACCCTTGGGTCATATAACATGAATCTTTGCTCAAAATTTGAAAAAAGTGTCCGCCATTTCTAACTATTTCGTTACTGCTCCGATTGCACTCAAAATTGACATTTGAGAGACCCTTGGGACATAAAACATGAATCTTTGCTCATAATTTGAAAAAAGTGTCCGCCATTTTGAACTATTTCGTTACTGGTCCGATTGCTATCAAATTGATATCTGAGAGACTCTTGGACCATATAACATGAATCTTTGCTCAAAATAGAAAAAAGTGTCCGCCATTTTGAACTATTTCGTTACTGGTCCGATTGCTATCAAAATTGATATTTGAGAGACCCTTGGGTCATATAACATGAATCTTTGCTCAAAATTTGAAAAAAGTGTCCGCCATTTTGAACTATTTCGTTACTGCTCCGATTGCACTCAAAATTGACATTTGAGAGACCCTTGGGACATAAAACATGAATCTTTGCTCATAATTTGAAAAAAGTGTCCGCCATTTTGAACTATTTCGTTACTGGTCCGATTGCTATCAAAATTGATATCTGAGAGACTCTTGGACCATTTAACATGAATCTTTGCTCAAAATAGAAAAAAAGTGTCCGTCATTTTGAACTATTTCGTTACTGGTCCGATTGCTATCAAAATTGATATTTGAGAGACCCTTGGGTCATATAACATGAATCTTTGCTCAAAATTTGAAAAAAGTGTCCGCCATTTTGAACTATTTCGTTACTGCTCCGATTGCACTCAAAATTGACATTTGAGAGACCCTTGGGACATAAAACATGAATCTTTGCTCAAAATTTGAAAAAAGTGTCCGACATTTTGAACTATTTCGTTACTGGTCCGATTGCTATCAAAATTGATATCTGAGAGACTCTTGGACCATATAACATGAATCTTTGCTCAAAATAGAAAAAAAGTGTCCGCCATTTTGAACTATTTCGTTACTGGTCCGATTGCTATCAAAATTGATATTTGAGAGACCCTTGGGACATATAACATGAATCTTTGCTCAAAATTTGAAAAAAGTGTCCGCCATTTTGAACTATTTCGTTACTGGTCCGATTGCTATCAAAATTGACATTTGAGAGACCCTTGGGTCATATAACATGAATCTTTGCTCAAAATTTGAAAAAAGTGTCCGCCATTTTGAACTATTTCGTTACTGCTCCGATTGCTATGAAAATTGATATTTGAGAGACCCTTGGGACATATAACATGAATCTTTGCTCAAAATTTGAAAAAAGTGTCCGCCATTTTGAAATATTTTTTTACAGGTCCGACTGCTATCAAAATTGATATTTGAGAGGCTCTTGTACCATATAACATGAATGTTTGCAAAAAAAATTATAAAAGTGTCCGCCGTTTTGAACAATTTTGTTACTGGTCTGATTACTATCAAAATTGAGATTTGAGAGGCCTTGGGATTACAAAACATGAATATTCTCTCAAAATCCAAAAATGCGTCCACCATTTTGAACTATTTTGTAACAGGTCCGATTGCTATCAAAATTGTTATTTGAGGGACACTTTTTTTTAATTTTAAGCAATGATTCATGTTATACGGTCCAAGAGTCTCTCAAACATCAATTTTGAGAGCAATTAGACCATTAACAAAATAGTTCTAAATGGCGGACATTTTTTAATTTTTTTTTGCAAACATTCATGGTCCAGGTGTCTCTAAAATGTCAATTTTGAGAACATCAGACCAGTAACAAAATAGTTCAAAATGGCGGACACTTTTTCAATTTTTTGCAAACATTCATGTTATATGGTACACACGGCTACAGATCAAGCTATACATATCCAATATAAGCTGACCTCTCATTGTACGGAAATCCTATACAATGCGAGATCAGCTTATACTGGAAATGTATAGCTTGATGTGTAGCCGTGTGTACAAGAATCTCTCAAATATCAATTTTGATAGCAATCGGACATCTAACAAAATAGTTCAAAATGGCGGACACTTTTTTCAATTTTGAGCATAGATTCATGTTATATGGTCCAGGAGTCTCTCAAATATCAATTTTGAGAGCAATCAGACCAGTAACAAAATAGTTCAAAATGGCGGACACTTTTTTTTCAAATTTGAGCAAAGATTCATGTTATATGGTCCAAGCGTCCCTCAAATATCACTTTTGAAAGCAATCGGACCAGTAACTAAATGGTCCAAAATGGCGGACACTTTTTTTTAATTTTGAACAAATATTCATGTTATATGGTACAAGAGTCTCTCAAATATCAATTTTGATAGCAATCGAACCTCTAACAAAATAGTTCAAAATGGCGGACACTTTTTTTTCAATTTTGAGCAAAGATAAATGTTATATGGTCCAAGAGTCTCTCAAATATCAATTTTGAGAGCAATCAGACCAGTACCAAAATAGTTAAAAATGGCGGACACTTTTTTAATTTTTTTGCAAACATTCATGTTATATGGTCCAAGTGTCTCTAAAATATCAATTTTGAAAGCAATCAGACCAGTTACAAAATAATTCAAAATGGCGGAAACTTTTTTGGATATTGAAAAAAAAATCGTGTTTTGTAATCCCAAGGCCCATCAAATCTCAATTTTGAGAGCAATCGGACCAGTAACAAAATAGTTCAAAATGGCCGACACTTTTTTCAATTTTGAGCAAAGATTCGTGCTATGTGGTCCAAGGGTCTCACTTTTTTGGATATTGAAAATAAAAATCGTGTTTTGTAATCCCAAGGCCCATCAAATCTCAATTTTGAAAGCAATCGGACCAGTTATTAAATAGTACAAAATGGCGGACACTTTTTTCAATTTTTAAAAATTCATGTTATATGGGTCTCTTATACAGGTCGTTGTTTTGGTCAGCGACGAGCGACTCAGGGTCAATAATACAAATGATACTGGTGCTAAAAAAAATATTAAAAAAATACTTTTTTTTTTAATAATAAAAATAAAAAAATAAAAAATTTGAAAATCATGTAATAAGCTAAAGTGTAGACATAATACTCAACGGGAGTACGAGGGAGTAAAGGGGTGGGGCGATGGCGGCTTGTGCCTAGCTCTAGTCTGTGCACGTGCCTAGTAATCATACTTTGCGGTAATTTTATTTCAAATTGAATAAGGTATTTCTAAACATATTTACAGTATTTAATGGAATTAAGTTCATTTTTGGGGAATATATATTTTGTACTACCGCTCCTGGGTCGCTTGTCGCCGACCAAAACAACATCCTGTATATCAATGAGACAAAATTTGATAAGAATCGGTCTAGCCGGTTCTGAGGACTTTTATTACAAACTCCGTGACAGGAGAATTTTATACAGAATGGATACGACAATACGATAATAAATGAAACCATGTGAAGTACTCATGTAAACGATCAACTTTTACTATGGGACCAACTTGGAAATCGCAGAAAAAACCGGCCAAGTGCGAGTCGGACTCGTACACAGAATATTAACAAACTCTGATATGAAAAAAAAAAAAACGCCATAAATATTGAATGAAAGGTAAATGCGGTTTACGTATTATGATGTATTAAAAAGAAACTACTTACTAGATCTCGTTTAAACCAATTTTTTGGTGGAAGTTTGCATGGTATTGTACGCACGGCTACAGATTTGGAAGTGTCTCTCGCGCAAACTATTCAATTTAGAAAAAAAAAATATTCCTCAATATCGTTTTTGAAGACCTATCCATAGATACCCCACAAGTATGGGTTTGATGAAAAAAAATTTTTTGAGTTTCAGTTCTTAGTATGGGGAACCCTCAAAATATATTGTCTTTTTTCTATTTTTGTGTGAAAATCTTAATGCGGTTCACAGAATACATCTACTTACCAAGTTTCAACAGTATAGTTCTTATAGATACGGAAAAAAGTGGCTGTGACATACGGACGGACAGCTAGACAGACAGACATGACAAATCCATAAGGGTTCCGTTACTGCTTTTCATACAATTCTTATGAAATTTTGTGTGTATATTCAGTAGGTCTGAGAATAGGACTTAAACTATTATTCATACCCATAGGAGAGCCGGGACTATATTGAATTATTTTAAGAAAACCATCGAAATATAAAACTAAGGAAGCATAATTGTGAACAAAATCAACGCGAAATTCGGCTCCACACTTTACTACATTGACAAAATATCTCTAGTATTCGAACGAAAGAACACACATGCAAATAAGCCAATTACCTGCGCTTACCGCGTTTGCCTAACGCGTTGTATTCCGGCAAGCGCGATGATTGGTTCTCGGCGGGACAGCCTAATGCTAATTGGTCCGCACGCCTGCTGCAGTGCGAGATGCGTGGACGATGTTATGCATTGATTGTAAGAGGATAAGTTATAAAGTATCGTAATGCATATGCATATATAAGTCGGATTAATTAGTTGTAATTTAACTATACCACTCTATTATATTCATTTAAAAGTTTGTGATGTGCTTTTTGGATTAAAATATTTCTTTGTGTTATAATTGTAAGGATCTAAAATTAAGAAGTATTTTAATCAGTTTATGGTTTTTACATACGAATTATAGAGTGATGGGTCGCGTTAAGGTCATATCAGAGGGCGAACCACAAGCTCTTAAAACAATATTATTATAACCTTATTTGACTTTTGTTTTTCTTTGACATCCGACGTCAAAACGGGACAAAAGACGAATAAGGTTATTTTAACCTTGTTTTAAGAGCTTGTGATAGGCCCCCAGGAGATACGTGAATGGTGTTATGAAAAATAAGTAAGCTTGTTCATGTGTTTACTTTTTATTTTTTGTAAGCTATGTGGCACCTTTGAGAGTAAAAAAAGTGTATGATGTGTGATCAGTAGCGAATATTGCAGAACTCTAGAACTCTAGACTGCTTGCTGTGTGCACAATAGTCAACACGGAATGCAGAACTCGGAACTCTAGAACTCTTTTCAGTGGAATCGGCGCCTAAAGTGTCACGTTTCCGAGATATTTGGAGGTAAAGATCGCCATATAAGAATAACGACAATCATTAAAAATGAACTTATTACGTGTTTATATGCATTGAATTGTATTTAAATAATAGTACCCAGGTTGATTTAACGGATAAACGTTGAGACGTGACGCTGGTCTGGGCATTCAATTTTTTTTAACAGATAGTAAATTATCTAAGAAGTCTTTCTGCAAAGTCATTTCTTGAAGCAACCTCATAGTTTGTATTGAAATTTGTTAATACAATCACAATTTTGCGACTTTTGACATGACAGTTGCGTTTCTTTAGGAAAAAGTGTAGTCCATACAGCCAAATGAGATGAGTTTTAAATGTATTTATATTGAAATTCAACTTTGATAGGTTTTTTTTTATCCAAACTTATTTTATATGTATAAAAAACTGCAATTATACATTTTACAAGAAATATCGTAGGTTCAAACGGTTCAAAAACCAACTCAGCGCACCCCCACTCTTTGTAGTCTTGTGGTTACTACCCCTAGAGTGTATATAAAAAGCCGGCGGCGCGGAGGGAGAGCAGGCATAGGCGACCAGCAAGCATCCCTCCCCGTACCCCCTCGCATACCCCCCTCCCCCCTACCCCACGTCCCGTCTTGGAAAGTTTTACCGATTTAACTATTTATTTGGATATTACCTCCAAATATCTCGGAAACGTGACACTTTAGGCCACCATATTGGTTAACATTTTTTGTTTGTATAAGTGTCCTCTACCCATATACATAAGTAACACCGTGCGCCGCAACATTGAAAAAAAAACTAAAATGGCGGCTGGCACGCTATGCCACAAAGGTTCTATCCTCTTTATAATTATAGGTACTAGTGCATAACAGTTTAAGTGAAATATCAAAACGTGTTAAATAAATACGCATGTTGCGTTCATGTTGCATAACACTTTCCAGAGTCACAAGTATAGGATTTCAAAATGTTTATTTACTCACATATGAAAAGTGATTCCAGCATTCTTCATATCTGTATGGCTTCTACACCACTTAACAACACATGACGGCATATTTGCACAATGTAAACAACGCAAAACACAATAATAATCACAGTTCTAAGTCCCTCGCGACACGAACGCATCGACTCAATGATACCGGCGAACTGTCAGCGCGATGAGTCTCTCTTTTTTGGCAACGCCCACCGCGGTTCGGTTTGCGTGGAATGATTTTTGAGCTCGAGTTACATTTCTTTAGTTTTATATTTCAATGAAGAAAACCAAATAAAAGTTTAATTAGATAAATTAGGTATATAGGTACCTGAACTACTTTGTTTACTAGTGTAAAAAAAATGTATTCAGTACTTTGTACTATACATATAACTACATACTTATAACCTAATTCAACCTACCAGATACCTTCTTTATAATATTATAGTTTTACATCGACATGAAGCCATACTGAAGTATCAAAATAATAACGCGCGCAGTATGTTGGCGGAGGAGCCGCACCAATGTTGGCCCCGCGTGTGCCCGCGTTAACTCGGCTTGGCGCTGGCAAATACCTAAACTCGAGCGCGGCCGGGTAGCTTATATGCTCTTAAATGAAGCTATTTATTCAATTTGGGCCCTAGTAGGAACTTATGAAGGTCAAAGGTATTGAAGTTACCACCAGTTCGTAAGTCGGCCTTCAACTGAGAAGAACAGGCAACAAACTCATAGACCCTATAACCTATAGCGACATAGTACAGCTGTCTTCTTGCTGATTAGACTGAAGGAGCATTTATGCTTCACACAGTCACCTTCCAAGTCTGCCCTGAAGATAACCTGAAACGAAATTTATGCCTGATGACATTAAGTTCAGAATCCTCCAACGTTTGCTCGTTTCTCGTTGCATTTGAATGGAAAGTTCACTTGACACCAATTCTAGCTTCTTAAGTTTCTTGAGATGCAATACGTTGCTTTTATATGTTCAAGTCATATAAGGGTCATCACATCTCTTATATTATATTGGTACACAATAATGACCTTTATTGTATATCTAACTATTTTTACCATCCGTATTTTCCAAGTGTAGCAGAAAATCTGAAAATGCTACGTCAACTTTTACCTCTTTTATTGAAATATTAAATATTTTTTCAAACAACAATATGAGCATGCACATAAAAGCATGTTGAATGAAAAAAAACCCTTAGCGAGAGATTACTTCATTATATCATATCCCGAGTGTTTGCTCCGAGGAAACATCACGTATTGTTCCTGGCGGCTCAGGTGCATCTTTCCAATCTTCATCGTCTGCTCGCGGATAATCCACCATAACCATATGACTATAAAGTTTAACATCAATAGGCAGGTTGAGGCAGTCAGGCTGTTTAGGTTTGGTTGTATAGAGGTCGGGTAAAGTGCATCGATGGGATAATCAGGGCAGAAGTGCGGTGGCGCCTGTTTCAGAGCTGAGCCGGTGAGGAGCTCGGCTTAACCGCTGCATAATGAGGTAAACAAGACGCTTATCTGTTACTTTTTATCGACATAAGTACAATATAGTTTTGTTGTAAGGAATCTACTTGCTATACCCCGCGTTTTACTTATTTTGTTCTAAATTCAATCCTTCAGGGTTAAGAATACCCCATTGAAGGAAAGCTAGTGAAATATAAAAACCAATAATTACTAGTCATCTCACTTACTGGCGAAGTGTAAATTTGCAGGGGCAGCTGTGGCGGGTGCGGCAATTCAAATAATACGTCGATTGGACCAAAATCGTTTTGCTTACCAATGGTAGGTTTTTTTATTGCCAAACTGGGCATATAGATCATTTCGTAAGCTAATTTTACCTGTGATAGCTACTTCCATATGGGAGGGTCTGCTATGCAAAGCTTTGACGTCTTTGCTTCATTATTAGTAAAGATATAAGAGTCTTAATTTTAATAAATCTTAACCGATACCGGTCGGTAAATTATTGAAACCGGGCCTAAGAGTTGAACTAGATACACCTAGCTACCCAACCAGCAAATTGCTCTTGGAAATCGGTCTTTGTAATGCAATTAATCTTGAAGAATCCATAAAAACGTTATGGATAAAGATTTAATACTTCTGAAGGCATTGAAAATTACTTTTAAAAGATCATCCTAAAAACTAGTTAAAATAATCTTTAAAGCGTTTTTAATATGACCCATACAAGACTTCAGTGACGTCTAGTCTTGTATTAGTAGAATATGAGATTTATAAGTTATCGTAAATACTCAAGTATTAATAACGCTTTACATGAGACCAAACAACGCTTTATAAAATGCTTAATTAGGATTCGCATAAGACACATGGTCCTAGAAGTGCAAAATATTGAGCTAACTGTATATATTACCTATTTGCGCATTTTGTAAGACTTTTACTGGATTTTTACTTTTACTTTGTCTTTAAATAGGATTTTTATTGCTAGAAATCCCAAACATATTTCATATTTTGCTTTTTTGTGACCATTTTGTTATTTGACAAAAATAGGAGATCATCGTTAAACTTATTAAAAATTAAAATGGAAGATTTAAGAATGAAGTGGAGGCTTCCGAGAAAAGTAAAAAACAAAAAAATATGAAGTCTATCAGAAAAATACCAGTTTACTTCTTGACTCCCAAAGAATAAGTTCTTAATACTTATAATAGAGTCAGGGTTCTGTACATAAATATTCATAAAAATCAGTGAACTAAATCCTTGGATTCCAGGCATCAACTGTGGCCAATATTGTGGAACATTTTCGAAATGCCAGATAACCAATGATGGTGGCAATATAATATGAAGGACCATGTGTCTGAAATAAAAAACCTAGAAAGCGGCCTAGACATAACAACAAAATCTGGAAAATCAATAAAAGAACCAATAAAATTAAGATCATTTATTTTCATCTTCGGCTTCTTGAACAATATATCCCTTCTCATTGTTATAGGTACAATTAGGTACCGGTATCCAGTTTTCGTTTAGGACGTGTTCTTATTTTTTTGTTGTGCTTTTTTCTTCGGCCATAGCAATATCTAATTTTTTACCCATTGATGAGGTACGGCTGTGAAAAATGGCTTAACATTTTCTATTATTTTAGCCCAGTAAACTGAAACAATTAAAGCAGTTAACAATTAATATACGCCTACCTATTAACAAAACGCGTAGGTACTATAAAACCTGAGTGATAGTAGTGAGAGATGGGTGGAGATTTCGAGATGGCATATTTTCGAAACCTAAGTTTGATTAGTCATGCTGAACAACTTTTAATATGGGACAAACACTAAATTCTCAAAAAAAATAAAAAAAATGTAAAAAAAAATTGAGAATTCTCTATTGGTCCCATAGTAAAAGTTGTTCAGCATGACTAACCCAACATAGGTTTCTAAAATATGCCATCTCGAAATCTCCACCAGTTATAACCAAAGGTTTTTACCTACTATTTCAATAATGTGATGGACCCTAAATATTATCAAAATGGTTACATATACCTACTACATAAAAAAAAAGTAAATATTAAAGTGTCAATAAAGCATAGTTACAGACTTTAAGTCTTGAAATGGTCTTGGTTTAGTAAGTACCTAAAAAGCATTATTTTCGTAAATATTAAAAATACCAAAAAAGCAAGGGGCATTGGAAAAATGCTGCAAATTCATATAAACATAGTCGAAAAACTTACCTTCGTTTGAGTATTAGCAATAATTAAACCAATGTAACACACACACAATATAGCAATTTAATACTCGGGCTATGACTTGTCAATTTATTTTATATTTTATTATAATTATCTTCATTACATCAGCAATTAAGCTGTAATCTGACTTTTGGTTTTATTGGATACTTAAATTAGCACGGCAAAAGATTTGTAGCATAAATTATGACGTTCTCAAGATAAAATCAAGCTCATTTAGCATTTTGTATGACTTTAAACAGACCAATTTAGGATTCTTAATCTTAGATTTTGTGCCCAAACCCGGTCTTGTAGAGCTTTTGTAAACCATTTTAGGAGCAATCGATAATGCATTTAGTCTTGACGAAAACGTCATAGTGTCTAATTTTAGACTTGATTTTGCTGGTTGGGTAGGTTGTGTTACATTATCGTTTAGTACCTCTTTATTTTCCATCACCGCCGTGACCTTCTTCCCGTCCTCGATTTTTTCGAAGGCGTCGAGCCACCCATCCTGCTCCGCTCTGGAGACCAGCTCATCTGCCAGCCCCTTGAAGAACCCCTTGGAGTTGGAGGACAGGGTCACGTCGCTGCACGTCGCTGCATACTCCCGGTCAATAAGCTCGTAGATGCGAGACATTTTGAACCTTGGTCTGCAGACAAAAAAGAGACATTTTTCAAACACAAATAGACCTTGGCAGGCACTTATGAAAAGTCTGACTCTAATACTCTAATACCGGTTCGGAAGGTTGCATTTGCTGAGAAGAGCCGGCAATAAACTCAGCAATTACTCTTTTCAGAACAAGCTTAGATTCATTACATAATATTTACATTCTAATCGCACTGACAACAATTGCGTGCCCTAATCTGATCCTAAACTACGCATAGATTGTACTATGGAAATCAGATAACTACTTGTAAATAATAATTATACTCCAACAGAACTGATATTTACATACAAAATCAGAACAAACTCTATTGTTCAAGCACACAAATGTTTGTCCTCGGTGGGAATCGAACCCATAAAGATTACTATTATACAACGTCTCTGTAAGTCTGTCTGTATGTTAGTGTCATATCACATGAGAATCACTGCACGGATTTTGATGCGGTTTTATCTATTACCTCGGGGGTCCTTATCTATCATTGAGTTGTGACTAAAGAGAGTTGCACAAAGACTGTTTGAATAATGCGGCATAGGCTATTTACAAATATATTTTTTTCAATAAATAGTAACTTTTTTCATAAATCAAAAGTGTTGACAAAATTGAATAAGTACTAACGGCCTGTAGCAAAAACACGTTATTCACAAATAAAGACAAAAATAGCTCGTGCCTTCAATTACAGAGTCGTTAGTTACTTTGTTCCCGTACTTTCGTAACTCGATACATTTTTAATTAGAGAATCGAAGTGGTACTTTTCGTATTCGATTCTTATTCACTCTTTTCGAATTCTAATATTAACGTGAGAATAATATTGCACCCTGATATATTTTTAACATTATTGGCCGAACATATTTGCAAGTACCTAGCCAATTACAGTAGTACCCAACTGATATGGCGCGTCGTGAATCTTCGTTCGCACAGAAAAGAAAGTATGGCACCGAAGACTAACGAAAAAATGCTTAAAACTTACAATCAACCTTAGATCACTACTATAAGGTTCATAATATACAGCAGCTGTTAGTTCCGTCTCTCTCGCAAATCACGCTCCTCCGCACGGCGCACGCTAACATGGCGGTAGCAGCAGACTAATAGCGTTTCCCGCGCTGTGAAAATGTATCTTCTGCGCAGGTACATCGATAAGCCATATCAGTTGGGTATTACTGTACCTATTTGTTTTCCGTAGTACAGTTGCATTTGGAATCTAAATCAGATGGCCGTGTGTGGATACATTTACATGATTAAATGACAGAATGTAAAGACCTTTTCTTTATTGTTATATTGCTCTAATTTAATGAGAAAATGCCACTTTTTTATACAAATTTGGCTCATGGTTCCTTTCAACGTTTTGCTCTCAGACCTATTTCAGAATGTGACAATACTAGCTAGAAAAAATACACTTTTATACTATAATAGGGTCTAGCGTTAGACTCAAATTCGAGTCAGTCAAGTCATTCTCGACTCACTCCTGACTCGCCATTAAACAAATGAAACAATGGTAGTACACAATAATGTAATAGCATAGATATTCAATGACAGTGAGCAGTTGCCACTGTTTCACAGCTTCACACTGGGAGCGGGAAAATCAAGAGTATGTACTCCTACGTGTACTGTTTGTAGTACATGATTAGGTCCTATATCTATCTAATAGGCGCAGCTTAATCTAAGTTAGCATTCTGGACGTTAGGACAGGTCTAAGTGTTCAAAGGTCTAAAGGGATAGAATGTCTAATGGAGCAATATTGCTACGGAATTAATATAATCCGAGTCAATGTATTTAAAAGTGATAGTGAAGTGTAGAATGTGACCTTCATAAGTGCCCTTCTGGGGCCTAAATTGAATAAATCGCTTTGACTTTGACTAAAAATCTAAATAGATGAGGCCCTTTAAAATACCAATAGAAAAATAATTATTAATCATGTAAGTACTATAAAAATATTCGACAGTTAATTGAATAACTTGATTATAATAATCATCAAAGCTAATACATGTAATAGCGTACAAGCTTAGCATCCTCAAGATCAAAATTGTTCCCGGGATGTAGTTTCCTATACTTTATTCCAGGGTAAATTCATAACAGAGTAACAAACACAATACACAAACATTCACACGTACACACAAACTATCGCGTATAATGGTGGTGTGCGCTGCGATAATTTTAGCAGGACATTTCCAGTGTTCAAATGTCAATTCACAAACACGCACTAGGTAGCAACATGCTCCATTAGAAATGTTGTAATCACCTTCGCCATCTTCCAGGCGTGTAGTGCACAGTACCCTGCCACTGAACTGAACTTCCTTTACCGAAGGATCAAATGCCTCAGAACAACACAGTTCTATCTACCACTTTTAGGAATTTTAACTATAATTGGAAATATTTTTACAAAGGTTCTATTTAATAGAAAAGCGGGATTATTCAGAGCTTGCAGTCCCGTTTCGGATGATGTACTGAATGGGTCAACTTCTGGCTTCTATTTTTCATTTTTGAAATGAGCCAATCGATCGCTACTGGCAGTCTGGTACACAATCACGGTAAATGAATTCTAAGTCGCGCAAATCATCAGCATATATAAAATCGTTTCTACCGATCCGAATGGCAGTTCAGTAGGTAATAAATAAGGGGGTAAATCTGCCCAGTCACATACAATTTGAAATACAAATGCTGAGATTGCGGTCAAGCACAAACAACCAGGTTAGGAAGATAAATAGCCTTTCAATTATATTTATTAATAAATTCTGGAAATCGCGCGGGGTTGAAGTATCAAACTTATAACCTATTGTCACCCATCACAAATACTACCATGCTGTCACTACGAATTTAATTTACACTTGTAGTATCGTTATTTTTAATTTAAGGTTTTTTTTTATTATTATGTAGTGTAGATTATAATTATTTATTATAACTTATTGATAAATAATCAATCAAACAAACATAGAATAGTATAGTTTTGAACATAAAATAGTTTAAATTTTGAATTGATACAAAAAGTTACCTAACAAAAGGTTAGGCCAGTTATGGTTTCTGTATTAACTTAATAAATAATAATAATATATGTTGTAATCACCTTCGCCAACAGTGCCAGCAAGTAGGTACCTAGTTATTAAGTCACACTATATCATACTAAAACTAAAAAGAGTAAATTAACGCGTAAGGAATCTGGTAACAATTAACTTTATAACTGAGTTAATAGGCCATTTTGTGTTTACGCAACTATAAAAATGCGTAGTTAAATACTCGTAAACCGTATAAAGATCTCTAATAATTTAAATATTATGATAATTACCTCTGGATGTGCGGTACTGGTGCGGGACGTGCGCCGGCGCACGCGGCTAAATTTACACATGGCGCTGGTGTGACGGCGACCAGTCGCTGAAACCGTTCTATTTTTATATTAAACTAAAAACAACAGAACTATAGTAATATTGTATTTAAATTTGCGAATTGGCTATAACAAGGTGGAAAACGGTTTCACCCTATTTTTAACCCTTAAGGAGTTGAATTTCCAACCTTCATTATAGGTTTAAGGAACAAAAAATCCACTTTAAATGTAAAGAGGCTAGACCAGGGGTGGCCGACTTGATTAGATCCAAGATCTACTGTTTACTGACGAAACCCTGTGCGATCTACAAATTACAAAACGCACGAGCCACTAGTGACTAGATCCAATTGTTTCGAGAGGCCATGGTAGAGCGTTTGAACGTGACCTTACAGGCAGTCTCTGATTGGGGCAAAGCCAATCTGGTCACATTTAACGCCACCAAGACACAGGCGTGTCTTTTCACCGCCAAACGGAGTCCTTACAACCAGGCTCCTACTTTCCAAAATATATCCTTGCCACTATGCGATCGGCTTGATCTCCTAGGCATAACATTAACAGCCAAAATAAACTTTGGCTGTTCTATTGAGTCGAATGCAGAAACAGCTGCCAGAAAGCTGGGTATCCTCTCTAAGGTCAAGCGGTACTTCACGCCTGGGCAGTTGCTCCAACTTTATAAAGCACAAGTCCGGTCATGCATGGAGTACTGCTGCCATCTTTGGGATGGATCAGCTAAGTACCAGCTTGAGGCCCTCGACTCAATAGACCGCCGAGCCAGGAGACTAATTGGAGATGAGTCTTTAATTAAGGCGAAACTCACGAGCCTTGACCATCGAAGAAACGTTGCTTGCTTATCGGTTTTCTACAGGATATATTTTGGAGAGTGTGCGTAGGAATTGTTCAACCTTATTCCACCATCCCCATTTTTACACCGAACCACAAGACGCCGGGAAAATTTTCACCCGTACGTTGTTGACATATCGAATATACGGACACAGCGTTTTGCATCCTCATTTATAATGCGGACAGCAAGGGAGAGGAACTTACTTCCGGCGTCTGTGTTTCCTGACGCTTACAATCTAGGTACTTTCAAGGCCAGAGTGAATAGGTTTCTTCTGGGTAAGCGTGTTTCATCTTAGGCTTCGTCATCGCCCCTTATGGGTGGGTCAGTGGCCAAACGCAAGCCCACTTGATTAAAAAAAAAAAAAAATTACATACTTCTTGAAACATAGTTCAGTACACAAATAAGTAGGATTTTGAGCAGTCTTTTACGTATTTATATTTTTTGCCTTGCCTCGATCGACTATACTAACAGTCGCGTTCGACCTGTTCGTTTGGCCACCCCTAGTCTAGACCTGCGTTAGGTTCTTGTGCCTGCGGCTTGAGTTGTGCCTTGACATGTCACACAATCAGTGCCTTATATTGTTCCATGCAATATTTAATACTTGCACTGATAATTTCCGATTGTGAATAGGCAAAAATAGACTAGCTTCCGTCAGCGATTTTGCGCGTCCCGAGAGTTCTAATGGTTTTACGGCATACATTTCGATGAGGAAACAGCGCGGCGCAAGGATACCATTGTAAAGGTTATAGATAGGGCAAAAAAATGTATACAGGGTGTTGTTTTGATCAGCGACAAGCGACCCAGGAGCGGTAGTACAAAAAATACATTTTCCAAAAATGAACTTAATTCCATTAAATACTGTAAATGCGTTGAGAAATACCTTATTCAATTTGAAATAAAATTACCGCAAAGTATGGTCACTCGGCACGTGCACTGACTAGAGCTAGGCACAAGCCGCCATCACCCCACCCCTTTACCCCCTCGCACTCCCGTTGAGTATTACGTCTATATTTTAGCTTATTACATGATTTTCAAAATAATATTATTTTTATTATTAAAAAAAAATTAAGTATTTTTTTTATATTTTTTTTAGCACCAGTATCAGTTGTATTATCGACCCTGAGTCGCTCGTCGCTGACCAAAACAACAACCTGTATAATATAGGGTGACTGGTAATTAGTAAACGATACTAGACACATGATTGTACAGTAGTACCCAATTAATATGGCTTACCGATGTACCTGCGCAGAAGATACATTTTCAAAGCGCGGGAAACGCTATTGGCCGACAGCTGCCGCCATGTTACGCGCGCCGTGCGGAGGGGCGTCACTTGCGAGTGAGACGGAACTAACAGATGTAGTGTATTATGAACCTTATAGTAGTGATCTAAGGTTGATTGTAAGTTTTAAGCATTCTTTAGTTAATCTTCGGGGCCATACTTTCTTTTCTGTGCGAACGAAGATTCACGACGCGCCATATAAGTTGGGTAATACTGTACTCATGATAATAAACAACTTTATGTCATCCTATACGAATATGAATGGGGGAATACATCCCTGCCAAGGTGCCTATCAAAATGTGACCATTAGTATTTTTTATTAAAATTCTAATATAAATTGATTATTCGAAAAGAAAAACAGTATTGTGTTCATGCGGTGAGTATGTAAGGTCGCTAAAGGTCCGCGAGAAGGCGCTGTGCTGGCAGTGTGCGGCGACCAGTGGTGTAGTCATGTAGTACATAATCGGTATCGGTTGTTGTCCCTCCGCCACCAATATCGGCACACCGACTCCTCCCAACTCTTCTTCATACCGTTTCTGCGTGTGAAGAGATGTTTGCAGGGTCGCCAACATAATATATTTATATTTATTTTCCATCTTTTTATCGTTAGAAAAACATTATTCTGTATGCGATAATGCAAACTAAATAGAAACAAATTTCATAGGTGCCTAAATTTTTGTGATATGAAATATTTATTTCCATTAATCATCGAAATGAGAAACTTCGTATCGTGGACTGTCGTCGCATTACAGTTGATACAGCTCGCGACTATTCCGTGTGAAGCGACGCGGCGCAGGCGCGGGAGCGGGCGCACTCGCACAGGCGGACGCGGCGAGCTCCGCGTTCGCTTCGGCGTGGACGACGTTGACGACAGGTACCCCTACGTCGTCAGCTTACTACGAGTACGTTATCAATACATGAGATGTTGCACTGGCACACTCATTAATCCTGACTGGGTGCTCACCGCTGCTCACTGCTCTCCTTGCACCCACATAAGATTCGGTAATATGACGATCAAAAGTTATAAATAAAAAAGTATTTAAAAAAAAAGGAGATTATCAATTCGACACGTAACGTATGTATGTAATATTATTGGAATTGCAAAATATTCACATATGATGATCTATTATAAATAAATAAATAAAATAAAATAAAATAATGCAATAAGGCAAACTAAATTGAATCAAAAATTCATAGGTGCCATAAAAATATCACTTATCTGTGATTTGAAATACTCAACCAGTAACTGAATAATTTATTTATTTCCATCAATCATTGAAATGAAAAACTTCGTATTGTGGAGTATAGTCGCTTTACAGTTGATACAGCTCACGACTATTCCGTGTGCAGCGACGCGGCGCGGGAGCGGGAGCGGGCGCGGGGGCGGGAGCGGGCGCACAGGCAGACCCGGCGAGCTGCGCGTGCGGTTTGGCGTGGATGACGTTGACGACGAGTACCCCTACGTCGTCAGCATACGAGATGGCTCCAGCAGGCACTGCACTGGCACACTCATCACTCCTGACTGGGTGCTCACCGCTGCTCACTGCTCTGATGGCACCCATATAAGATTCGGTAATATGACGATCAAAGGAAGATATAAAAAATACTTACGAAAGATAAAAAAAATGATCATTCATCCAAGAACACAATTTGTAGATATTCCAGACGAAATAGCAGATAATGATATAGCTTTGCTTCAAATCGAACCACTCCATTTGAAGAAGTATGGTAGAATTTCTGCCCTGAACTACAGGTCATTGATTGGTTATCCAGTGGAGTACGCCGGTTTTGGTGCCACCTCAACCGATTCAGATGAGAACCATATACAGATTTCTAAAGAGGATGCATTGAGACCATTGCAGCTTGGTAAGGGTGTAGTGGTACCATGTAACAATCTTGTTTTTTTAAACAAACCAAACTTGTGCATCGCACCAAAATGTTCGAACAACAAGCAAGACACATTACCCGGTGATTCTGGCGGGCCGCTGTTTTATGGTGAGAAGGTCGTCGGTGCTCTCTGTGGTGGAGTTACATCCCCCATAGGATCATACTCACCCGTTAGCCCCTATTTGGATTGGATACACGATACCATAACGCAAGATAAGATTTAGTAAAATAAAGAAGTTATCCATTGGCAAGCTTTCTATTGCAGGATTCTATTTGACAATAAATCAATAATTTGAAGAAAAATTAGATTTTCGTTATTTTCTATTGTTTCAATCCTGATATTAGAAGCGTAAAGAATTATTACGAAATCTACTGTATGCAATATGGAACATTAAATCGATGTACGGTAGTACCCAACTGATAAGGCTCGTCGTGAATCTTTGTTCGCACAGAAAGGAAAGATGGCCCGAAGAATAACAAAAGAATGCTTAGGGCGGCCCTCTGTGGCCGGCGCAACTTCAACGCAAGCATAGTCTAAAAGCTTGTTGTTTCATCCAACGTAATGTATGACTGCGAAAAAAGAGAGACAGCATCAGAGTCGGTTATCAGTCGGTAAATTCCGCTGATCACTCGCGGCCGCTTCACTAGGTCGTCATTCATGATTTCGCATATCATAAAACTTGTTCCAGGCCCATACTTCCTGTGAAAAAATCTTACGAGTTTGTAGTAAAAAAATATTTGTTATTTAGAATTTCTAATACATTTGCAAGCCTGGTATCTAAATGTTTTCTTTACTTTTACAATTTATAGCTACATTAGAGATGGCCAAAGTTCATTTAAAATTTGTGCAAATACGCTGTTTTTTGGAGGCATTTACTGAATTTGTTTCACGCTTTTTTTTATTTTCGCCTAAATACACGGCTAGATATACTGCACAAGATACCGATTTGTTTAAAACATCTATAAGAAAAAAATTTAACAACGCCATCATCAGTACAGGGCTTTTGTATGAAAAGTATGGCGACTTGAGTGCTCTTAAAACTTACAATGAACCTTAGATCACTACTATAAGGTTCTATAAAGCCAGAAAAATATGGCAATGTCAGATGAGACAAACATATGTCTAACCTTCGCGTGGCATGAGACGGAGATAGCGTGTTTCGCGGAACAAAAATTAACTTAGCGCTTCTTATCTAAATAACTAGTAAAGTATAGAATATTTTAAAAAATCGTTGGTAGCAGCCCTAGGTGATATGTTAGTGATATTATTTATCGAATTTTTGTCTTAATTAGATACACCATGAACGAATAAAAACGAATATTTATTATTATTAGAGGTATCTTTGTGATTTTTTTCCATCGAGGAATTTTCATTCCATTATGTTTTTGTTCAGATAGAACCCTCGCGTATATAATGAAAATACCCATATAAAAATACTTTTTCGTTTAAATACTATTTACTTGGGTAAATTTCAATTCTAAGATTGAGATTCGATAAGACTGCCTGGTTAGTATCATTTCTTCTTGTATTTGTTATTATTTCTTTCTGTCTACTTTTTATGTGGTGTACAAATAAAGTATATTTATCTTATAGATTTATGTTTTAGTTAATATGACTTGACACTATAAAATTATTTTCATACCACCTGCTAGACAATGTCCAATTACATATTACGCAATCTCATCGTAAAGCATGGCAATTACCTATATCCCAAGGAATATAAAGTTATATCAAAATCTCAAGGGATATAATGTGATTTGAAACAGAAAAATCACATGAAATCTCTTAGCATAGATACGGGCAAAAAAAGTGACCTATCATATTAATATTATCAATATTAACTTTTAATTTATTTAACTTTTAACTAAATAGGTAAATGCTTTAGATATTTATGTAGAAGTCGGTTAACAAACGCTGGCACATTCAGAGTACTCACACAAGACATATGCAATATCATGATACAGTATATTTATTGCATTATTGCTTCTAATTACTCAGTAAATTCTAATGGACGAATGCAAAAAAATACCACTCTATATTTATGAGCAGTAACAAAAGCAAAGCAATAACTGTGTTTTTCATACTAATACACGTGCAAGGTTCGTTTTTAGGACTGAGTAGGTATACACTTCTATACCCCAATAAGAAGAAGATCCATTCTGCTCTTTTAAATTTTCATTCATACAAATTTAAGGAACGTAATAAGGCCACTTTAATACAGAAAGTTTACTACAATATTTACGAATATTTAAATAACATAAATGCTTGGGTGTAGTGCTCGCTATCACAGAACACATCTTATGTAATAAAATGTTAGTTTGTTTTTGAAAACAGTAATTGCCGAGTTTCTTGCCGGCTCTTCTCTAAAAGTAACCTTCCGAACCGCGCATTAGAGTATTAAGAGTCTGACTATTCATAAGTGCCTATGAAGGCCTATTTGAAAGAATTATTTCATTTTTCATTATTTCATTTCATTTACATTTTCCTGCTTCTACTATGTTATAAGAAATAAAACATTTTGCAATAATGCGATAAGGTAAACTAAATTGAACCAAGATTTAATAGATGCAATAAAAATATGACTTAATATGTGATTTGAAATACTCAACCAGTAACTGAATAATGTATTTATTTCCATCAAATCATCGAAATGAGAAACTTCGTATCGTGGACTGTCGTCGCATTACAGTTGATACAGCTCGCGACTATTCCATGTGAAGCGACGCGGCGCAGGCGCGGGAGCGGGCGCACTCGCACAGGCGGACGCGGGGAGCTCCGCGTTCGCTTCGGCGTGGACGACGTTGACGACAGGTACCCCTACGTCGTCAGCTTACTACGAGTACGTTATCAATACATGAGATGTTGCACTGGCACACTCATTAATCCTGACTGGGTGCTCACCGCTGCTCACTGCTCTCCTTGCACCCACATAAGATTCGGTAATATGACGATCAAAAGTAATAACAAAAACATCAGAAAGATAAAAAAAAAAGTTATTCATCCAGGAACACGACTTGTTCAAATTCCAGTCCTAAAAGCCGATAACGATATGGCTTTACTTCTAATTGAACCAATCCATTTGAAGAATTACGGTAGAATTTCTGCCCTGAACTACAGGTCATTGTTTAGTTATCCAGTAGAGTATGCCGGTTTTGGTGCCACCTGGACTAATTCAGATGAGAACCTTATACAAATTTTTAAAGAGGATCTATTGAGACCATTGCAGCTTGGTGGGGGTATAGTGATACACTGTGAATTTATACAAAAGGAAAATTTTGTTGTACCAAACATGTGCGTCGCACCAAAATGTTCGAACAACAAGCAAGACACATTACCCGGTGATTCTGGAGGGCCGCTGTTTTATGGCGGAATGATCGTCGGTGCTCTCTGTGGTGGACACGCACCCATTGGAATTTACACTCCCGTTAGTCCATATTTGGATTGGATACACGATACCGTGACGCAAGAAAAGGTTTAGAAAAATAAAGACTTTATCCATTGACTACAAGTTGTCTATTGCGGGATCCTTTTTGACGAAAACGCAATCTTTAGATTTTTTTAATCAAAATAGTATTAAGGCTTGTTTCTGTTCGTTTTCTGTTGTTTTATTCCTGATATTCTTTGAAGCGTTTCGAACAAAGAAATTTTATGTACAAGAAGAACATAGCCCGGTTATAAGATGAGACGAAAATGAATATTAGGAAAAATAAAAACTAATCTTGAGGTACATACTTATATTTTGAGATATAGATAAACAGATATCCTATTGTAAAAACTGATTTTGGAGGCGATTAATGATAATCTCTACATTTATATAAAAATGAATCCTTATTTTCCTTGGTCACGCCATAACTTTGAACGAATTTACCGATTTCATCCATTTTTTTTAAGTTTTCTAATAGTAAAATTAATAAAGTTGCGTTGAAAATTTATTTTCAGTAAATAACGAAATCATACAATAAGCACCCGGGTAGATATGGGTTGATAAATCTAAAACACATTGACTCAGATTGTTTCCTTCTCTATCGCAAAGTGTTATAAGGATTGTCATATTTATTTTCTATGCTACAGAGATCTATTTAGCGTGGCGAAATCCTAAGTCTATAGTTTCGAATTGTTACGGTTTCCACCGTCTGCGTACAATAATTCATCTAAGTTTCATCGCAATCGACAAATCAATGTACAAATCTACAAACTAACCATCTAGGCTTTGTGTACTTACCAGTGGCGTGCATTGGTTTTCGAATGAGGTAGGCAATCAAGTACTAGGAGAGTTTTATTGTATATTATCGGTGGTATTTTATCCAATAAAGATCAATCCACGTGCACTAGTGAAATGAAATGAATTATGTGTATCGTGATTTTACAAGTTGTCTCAAAAAGTTCGTGAAAAGTTTTAGTACAGTGACCACCATTTTACTAAAACTCGACTGAATGGTGACTGATAATGCGGACTATGTAAAAGTTAATGTGCGGACTACATGAAAGTGATATTATAAATAAAATGTATGCGACTGAAGGACTTTGTGTCCATGGTCATGAACAAATATTTTTAAAAAAGCCAAACTAGGGTTTCCAGCCTCGGTTGAATCGATCAATTTTTGAATCAATATTCGATCTTTTAAATCCTCTTTGGAGATACGGATCGGATAAAAGATCGGAAATTGATTTTAACGAGACCATAATATTCCATTTCGAATTTTCGAATCGTTTATTTTTTGCAGTATTATGTTAAATATTAAAGTTTTTTTGAATAAATTAGCACAAGTTACTCTCTTTCTCTCTCATCAATGCCGAAATCGATGGGAGGGCGTCTAAATCGTTGTTTTTCTAAAAATCTCGACAGTGTAAGTTTAATCGAATAACGATATTCGTTTAATTATTATTAGTGACCTAATAAACAGTGCATTTATAAAAATATTTTTTGCTACTAATTAACTAAGAAATATATTTTATATCATAATATAATATAAAATCATAGTATAAATGGCCTTTATCGCAAAATTACTGATAATTCCTTAGGTGATGTTCCTATAATGTACATGACAGAGGCCAGAGACGCATGGAAAATGGCCTGCCCGAATGAGGGCTTCCCAAAAAGCCTCCTTTCGCAGAAGCAATGGGACGAGCCTCTTTGCAAAATTGAACAAAAAACATTAATAGCCGAATGTAGCGATATTAGAAATCGGGCTCGTCTCCTTGCTACTAGCGAACGTGAGTCGGGCTTCTGGCTACAGGCAACACCTTCGGTCAATATAGGTACTTTACTTGATAATATAAGTTTTTCCATTGCAGTTGGATTGCGTCTGGGCATCTCAAGAACTGAACCCCACATCTGTTATTGCGGTGGCGAGGTAGATCGGTTGGGTCACCACGGTCTATCTTGTCGCCGTAGTGCGGGACGGCTTTCGCGCCACGCCACTCTAAACGATGTCATCCGTCGGGCCCTTACCACCGTCAACGTGCCGGCTATCCTAGAGCCGAACGGTATTTCACGTGACGATGGTAAGAGGCTCGATGGTATGACTTTGATTCCATGGAGTCGTGGGAGGCCGCTGATTTGGGACGCAACATGTACTGATACCCTGGCGGCCTCTCACCTCCATAATACATCTCGGGTGGCGGGCGCGGCAGCCGAAGCTGCGGAAATATGTAACTCTTGGAGACGGTTACATATTTCTTCCCTTTGGGGTCGAAACAATGGGTTGCTGGGGTCCAGAGGCGCGTAGTTTAGTTAGGGAGCTGTCCAGACGCCTAATTGATGCTACAGGGGACCAAAGAGCTGGCGCTTACCTCGGGCAACGCATTAGCCTTGCAATTCAACGAGGTAACGTCGCCAGCTTTTTGGGAACCCTGCCTGCAGGCGGCGATTTAAACGCAGTTTTTTATTTATAATTATTTCCTTGTATATATTGCCTTTATAATTTTAATGTAGTTTTAGTTTAGTTAGTCATATTATTATTATTATTATAACATTAAAAATGTTTAATATTAAAAAAAATAAAAAGAATATATAAAATCTAAATATTGATTTTCTAAGGATCGACCTTGTATATATTTTTATTAATCGATAGCAGTCACTTCGATTTGAACCTATCGATAATAAATTTTGTCAAAGTATGGTAACCCTATGCAATGCCAGCCAAATTCATAAACAAAATAATACAAATAAATTGCGAAGTTATATTTGAGTTGCTCTAACGTTGGTAAACTGTAGGTTTTTTAATTTGGCTGGGTTACTAGTGTCACAACAGAGTAGGTATAGTTACTTTTGGTCCATAAATCGCGAATGTCAAATGTCAGTGTGCTACGCATAGTAAAAACGTGATTTATGCTTTCGTCGTATTATCCTAAAGAAGTGTGTGTGCGTGTATGCATATGCCGAAATTGTTTTAGTGTGCGTGAATTTGTTACACGAACTCGCGAGTGCCTGCGCGGAGGCAGACCCGGCGAGCTCCGCGTGCGGTTTGGCGTAGATGACATTGACGACAAGTACCCCTACGTCGTCAGCATACGAGATGGCTACAGCAGGCTTTGCACTGGCATACTCATAACTCTTGACTGGGTGCTCACCGCTGCTCAATGCTCTGGTGGAACCCATATTAGATTCGGTAATATGACGATCAAAGGAAGATATAAAAAATACTTCCGAGAGAAAAACTTGGTACTAAGCTTGGTAGGAGTGTAACAATATATAAATAATAAATAAAAAATATTTAATATAATAACAATGTAACAATATTTTTTTAAACAAACCAAACTTTTGCTTCGCACTAAAATGTTCGAACATCAAGCAAGACACATTAGCCGGTGATTCTGGCGGGCCGCTGTTTTATGGTGAGAAGGTCGTCGGTGCTCTCTGTGGTGGGCTCACACCTACCATAGGATCGTACACACCCGTTAGCCCCTATTTGGATTGGATACAATACACGATACCATGACGCAAGATAAGATTTAGAAAAATAAAACGTTATGCATTGGCTACAAGTTTTCTATTGCGGGATTCTATTTGACAATAATGCAATAATTTGAAGAAAAATAATTGTTTTACGCTATTTTCTATTGTTTCAATCCTGAAATTACTGTATGCAATATGGTACACTAAATCAATGTACACACGGCAACACATCAAGCTATACATTTCCAGTATAAGCTGATCTCGCATTGTATAGGATTTCCCTGCAATGAGAGGTCAGCTTATATTGGAACGCACAGAACTTAGGTACGCACCCTAAATATTTTATACATAGATGTCCAAATTTATCGACGAACTTCTTTTGATTCGCTTCCCAATGCAATTCAGTCTACCAGTCAAGATCTTGCTCACATTTCTAACTGGAACAGACGACTTGGCCTCTTAGTTAATCCATCAAAGGCTTTAGCTAGGATATTTATTTATTTTATTAGTAAAGAATCTGTGTGTTTTAATTGAAAGTACCTTATCCTGGGCCCCGCAAGTAGTGGAGGTTAGCAGGAGGGTGTTTGCATCGACTAGATCTTTAAAACGCTTACGTAAATTTCTACTTCCTATTCTTGATTATGCTAACGCCAGCTACCTTGATCTCACCGAATAGCAATTTAATAAAATTGAGCGCCTCTAAAACTTTTGAATACGGTTTATATTTGGCTTACGCAAATATGACTACGTCTCTCAATTTTGCAACCAACTCAAGTGGCTAACTATCCGCCTTCGCCGGAATACACACATTAAGTCACTCCTGGACACTATTCTTTTAAATCCTAAAGCCCTGTTCTATCTCAAGGGACGTTTCGAGTACTACACCTCTCAACATCATCTTCTTTGTAGTTCTATTGAACTTAATCTTCAAACTTCCTGTCACACTTCTTCACTTTTATTCTGAATCCTTCAGTGTCCAAGCAGTACGTCTCGGGAACTTTCTCCTTCTGACTATAAGACGGGCCCAGACCTTAGAGTCTTTTAAATTTCTTGTGATTGCACACTATCACATGCTTTAAACTTCCTCATGTCCTATCTTTCTTACTTTTCTAGTGCTGTTGTTTCATGTTATGACTATTTATTTTATTATATATTAGTTTAATAGTATTCGTTTATTATTTCGGTTATTTAAGTATAAGAATTTGTATTTATTTAGTTTATTAGGATTTAATATATGTAAATTTATTTAAGTGTATTCGTGCTATACCTGGCATATTGTTATACCCAAAAGCTGTCTGGAAAAAATCGCTTAAGCGATAAGACTGCCTGGTTAGTATCACTTCTTCTTGTATTTGTTATTATTTCTTTCTGTCTACTTTTTATGTGGTGTACAAATAAAGTATATTTATCTTATAGATTTATGTTTTAGTTAATATGACTTGACACTATAAAATTATTTTCATACCACCTGCTAGACAATGTCCAATTACATATTACGCAATCTCATCGTAAAGCATGGCAATTACCTATATCCCAAGGAATATAAAGTTATATCAAAATCTCAAGGGATATAATGTGATTTGAAACAGAAAAATCACATGAAATCTCTTAGCATAGATACGGGCAAAAAAAGTGACCTATCATATTAATATTATCAATATTAACTTTTAATTTATTTAACTTTTAACTAAATAGGTAAATGCTTTAGATATTTATGTAGAAGTCGGTTAACAAACGCTGGCACGTTCAGAGTACTCACACATATGCAATATCATGATACAGTATATTTATTGCATTATTGCTTCTAATTACTCAGTAAATTCTAATGGACGAATGCAAAAAAATACCACTCTATATTTATGAGCAGTAACAAAAGCAAAGCAATAACTGTGTCCTTCATACTAATACAAGTGCAAGGTTCGTTTTTAGGGCTGAGTAGGTATACATTCCTATAATAAGAAACCCTTATAAGAAGAAGATTCATCCTGCTCTTTTAAATTTTCATTTATACAAATTTGAGGAACGTATTAAGGCCACTTTAGTACAGAAAGTTTACTACAATATTTACGAATATTTAAATAACATAAATGTGCATGTGTAGCGCTCGCTATCATAGAACACATCTTATGTAATAAAATGTTAGTTTGTTTTTGAAAACAGTAATTGCTGAGTTTCTTGCCGGCTCTTCTCTAAAAGTAACCTTCCGAACCGTGCATTAGAGTATTAAGAGTCTGACTATTCATAAGTGCCTATGAAGGCCTATTTGAAAGAATTATTTCATTTTTCATTATTTCATTTCATTTACATTTTCCTGCTTCTACTATGTTATAAGAAATAAAACATTTTGCAATAATGCGATAAGGTAAACTAAATTGAACCAAGATTTAATAGATGCAATAAAAATATGACTTATATGTGATTTGAAATACTCAACCAGTAACTGAATAATGTATTTATTTCCATCAAATCATCGAAATGAGAAACTTCGTATCGTGGACTGTCGTCGCATTACAGTTGATACAGCTCGCGACTATTCCGTGTGAAGCGACGCGGCGCAGGCGCGGGAGCGGGCGCACTCGCACAGGCGGACGCGGCGAGCTCCGCGTTCGCTTCGGCGTGGACGACGTTGACGACAGGTACCCCTACGTCGTCAGCTTACTACGAGTACGTTATCAATACATGAGATGTTGCACTGGCACACTCATTAATCCTGACTGGGTGCTCACCGCTGCTCACTGCTCTCCTTGCACCCACATAAGATTCGGTAATATGACGTTCAAAAGTAATAACAAATACATCAGAAAGATTAAAAAAAAAATCAAACATCCAGGAACACGACTTGTACGTATGCCAGACTATGCTAAATACGATAACGATATAGCTTTACTTCTAATCGAACCAATTCATTTGAAGAATTACGGTAGAATTTCTGCCCTGAACTACAGGTCATTGATTGGTTATCCAGTAGACTACGCTGGTTTTGGTGCCACCTCGACCGATTCAGGAGAGAACCATGCCCAGATTGATGAAAAATTTGAATTGACACCATTGCAGCTTGGTTGGGGCGTTGTGGTGCACTGCAGACTATATTTTTTAAACGAACCAAATATGTGCGTCGCACCAAAATGTTCCGATAACAAGCAAAGCGGATTACCTGGCGATTCTGGCGGGCCGCTGTTTTATGGCGGGAAGGTCGTCGGTGCTCTCTGTGGTGGGGAATTAAAATCTCCCGTCGCATCTTACACACCCGTGAGTCCATATTTGGATTGGATACACGATACCATGGCGCAAGAAAATATTAAGAAAAATAAAGACATTTTCCATTGACTACAAGATTTATACTGCAGGTTTCAATTTGAAAAGAAGGCAATGAAAAATAAAAATAAATAGTTAAAACGCTATTTTCTGTTATTTCCAAACTGATATTCGAAGCGTATTGAATTGGTACGAAATCTACTGCATGCAGATTGTATCATTTAATCGATGTACCTACATAATATTATAAATACCAAAATATACAGTTTTATGTGTCAGTTATTTTGGGTGGGTTCCCACGGTCCCCATTGCCCGCATTCCCATTAATGGGGATAGTGGGAATTGAATAAAATAATTTAAAAAAACCCGTATTGTCCACTGCTAAAAAAATAACCTGCTCCCAACTCGTCATCCAACAGCTCATAGCAACCCTCACTAGTCCTTCAGGATATCTTAAAAGGAATTCTGCTGAATCTTGATGAACGAGAGAGAACCTATGTTCCTTAAGCTCATGAAGCTTCATTTGTGGCCTTCTGTAAGCCGACAGATTTCCGTTCATGGAGTGTAGTTTTGTGGAAAATGTGTAATTGCATGAACATCCATGAGCTTGTAAGGTTATCTGCTCAATGTAATAACAAAATTCAAAGCGATGATAGTGTTAGTGACGTCGGATGCCGAGACGAACGTCCCGTGTTCGAATCATACAATGAGCTTGACAGTGGCGTAACTAGCATGGGTGGCACCCGGTGTGGAAATCGTGGTGTCACCCTAAAAATGATAACGGTTTAAAATAATAAAAATTGTATAGTATCGTAAATGTTGTTCCGCATTCCAGACTAGCTAAAGTTCATAAGTAATTTCTTGGAAATAGTGTGCGCTCTTATAATAAAATGTCATTTTCGGTTACAAAGAAGACTGATTTTAAATTTAAATCGCACTAAAAAAAAACTGAAAGAAATAGGTTATTACAAAGTAGCTGATTATATTGAAGATAAAGATTTCTGGAAGTAGGTAACTGTTATCTGCACAAGTGCACCTTGATGTTTATATGAAAGGCAGTAAGGTCAATAATTGTTTTTTTAAGGTTATTATTTTTTATTTATTTTCTTGATCTTTTTCGTCTGTATGCTAAGGTAGGTATATGTTTTCTTTTTAACCGATGAAAAACGGAAGAGGTTTACAAGTCGACGCGTATATTATATATCTTATTATATTATGTCTGTGTATATATATTTTAATTTAAAAATTAAACCATTCGAATCTATTATTCTGTTATCCTTATATTTTGTTTTCTAATTGAAAAGTGTGTGGAATGACGGCCAAAAACATAATCAATCTTAGAGTTCGATTAACTTGTTCCATCTGCCTAGTGCTTGATTGCATACCTACTTCGAAAACTAATGCACGCCACTGCTATGTAGGTACATCTTCAGGCTGTAAATGTCGTACTACGCTAGGAGAACCGAGCACGAGCCGAGTTCACGCGTAGCACGAATTCGCGTTACGCAGACGGACTTACGTGCCTCGAAACAGGGGTTCGGCTCGCGCTCGACTGCGCTCCACCGATTGTCATTTTTGACGAACACAGCGATTAACGTCGTGTTCGTGTTGTAGGCTCGTTGTAAGCTCGTTGTACGTCCACACGTGACATCGTGAACGACAAAGAAACACGAAGAGTGGCTCGGCTCGTGGTTCGCCTAGCGTAGACGCACCACAATTCGATCCAACATCAAGATTGAAACAACAGAAAATTGTTTTTACTATTTTAGTATTATTATTTTTTCAAATGATTGCACCATCATAAAAGTTAATACCGCGATAGAAAACTTATGGCCAATAGTTATCGTTCTTAGTTTTCAATCTTTCTTTGCATCACGGTATCGTGTATCCAATCCAAATATGGGCTAACAAATGTGTACGATCCTATGGGAGGCGTAACTCCACAGAGAGCACCGACGATCTTCCAACCATAAAACAGCGACCCGCCAGAATCGCCGCCTAATGTGTCTTGCTTGTTGTTCGAACATTTTGGTGCGATGCATAACTTTGGTTTGTTTAATGATTGTTACATTGCACCACTACGCCGCTACCAACCTGCAATGGTCTCAATTTATCCTCTTCATAAATCAGGATAAGGTTCTCATCTGAATCGGTCCAGGTGGCACCAAACCGACATTCTCTACTGGATAACCAAACAATGACCTGTAGTTCAAGGCAGAAATTCTACCGTAATTCTTCAAATAGATTGGTGCGATTAGAAACAAAGCTGTATAGCTTTGCTTGTACGTTATGGCATATATATTCTAGAATATCTGCAAGTCGTGTTCCTGGATGAGTGATGTTTTTTTATCTTTCTTATGTATTTTTCATGTCTTTTAATCGTCATATTACCGAATCTTATGTGGGTTCAATCAGAGCAGTGAGCAGCGGTGAGCACCCACTTAGGAGTGATGAGTGTGCCAGTGCAATGCCTGCTGTAGCAATCTTGTATGCTGACGACGTAGGGGTACCTGTTGTCAAAGTCGTCGACCCGAACCGCATGCAGAGCTCGCCGCGTCCGCTTGTGCGCCCGCTCCCGAGCCCGTCTCGCTCCCGCTCCCGCTGCCGCTCCCACGCCGAGTCGCCACACACGGTTTAGCCGCGAGCTGTATCAACTGTAAAGCGACGAAAGTCCACAATACGAAGTTTCTCTGAGCTTGTTTTGAAAAGAGCAATTGCTGAGTTTATTGTCGGCTCTTCTCAGTAATAGCAACCTTACGAACCGGTATTAGAGTACAGTCAGACTATTCGTAAGTGCCTGCGAAGGACTATTTGAATAAATGAATTTGAAATTTTATTTCATTATTTTGTCGTAACCCACTTGTTTTTTCTGTCCAAATTACCCTATATCTTACTAATTTGGTTTAACCTTCTTTCAAAAATAAATAAAAAACAGTTTAGGAGAAAATTATTAAAAGAAACAAAAAACCCGACTGCGTAAAACAAAAAATAACTGAAAAGAGAAAAACAAGCCCTTTAATCTATAGAATTTTTATTATATCTTGAATTTTATAAGGTATTAGATATACTATATATATAATATCATAAATAAAAAAAAATCACATGAATGTACACGGTGACTTTTAAATCGTTTTAACGCTAGAACAAACGTTGTTCAGACCATGGTCTACTAACATTTTATAACATCAAATTAAAAAAAAAACGTCATTATTGTGAAAAAAACGTTTTTGAAAAAACCACAAATCAGAAAAAAACAAAAAGCCAGGAAGCCGCGGAGTCCCACACTTGCTACAAAACTGGCGCGCCGCCGTGCCACAACTACTTGGAAGTGCAAGCGCGGTGTCTGGGTTGTAAGGAGTAACGATAATCCTGACCTTTTTAACTTTATTTTGTGTTTTTTCAAAAACCAATGACGTATTTCTTTTCATTTGATGTTATAAAATATTAGTAGACCATGGTATGAACAACGTTTGTTCTAGCGTTAAAACGATTTAAAAGTCACCGTGTATACTTTGCAAACAGCATTTTGATAGATTTCCATCAATTACTACAGCTAAGAATCAAATAAATGAAACCGCATTCAAATCGTTGTTGAAAACTCAAATACCTGTTTTTACGAAAACATGGTTAAAATAATAAGTTGCATTTCACCATTAAAAGAAGCTATTTATTCAATTTGGGCCCTAGTAGGAACTTATGAAGGTCAAAGGTATTGAAGTTACCACCAGTTCGTAAGTCGGCCTTCAACTGAGAAGAACAGGCAACAAACTCATAGACCCTATAACCTATAGCGACATAGTACAGCTGTCTTCTTGCTGATTAGACTGAAGGAGCATTTATGCTTCACACAGTCACCTTCCAAGTCTGCCCTGAAGATAACCTGAAACGAAATTTATGCCTGATGACATTAAGTTCAGAATCCTCCAACATTTGCTCGTTTTCTCGTTGCATTTGAATGGAAAGTTCACTTGACACCAATTCTAGCTTCTTAAGTTTCTTGAGATGCAATACGTTGCTTTTATATACGTTCAAGTCATATAAGGGTCATCACATCTCTTATATTATATTGGTACACAATAATGACCTTTATTGTATATCAAAATATTGTTTACCGTCCGTATTTTCCAAGTGTAGCAGAAAATCTGAAAATGCTACGTCAACTTTTACCTCTTTTATTGAAATATTAAATATTTTTTCAAACAACAATATGAGCATGCACGTAAAAGCATGTTGAATGAAAAAAACCCCTTAGCGAGAGATTACTTCATTATATCATATCCCGAGTGTTTGCTTCGAGGAAACATCACGTATTGTTCCTGGAGGTTCAGGTGCATCTTTCCAATCTTCATCGTCTGCTCGCGGATAATCCACCATTGCCATATGACTGTAAAGTTTAAAATCGATAGGCAGGTTGAGGCAGTCAGGCTGTTTAGGTTTGGTTGTATAAAGGTCGGGTAAAGTGCATCGGTGGGATAATCAGGGCAGAAGTGCGGTGGCGCCTGTTTCAGAGCTGAGCCGGTGAGGAGCTCGGCTTAACTGCTGCATAATGAGGTAAACAAGACGCTTATCTGTTACTTTTTATCGACATAAGTACAATATAGTTTTGTTGTAAGGAATCTACTTGCTCGCGGGGCGGTTTCACTTAAATTCTTTTACTTATTTTGTTCTAAATTCAATCCTTTAGGGTTAAGAATACCCCACTGAAGGGCGGAAAGCTAGTGAAATACCAATAATTACTAGTCATCTCACTTACTGGCGACGTGTAAATTTGCAGTGGCAGCTGCGGCGGGTGCGGCAATTCAAATAATACGTCGATTGGACCAAATTATCTTTTTATTCTTTTTGCGGTCGAGACCATGGGACCGTAGAGGTCTGCAGCTTGCCGTTTTGCTCGCACTTTGTCATCAAAATTGATCGAGGCCTCCGGAGACCAGCGGGCGGGGAGCTTTTTTCGCCAACGCATCAGCTTGGCAATCTAAAGAGGAAACGCTACCGGCCTGCTGGGAACCTTGCCATTATATTAAGTATGTATTTACAAACAAAAAGTAGTATATGTATCATATCAGTTGTCTGGTTTCCATAGTACAAGCTCTGCTTAGTTTGGGATCATATGACCGTGTGTGAGGAATGTCCCGATATTTATTTATTTATTGAAATTTGTACATATTTGTTGTATATAAATACTAGCCCTGTATACTCTGTACTGTACAGTAAGGCCCGGTTTCAATAAACAAAATCGTTTTGCTTACCAATGGTAGGTTTTTTTATTGCCAAACTGGGCATATAGATCATTTCGTAAGCTTTTTACGCAATTAAGCAATTTTACCTGTGATAGCTACTTCCATATGGGAGGGTCTGCTATGCAAAGCTTTGACGTCTTTGCTTCATTATTAGTAAAGATATAAGAGTCTTAATTTTAATAAATCTTAACCGATACCGGTCGGTAAATTATTGAAACCGGGCCTAAGAGATGAACTAGATACACCTAGCTAGGTTGTGTTACATTATCGTTTAGTACCTCTTTATTTTCCATCACCGCCGTGACCTTCTTCCCGTCCTCGATTTTTTCGAAGGCGTCGAGCCACCCATCCTGCTCCGCTCTGGAGACCAGCTCCTCTGCCAGCCCCTTGAAGAACCCCTTGGAGTTGGAGGACAGGGTCACGTCGCTGCACGTCGCCGCATACTCTCGGTCGATCAGCTCGTAGATGCGAGACATTTTGAACCTTGGTCTGCAGACAAAAAGAGTCATTTTTCAAACACGTCCATCAGAATCTGATCCTAAACTACGCATAGATTGTAATTTGGAAATCAAATAACTAATATACCTATTGACTACTTGTAAATAATAATTATACTCAAACAGAACTGATGTTTACATACAAAATCAGAACAAACTCTATTGTTCAAGCACACAAATGTTTGTCCTCGGTGGGAATCGAACCCATAAAGATTACTATTATACAACGTCTCTGTAAGTCTGTCTGAATGTTAGTGTCATATCACATGATAATCACTGCACGGATTTTGATGCGGTTTTGTCTATTACCTCGGGGGTCCTTATCTATCATTGAGCTGTGACTAAAGGGAGTTGCACAATGACTGAATAATGCGGCATAGGCTATTTACAAATATATTTTTTTCAATAAATAGTAACTTTTTTCATAAATCAAAAGTATTGACAAAATTGAATAAGTACTAACGGCCTGTAGCAAAAACACGTTATTCACAAATAAAGACAAAAATAGCTCGTGCCTTCAATTACAGAGTCGTTAGTTACTTTGTTCCCGTACTTTCGTAACTCGATACATTTTTAATTAGAGAATCGAAGTGGTACTTTTCGTATTCGATTCTTATTCACTCTTTTCGAAGTCTAATATTAACGTGAGAATAATATTGCACCCTGATATATTTTTAACATTATTGGCCGAACATATTTGCAAGTACCTAGCCAATTACAGTAGTACCCAACTGATATGGCGCGTCGTGAATCTTCGTTCGCACAGAAAAGAAAGTATGGCACCGAAGACTAACGAAAAAATGCTTAAAACTTACAATCAACCTTAGATCACTACTATAAGGTTCATAATACACTGCAGCTGTTAGTTCCGTCTCTCTCGCAAATCACGCTCCTCCGCACGGCGCGCGCTAACATGGCGGCAGCTGCAGGCCAATAGCGTTTCCCGCACTTTGAAAATGTATCTTCTGCGCAGGTACATCGATAAGCCATATCAGTTGGGTATTACTGTACCTATTTGTTTTCCGTAGTACAGTTGCATTTGGAATCTAAATCAGATGGCCGTGTGTGGATACATTTACATGATTAAATGACAGAATGTAAAGACCTTTTCTTTATTGTTATATTGGGCTAATTTAATGAGAAAATGCCACTTTTTTATACAAATTTAGCTCATGGTTCCTTTCAACGTTTTGCTCTCAGACCTATTTCAGAATGTGACAATACTAGCTAGAAAAAAAAACACCTTTATACTATAATAGGGTCTAGCGTTAGACTCAAATTCGAGTCAGTCAAGTCATTCTCGACTCACTCCTGACTCGTCATTAAACTTCGTCAAATGAAACAATGGTAGTTCATAATCATGTAATAGCATAGATATTCAATGACAGTGAGCAGTTGCCACTGGTTTCCTCACTGGTTTCCTCACGATGTTTTCCTTCACCGAAAGCTCAAGCCCATTGTAGGATTCGAACCCGGGACCTTCGTCTCGGTATCCGACGTCACTACCACTGAGCTATCATCGCCTTTAAATTAATATAATCCGAGTCAATGGGTCTTAAATTTATTTAAAAGAACTACATAAATTTAAACTTCAGTAAATGTGACCTTCATAAGTGCCCCTCTGGCCCCAGAGGCCTTTAAATTGAATAAATCGCGTTGACTTTGACTAAAAATCTAAATAGATGAGGCCATTTAAAATACCAATAGAAAAATAATTATTAATCATGTAAGTACCATAAAATATTCGACAGTTAATTGAATAACTTGATTATAATTATCATAAAGCTAATACATGTAATAGCGTACAAGCTTAGCATCCTCAAGACCAAAATTGTTCCCGGGATGTAGTTTCCTATACTTTATTCCAGGGTAAATTCATAACAGAGTAACAAACACAATACACAAACATTCACACGTACACACAAACTATCGCGTATAATGGTGTGCGCTGCCGCGCTGCGATAATTTTAGCAGGACATTTCCAGTGTTCAAATGTCAATTCACAAACACGCACCAAGGAGCTAAATGCTCCATTAGAAATGTTGTAATCACCTTCGCCATCTTCCAGGCGTGCAGTGCACAGTATCCTGCCACTGAACTATGGATTTTCCTTTACCGAAGGATCAAATGCCTGAGAGCAACACAGTTCTATCTACCATTTTTAGGAATTTTAACTATCATTGGAAATATTTTTACAAAGGTTATATCTGCATTAAAGACACAATAAAGTTTCAAGTAAAGCGGAGTTATTCAGAGCTTGCAGTTCCGATTCGGATTGGTCAACTTCTGGCTTCTATTTTTCAATTTTGAATGAAATGAGCCAATCGATCGCTACTGGCAGTCTGGTACACAATCACGGTAAATAAAGTCTGCGTCGCGCAAATCATCAGCATACATAAAATCGTTTCTACCGATCCGAATGGCAGTTCAGTAGGTAATAAATAAGGGGGTAAATCTGCCCAGTCAGAGTAAATCACATATAATTTGAAATACAAATGCTGAGATTGCGGTCAAGCACAAACAACGAGGTTAGGAAGATAAATAGCCTTTCAATTATATTTATAATAAATTCTGGAAATCGCGCGGGGTTGAAGTATCAAACTTATAACCTATTGTCACCCATCACAAATACTACCATGCTGTCACTACGAATTTAATTTACACTTGTAGTATCGTTATTTTTAATTTAAGGTTTTTTTTTATTATTATGTAGTGTAGATTATAATTATTTATTATAATTTATTGATAAATAATCAACCAAACAAACATAGAATAGTATAGTTTTGAACATAAAATAGTTTAAATTTTGAATTGATACAAAAAGTTACCTAACAAAAGGTTAGGCCAGTTATGGTTTCTGTATTAACTTAATAAATAATAATAATATATGTTGTAATCACCTTCGCCAACAGTGCCAGCAAGTAGGTACCTAGTTATTAAGTCACATTTATCATAATAAAACCAAAAAGAGTAAATTAACGCGTAAGGAATCTGGTAACAATTTACTTTATAACTGAGTTAATAGGCCATTTTGTGTTTACGCAACTATAAAAATGCGTAGTTAAATACTCGTAAACCGTATTAAGATCTCTAATAATTTAAATATTATGATAATTACCTCTGGATGTGCGGTACTGGTGCGGGACGTGCGCCGGCGCACGCGGCTAAATTTACACATGGCGCTGGTGTGACGGCGACCAGTCGCTGAAACCGTTCTATTTTTATATTAAACTAAAAACAACAGAACTATAGTAATATTGTATTTAAATTTGCGAATTGGCTATAACAAGGTGGAAAACGGTTTCACCCTATTTTTAACCCTTAAGGAGTTGAATTTCCAACCTTCATTATAGGTTTAAGGAACAAAAAATCCACTTTAAATGTAAAGAGTCTAGACCAGGGGTGGCCGACTTGATTAGATCCAAGATCTACTGTTTACTGACGAAACCCTGTGCGATCTACAAATTACAAAACGCACGAGCCACTAGTGACTAGATCCAATTGTTTCGAGAGGCCATGGTAGAGCGTTTGAACGTGACCTTACAGGCAGTCTCTGATTGGGGCAAAGCCAATCTGGTCACATTTAACGCCACCAAGACACAGGCGTGTCTTTTCACCGCCAAAAGGAGTCCTTACAACCAGGCTCCTACTTTCCAAAATATATCCTTGCCACTATGCGATCGGCTTGATCTCCTAGGCATAACATTAACAGCCAAAATAAACTTTGGCTGTTCTGTTGAGTCGAATGCAGAAACAGCTGCCAGAAAGCTGGGTATCCTCTCTAAGGTCAAGCGGTACTTCACGCCTGGGCAGTTGCTCCAACTTTATAAAGCACAAGTCCGGTCATGCATGGAGTACTGCTACCATCTTTGGGATGGATCAGCTAAGTACCAGCTTGAGGCCCTCGACTCAATAGACCGCCGAGCCAGGAGACTAATTGGAGATGAGTCTTTAATTAAGGCGAAACTCACGAGCCTTGACCATCGAAGAAACTTTGCTTGCTTATCGGTTTTCTACAGGATATATTTTGGAGAGTGTGCGTAGGAATTGTTCAACCTTATTCCACCATCCCCATTTTTACACCGAACCACAAGACGCCGGGAAAATTTTCACCCGTACGTTGTTGACATACCGAATATACGGACACAGCGTTTTGCATCCTCATTTATAATGCGGACAGCAAGGGAGAGGAACTTACTTCCGGCGTCTGTGTTTCCTGACGCTTACAATCTAGGTACTTTCAAGGCCAGAGTGAATAGGTTTCTTCTGGGTAAGCGTGTTTCATCTTAGGCTTCGTCATCGCCCCTTATGGGCGGGTCAGTGGCCAAACGCAAGCCCACTTGATTAAAAAAAATAAATAAATTACATACTTCTTGAAACATAGTTCAGTACACAAATAAGTAGGATTTTGAGCTGTCTTTTACGTATTTATATTTTTTGCCTTGCCTCGATCGACTATACTAACAGTCGCGTTCGACCTGTTCGTTTGGCCACCCCTAGTCTAGACCTGCGTTAGGTTCTTGTGCCTGCGGCTTGAGTTGTGCCTTGATATGTCACACAATCAGTGCCTTATATTGTTCCATGCAATATTTAATACTTGCATTGATAATTTCCGATTGTGAATAGGCAAAAATAGACTAGCTTCCGTCAGCGATTTTGCGCGTCCCGAGAGTTCTAATGGTTTTACGGCATACATTTCGATGAGGAAACAGCGCGGCGCAAGGATACCATTGTAAAGGTTATAGATAGGGCAAAAAAATGTATACAGGGTGTTGTTTTGATCAGCGACAAGCGACCCAGGAGCGGTAGTACAAAAAATACATTTTCCAAAAATGAACTTAATTCCATTAAATACTGTAAATGCGTTGAGAAATACCTTATTCAATTTGAAATAAAATTACCGCAAAGTATGGTCACTAGCCACGTGCACTGACTAGAGCTAGGCACAAGCCGCCATCACCCCACCCCTTTACCCCCTCGCACTCCCGTTGAGTATTACGTCTATATTTTAGCTTATTACATGATTTTCAAAATAATATTATTTTTATTATTAAAAAAAAAATTAAGTATTTTTTTTATATTTTTTTTAGCACCAGTATCAGTTGTATTATCGACCCTGAGTCGCTCGTCGCTGACCAAAACAACAACCTGTATAATATAGGGTGACTGGTAATTAGTAAACGATACTAGACACATGATTGTACAGTAGTACCCAATTAATATGGCTTACCGATGTACCTGCGCAGAAGATACATTTTCAAAGCGCGGGAAACGCTATTGGCCGACAGCTGCCGCCATGTTACGCGCGCCGTGCGGAGGGGCGTCACTTGCGAGTGAGACGGAACTAACAGATGTAGTGTATTATGAACCTTATAGTAGTGATCTAAGGTTGATTGTAAGTTTTAAGCATTCTTTAGTTAATCTTCGGGGCCATACTTTCTTTTCTGTGCGAACGAAGATTCACGACGCGCCATATAAGTTGGGTAATACTGTACTCATGATAATAAACAACTTTATGTCATCCTATACGAATATGAATGGGGGAATACATCCCTGCCAAGGTGCCTATCAAAATGTGACCATTAGTATTTTTTATTAAAATTCTAATATAAATTGATTATTCGAAAAGAAAAACAGTATTGTGTTCATGCGGTGAGTATGTAAGGTTGCTAAAGGTCCGCGAGAAGGCGCTGTGCTGGCAGTGTGCGGCGACCAGTGGTGTAGTCATGTAGTACATAATCGGTATCGGTTGTTGTCCCTCCGCCACCAATATCGGCACACCGACTCCTCCCAACTCTTCTTCAAACCGTTTCTGCGTGTGAAGAGATGTTTGCAGGGTCGCCAACATAATATATTTATATTTATTTTTCATCTTTTTATCGTTAGAAAAACATTATTCTGTATGCGATAATGCAAACTAAATAGAAACAAATTTCATAGGTGCCAAAATTTTTGTGATATGAAATATTTATTTCCATTAATCATCGAAATGAGAAACTTCGTATCGTGGACTGTCGTCGCATTACAGTTGATACAGCTCGCGACTATTCCGTGTGAAGCGACGCGGCGCAGGCGCGGGAGCGGGCGCACTCGCACAGGCGGACGCGGCGAGCTCCGCGTTCGCTTCGGCGTGGACGACGTTGACGACAGGTACCCCTACGTCGTCAGCTTACTACGAGTACGTTATCAATACATGAGATGTTGCACTGGCACACTCATTAATCCTGACTGGGTGCTCACCGCTGCTAACTGCTCTCCTTGCACCCACATAAGATTCGGTAATATGACGATCAAAAGTTATAAATAAAAAAGTAATATAAAAAAAGGAGATTATCAATTCGACACGTAACGTATGTATGTAATATTATTGGAACTGCAAAATATTCACATATGATGATCTATTATAAATAAATAAATAAAATAAAATAAAATAAAATAATGCAATAAGGCAAACTAAATTGAATCAAAAATTCATAGGTGCCATAAAAATATCACTTATCTGTGATTTGAAATACTCAACCAGTAACTGAATAATTTATTTATTTCCATCAATCATTGAAATGAAAAACTTCGTATTGTGGAGTATAGTCGCTTTACAGTTGATACAGCTCACGACTATTCCGTGTGCAGCGACGCAGCGCGGGAGCGGACGCGGGGGCGGGAACGGGGGCGGGAGCGGGCGCACAGGCAGACCCGGCGAGCTGCGCGTGCGGTTTGGCGTGGATGACGTTGACGACGAGTACCCCTACGTCGTCAGCATACGAGTAGGCTCCAGCAGGATTTGCACTGGCACACTCATCACTCCTGACTGGGTGCTCACCGCTGCTCACTGCTCTGGTGGAACTCATATAAGATTCGGTAATATGACGATCAAAGGAAGATATAAAAAATACTTCCGAAAGATAAAAAAAATGATCATTCATCCAAGAACACAATTTGTTGATATTCCAGACGATAAAATAGATAATGATATAGCTTTGCTTCAAATCGAACCACTCCATTTGAAGAAGTATGGTAGAATTTCTGCCCTGAACTACAGGTCATTGATTGGTTATCCAGTGGAGTACGCCGGTTTTGGTGCCACCTCAACCGATTCAGATGAGAACCATATACAGATTTCTAAAGAGGATGCATTGAGACCATTGCAGCTTGGTACGGGTGTAGTGGTACAATGTGACAATTTTGTTTTTTTAAACAAACCAAACTTGTGCATCGCACCAAAATGTTCGAACAACGAGCAAGACACATTACCCGGTGATTCTGGCGGGCCGCTGTTTTATGGTGAGAAGGTCGTCGGTGCTCTCTGTGGTGGAGTTACATCCCCCATAGGATCATACACACCCGTTAGCCCCTATTTGGATTGGATACACGATACCATGACGCAAGATAAGATTTAGTAAAATAAAGAAGTTATCCATTGGCAAGCTTTCTATTGCAGGATTCTATTTGACAATAAATCAATAATTTGAAGAAAAATTAGATTTTCGTTATTTTTTATTTTTATTGAACGGTACAGTAACAGATAACAGATCACACTTACACAAAAACATAAAGAAGAAAAAATATTACATAAACCTGCTATCCAATGACAACTGCACACAACTTAAACAATTCACAGCTAGGTACAAAATAATAAAAAATACAAGTACAAATGAGAAATAAAAAAAAAACACAAATACGAGTTAAAAATTAAAAATTATAATGGAATGAGAACAAAATATATATTATTAGCAACTTTTTAAACAATTCTTGATATAGTCTTGCTTAAACCGCCCAAAACTACCGTGAAATAAGTCAGGGAAATCATTCACACAGGCACAATTATTATACAATTTACTCATCCGTTATTTTCTATTGTTTCAATCCTGATATTAGAAGCGTAAAGAATTATTACGAAATCTACTGTATGCAATATGGAACATTAAATCGATGTACAGTAGTACCCAACTGATAAGGCTCGTCGTGAATCTTCGTTCGCACAGAAAGGAAAGATGGCCCGAAGATTAACAAAAGAATGCTTAGGGCGGCCCTCTGTGGCCGGCGCAACTTCAACGCAAGCATAGTCTAAAAGCTTGTTGTTTCATCCAACGGAATGTATGACTGCGAAAAAAGAGAGACAGCATCAGAGCCGTCGGTTATCAGTCGGTAAATTCCGCTGATCACTCGCGGCCGCTTCGCTAGGTCGTCATTCATGATTTCGCATATCATAAAACTTGTTCCAGGCCCATACTTCCTGTGAAAAAATCTTACGAGTTTGTGAAAAAAAAGTTTGTTATTTAGAATTTCTAATACATTTGCAAGCCTGGTATCTAAATGTTTTCTTTACTTTTACAATTTATAGCTACATTAGAGATGGCCAAAGTTCATTTAAAATTTGTGCAAATACGCTGTTTTTCGGAGGCTTTTACTGAATTTGTTTCACGCTTTTTTTTATTTTCGCCTAGATACACGGCTAGATATAGTGCACAAGATACCGATTTGTTTAAAACATCCAACGAAAATTTTTTAACATCGCCATCATCAGTACAGGGCTTTTGTATGAAAAGTATGGCGACTTGAGTGCTCTTAAAACTTACAATCAACCTTAGATCACTACTATAGGGTTCTTAAGAGTGGTTATAAAGCCAGAAAAATATGGCAATGTCAGATGAGACAAACTTATGTCTAACCTTCGCGTGGCATGAGACGGAGATAGCGTGTTTCGCGGAACAAAAATTAACTTAGCGCTTCTTATCTAAATAACTAGTAAAGTATAGAATATTTTAAAAAATCGTTAGTGATATGTGATATGTTAGTGATATTATTTATCGAATAAAATACCCATATAAAAATATTTTTTCTACTATTTACTTGGGTAAATTTCAATTCTAAGATTGAGATTCGATAAGACTGCCTGGTTAGTATCATTTCTTCTTGTATTTGTTATTATTTCTTTCTGTCTACTTTTTATGTGGTGTACAAAGTATATTTATCTTATAGATTTATGTTTTAGTTAATATGACTTGACACTGTAAAATTATTTTCATACCACCTGCTAGACAATGTCCAATTACATATTACGCAATCTCATCGTAAAGCAAGGCAATTATATCCCAAGGAATATAAAGTTATATCAAAATCTCAAGGGATATAATGTGATTTGAAACAGAAAAATCACATGAAATCTCTT